>CM053788.1:44769451-45316951 GCA_028749045.1 Cupressus sempervirens | reverse complement strand
ATTCTTGTAGTTTATCCAGCTGGTGGTGTATCCTTTAGAGGTGGATATCATCTTATGGAATGATATTAATGGTGATCTTACATTGGCTTTTTCTCAATGGTGGTTTCTCTATGGAAGTGGTAATCTGGGCTCCAATTTCCTTCTTGTTGGAATTTAAGTTCTTTAGAGTTTTACTTTCTATGCTCTTCTTTTCATTTTTTGTTTAGAAGATATTTGGATGCCTTCCAAAATTAGTTTAATTAAGGTCTTTGTAGCATATTTCCATTTTCAAGGTAGTTCTTTTGATACTGGATTATGGGAAAACTTTCAAAACGATGTATTGTTATCTTAGTTTTCTTTATTATTTAATTTAGAAGGGTTTTATTTTGAAATTTGGTTTGAGGTCCCTTCCTAAATCTCCTTGTTCTAAGTATGTAATCTTAGTGTGAGTGACAATCTCCTTTCCTGTCAATTCGTGCTCCATTCAAAATATTTCTTTTGTTTATGGGTTTTTTCCTTCAAACTTTTTGTTGGTCTCATTTGTTGTGAGTTCCCCCCTTTTCTTCAGCCTTATGGGTTAATGTATAGGCTCAAGTCCTTTCTCAATTAATTTAATTAGAACTTAATTAAGAGTTAAGAAAGCCACAAGTTAACTAGTTAAACCCCTATATATACACTATGAGATAAAAGGTATAGCATTTTCCCTCAATGAGAGAAGAATAAGTGAATTTTTTAATAGAGGTAAAAACCAAAAAGAAGTCAGTCAAAATATGTTTTTTTTCATTTCATACAAAACTTCATTCTCATAAAAAATAGAAAAGAAAAATAAAGTATATATTATCATCAAGAACATTAATTTTATATGTATGATTGTTTGTCTTTATATTTGATTTGGGTTGGCATTACTTTAATAGATGCCTAATAATTTTTAATTATAAATGTGATATATATATATATATATATATATATATATAAAATCTCTATCTAATCAAGATGGTCGATTAAAGAACATAAAGTGAACTAAAATGACAAAATAATTCTATTATAAGAATGTATGTAAACATACATAAAAATAAATTATGATTACAATGAAAAACTCTTGTATTTATAAATGCAAGGGTAAGACAAAATGTGACATTAGACTAAGATATATGTCTTCATCTTATAACTTGATACACAAAAATTGAACAACATAGGTATATTTATATAATAAGATCTAAATAAGATATGAATGGAGAACTAGTTAGGTAATATTCACCCTTCATACCAATAAAATTAAGATATATATATATGAAGAATTTGAGATTCCATCAAAAAATCATTATATTTGTAAGAAAGTGTGAGACAATAGATAACATCATATTAAGATACATGTCTTAATTTTATGACTTGTTATGTAATAAGGTAATACCCTTAGTAAATTTAAGTAATAAGATGTGAATATATATTTAAATGGTGAACTAGTTGAGTAACATCCCCTCTTCATACCAACAAATAAAACAAATTTGTGTATAAAAATATAGAAACTAACATATAGAAAATTAGGAAAAGAAATATATGTAGTCATGAACACATTTTTCACTAAAAAATATTTGATGATATTACTCTAATTTTACACATTTCTACACAAAAAAGTGGAACTACATAATTTATAATAGATAATAATAAATTACATTAATAATATAATAATAGATAATTATCTTTTATTTTTAAAAATGTATATTAGTTTAATAGGTGATAATATTACTTTGCTACTATTTGACTCCAAACATGAATAATTAGCCCCATAATGATGACCAAGTCCAATAATGACCTATAATTTTAGCTACTACTATTCAACAACCTTTTATCATAAGAAAATGCATAAAATTGTGTTTTATACTTGTATGACTAAAATTAAACAATAAACTATATGAAGGTAACTTATTTAAACATGGCGACAAATGATCCTTCCAAATGGCAGGAAAAGAATCTTTATTAATTGCATATAGGATCATTTCTCCCGTTGATAATATTTGCTGCATTATTTCTTTGAGATTGTGTAGGAAGTATGTCAGCAAATACCATGCAGAAATCATGGACTACCAATAAAAAATAGTCTAAAATGAAAGAGAGTTCCATTTGCATTGTGTGAATCAACTTTGGTATCTTTTAGAATGAGATATTGATATACATAAATAATAATTATAATCTATTCTATACTTCATGATTTCAAATGATTTATTTTGGGATATAATTATAGTTGTGTTTTATGTTAATGATATCAATGATTTATTTCGGGGCTCTACAAATAACTTTCAATAATTTTTTTACATACGAAATATACATATTCTATCTTAAATATCTTTCAAGAGTATGAATTTTCTATCATCATGTTGATTTAATGAAAGTTGTATTTAAGATCACCATCTAAAATTCAAGAAGTAAGTGATAGACATTACATTATTAATTCCATCAATAATGTGTGCCACATACTACAAGGGTAATCTCATGATGTAGGAAAATGCAATAAATTTTGATTTGAGAAGTATTCAAATGCCCATCTTTTTTATGCACATTCCAATACAATAATGGAAAAATAATTAGCTAGGATGGCCTCCCCATTAATCTATCTACAAGTGTGACAATCCACTTCTTCAATAATCCTTGGAACTTTGGAGTACATTAATGATTTTTCAATTCATTGTTTACTATCTATAATGTAGTTAATAATTAGCTTAAAATATTCTTTAATCTCTATCCTATGATTTTCATATAGTTCACAAATTTGCAATCCAATGATGAAAGTTTGAGTTTTAACTTCATTACTTGTATCACCTTCAGATTTATTTTCAGAAGTGACACTAATTAGTTTGTTGTGCTTATCTCAATTTGAACAAATAGTGTTGGATATTCTAGGACTTCCTTTTCAAGTACCATCAAAATTTAATAATCTATAAAATATAAAATAATTATTAATAATTATGTTATTAAAAAGTTATAATAAATTATTCTTAATTTTTTTGTGCTTGCGTATGTGTAAAATTTAGGAATTACTAGTTCATGTGATCTTCAATCAATTCTTTAAGAGCCTAGTTGTTATAGATGATGAATATTGAAATATTGATTAAAAAATGTTAATCTAATGTTTTTATTGTCTAGAATGAAAGACGTGTTATTCCAAGATGATTCTTGATATTAAACTATCATCATCTTTTTTATTCAATTTCTATGCTAAAAATATTGACTTGTCAATCTCAACTATTATATAATTATGATAAACTGGTTATAATTGATATTAACCTAAATCAACTCTCTAGAGAAGCTTACATATAAAAGAACTAAATTCATTCTAAAGATTAATTTATCTTTTATTGGTAAGGCGATTCTTAAGTTCTTAGAGTTTATGTATGTATTTAGCATCTAATAAATTACTAGTTTAGATTATCTTCAAAATTTTAATAATTTAGTTGAAATAGATGATGAAAATTGAAATGTCAATTCAATATCCTTATCAAAATGTAAAACAAACTATTTTAAGATCACTCTATTATTAAACTAAATATTGTGATCATTCAATCTACAAATTACAAATATCAGAACTGTCAATCTCAACTATCATATAATTATTACAAACTAATATAAAATAAACCTAAATCAACTCTCAAGAAAATCCTAAGCATATAAAAACTATATTTATTGGATTAATTATCTTTTATTGATGGGGTCTTTTTTTAATTCAAGCTATCAACAAACTAGATTAATTGAAATCAAGATAATTTCTTCTTTTTGAGCTCTCTCATTAAAATGGACCATAGAGTGTGATCTAAAATATTGATTCAAAAAAAATGGACACAATTGAATCAAAAAACTTAAGCATGTTGATTATGAACTAAAAAATCTTATTTTCTTTAATTAAAATGTTGACTCAATGCTTGATCAAAATATAAGACATATTATCTTAAGATCACTCTTATTTAACTATATATCATCTTCTTTTTTATTTAATTTATAAAGTACAAATAAGAAATGTCAATCTCAACTATTGATCCATATAGTAAACTAATTACAATTACTTAATTATATATATTATTTACTTAACCTAAATCAACTCTCAAGAAAAAAACATACATATGTAAGGACCAAATTTATTGATGAATTTGTTTTTTATTGATAAGGTGTATTTTAAATTCAAGCTATCAACATCTAAGTTGAGCATATTGAGGGGATTCCTCATTCCTCCATTTCATGATGCTTTTGGCTAAATTACAAAGGGTTGAAGAAAAGAATTTCCTTTTATTCTTAGCCAAGTATATTGAATTATTAGTATTTTGGATTATTATTATTATTATATAATTAAATTGGATTATTACATTATGATAAATAATTATGGTATGCTCAACAAGAAGATTCTGTTTCCACTTGAAGTTTGGATTATTATATGAAGAAATATTTTGGTTGCGTAGAGTCTATTTAATTGAAAATATGGCCTTAGAAAATAAAACAACTTGCATTATGCACCATCAAAGTCATTTGATACAAGATTGACAAGAGAATTAAAGGGCATCCAAGTGGAAACATAAACAAAAATGAAAATTTTAAATATTCATTTAATAACTCATCATTTCCATATTTGATAATAATAGCTGAGGTTTCATCAAATATGAAAGTTTTGATAAAGGCTATATATATATATATATATATATATATATTAGTTAGTTTTTAAGAATTTTTCTAAATAAATTAAATAAAGTTTATAGCTATATTTTTTCCCTAAAACTTATCACTAATCTGTTACTTTAAGATTTCTGTTTTCTATTTTCTTATTTTTGGATCAACAAATTCTCAAAATGCCTTGTTAGATATATAGAGTTGCAGATAAAAAGTTTTAAATAGTGTCTAAGACCTATATATATTATTTACTTAACCTAAATCAATTCTCAAGAAAAAAACATACATATGTAAGGACCAAATTTATTGATGAATTTGTTTTTTATTGATAAGGTGTATTTTAAATTCAAGCTATCAACATCTAAGTTGAGCATATTGAGGGGATTCCTCATTCCTCCATTTCATGATGCTTTTGGCTAAATTACAAAGGGTTGAAGAAAAGAATTTCCTTTTATTCTTAGCCAAGTATATTGAATTATTAGTATTTTGGATTATTATTATTATTATATAATTAAATTGGATTATTACATTATAATAAATAATTATGGTATGCTCAAAAAGAAGATTCTGTTTCCACTTGAAGTTTGGATTGTTATATGAAGAAACATTTTGGTTGCGTAGAGTCTATTTAATTGAAAATATGGCCTTAGAAAATAAAACAACTTGTATTATGCACCATCAAAGTCATTTAATACAAGATTGACAAGAGAATTAAAGGGCATCCAAGTGGAAACATAAACAAAAATGAAAATTTTAAATATTCATTGAATAACTCATCATTTCCATATTTGATAATAATAGCCGAGGTTTCACCAAATATGAAAGTTTTGATAAAGGCTATATATATAATGTTTTAAATTGTAATTTTTTATATTTAGAAATTTATTTTATGTTAGTTTATGTTCATATTGTAAATTTTTTTTTTTGGTATTCAATTTAATTTTTTGGTATATTTGTTGATATTAAATTTGAAGTTTTCATTATATTAAATATGTTATCTCAATATTAGTTAGTTTTTAAGAATTTTTCTAAATAAATTAAATAAATTTTATAGCTATAACTTATCACTAATCTGTTACTTTAAGATTTCTATTTTCTATTTTCTTATTTTTGGATCAACAAATTCTCAAAATGCCTTGTTAGATATATAGAGTTGCAGATAAAAAGTTTTAAATTGTGTCTAAGACCTATATTTAATAGCATCATCTTATGTAAGTTTTCAAATGCAAAAATACACAAGGAAACACACATTCACTTCATAGATTCATTTAGTCATGGTCGTGGCCATGATAAGGATTTGGATCCTTGCTGATTAAGAAGCAAATCTTGTAATTGAGGGCCTAGATGTATTTGAAGCACATGGAAGCAATGCGAATAAAAAGATTTAGACAAAGAAGAATGAAAATGAGATCATACCATTTTATTAATTAACTAGTACATTTAATGCATGGTAGAGTTTTAAATAAAAATGTGTGGGTACATATTTGCAATATCTAGAGCTCCTAGAATTTCCTTTCTTATTGATGTGCTATAGAAGTACATGTATAATTTTCATGTTCAAGGAGGAGGTTATCATAAAATATTAATCAATCAACACTTACATACACATATCTTCATCTTCTAGTTCTTAGGACTCTAGTTATGTGTTGTGATAATATGTGGTATTCTATGAAAAAGCTCTATAAGATGTATTAATTTTTTCTTGATACTTTAAGGTGGCACACATTATTTTGCTAGACTCTATATGGAATTACATGAGTATGTAAATGAATTGAACCTTAATACAAACTGAAAACATAAAACTATTGGTAAAGACTTGTGAAATGATCTTTGTTTTTGTGTGGAGGACTCATAATTTTAAAAAATATGTGTGAGTTATATAATTTAGAAAAAAGTGTTAAATGGATTCCAACATAACATAGGTGACATATGAAGGAAGTACATAGATGCACACTACATGATTCCATTTATCATGTGCAATGTACATGGTATAGAAGATAAATGTATAATGTACACCATGTTAGCATGAACGATGATGATAATCTTGTGGGGGAGTATATAAGCATTGTTGGAGACATGCTTCAGGCACTATTTGTCATTGATGTCAACATACTAGTTATTTTGTGAAGACTGGTAGAACAATAGAGAGAGATTGGCTTCATGTGGTTTGAAAATTGAAGATCATCTTATGCGCACTTGAGGAGATGTTCTAGACTATATCTAGATGCTACACTTAAGAGCATGTATGGAAATATGAAGACTAGACAAAATTATGCAGATTTTGATAAAAGTAGCTTTCAGACATCGTTTCTAAAAAATGGGTACTATCATTTAGATTTTATCTCCTAATAGAGATGGAATGTAGTTGAGCGAGTTGAGATAGAGTTTGAAGACATGTTGGAGATGCTTTGGTTCAGATAGCATGGTTTGGAGATCATTGAGTGAAAATTTATGCAGATTGTGAGCCAATAGTTGTGTGTAATCTTGGATAAAGTGTAAACTTGTAATGTAATATGTATTGTAATATCTTAAGATGGTCCTATATTAGTATTGTAAATTGGGAAATCCTCAAGGATGACTCAATATTTTTTTTTAGGACTTGGTATAAAGGAATTATGTTTTCTTTTGATGTAAGGTAGTGATTTTGAGATTGATGTTGGTTATGCGAGCTTGAATGTGAATATCCTTTGGATTAGAGCATAGTTTGGTGTAGTTATGGCATGGTGAGCTTACAAGAAATTGTATTTGGCATGAAAATTTTTTAGTTGGACAATTATTGTTTCACGTTGTATTATTCAGAAGAAATAGTACACATGCTATTTCGATAGTGAGCTCAGTGGTCTTTCTTCCAACTCCTAATAGGGTTGGAATCTCCTAACAAGGATTCAAAGTCTCCTAATAGGGAATCATATGCACTGGTTGTATTTTATTGACTCCTAACAAGGTCTATCCTTTAACAAGAAATTTTTATATTAGTACATCATTTTGTGGGTACCATCCCCACTGATTTTTTCCCTTTGATCAACTTGGGTTTCCCTAGTTGACAAATCTGGTGTTCTTGTGCATGGTTATCTTTCTATGGTTGTTGCATCTATTGTTTGCATGTTTGACAATTAACAAAGATATTGAGAGTTGCTTTAATTTCATAACTAATTCACCCCCCCTCCCGCATCCTAAATTTCTTGGTGGACTTTACTTTGTAAAAATTGACCTATCAAAGCATCAGGTCCTTGAAGGAAAAGCTTATATGCTTAAGAAGATCTATGGTACATTTCAGGAAAGATATTATGAAGTTTAATGGAGTTAACTACGACAGTTACAAAGAGAAGATGAAGTCACATTTCCTATGTATGGGTCTAGAATTTTTGTTGGTGACTAAGAAAAGTAAAACTCTGATTGAAGAGGATAGACTTGAAGGATGTGAGGAAACATAGAAAGATCTATTCATGCAGAATATGCTTTCTAGAGAAGCATTGTTATCAACTCTTCCTAGAACTGAATATTTAAAGGTAAAATCTTTAATACTTACTCATGAGATTTGGAATTCTTAACAAAATACATTTGAGGATGATAAACATGCTAAGAATGCTAGATTACATAGTTGGATATGTTTATTTCAAAATGATAAGATGTTGGAAGATGAAACTAAAAGAGGGTACTTTTCTAGAATATCAAAGATTCACATATGAATAAAGAGTTGGGGAGGAGATAAATCAAAAGATGAAGTTATATGGAAAATATTGAAGACCTTGACACTTTCTTATAAGAAGACAATGTACATGATTGAACATGTTATTGCTAGCACACTTAACTTTATAAGAGAGACTCCTCTTGCAAGACTGCAAACATCTAAGATGTGGATGAAACAAAGTGGAGAATTGCCTAGAGTGGAGATTGCTTTCAGTGTACAGAAAGATAGACCTATATTGATGAGAAGTGTAAGTACAAGTGGAACTATGCTAGTAGCAACCAAACAAGATATGAAGAAGATAAGACTTCTAGATTGAAGGACTTACCTTGCTTATGAAGATAGAACTTAAAGGTAACAAAGTTCTTATGTTTTGGACATGTAAACAACTCGGTCATTATTCTTCTAAATATCCTAAGAGAGAAAATAAGTTTAAGGAAAAGCCTTACAAGCCTAGAGTACCTAAGGATTTATTTTATGTTAATGAGGATGACAAACTTGATTTCAAAATGGTAGACTTGTTGATTAAAAGTGATGATAAGGATGATAAAATAAAATTTGTTTATATTAAGGAGGAACAAAGACCTAAAAGAGAAGAAGTTAGAGAAGAAATAAAAGAGGAAAATGCATTAGTATCACAAGTTGAAAAGAAGAAATCTAATTGGATCATAGATGGGTAAAAGCACAAACCTGTGTCACCCTTTTACAAAGGAAAAGGCTAACAAAAGTGTAGTTTTTTTAACACTTTCAATGACATAAAACTAGTATTATTATTTAGAATTTTAAAATGAAGTAAACTAATAAATTGTGTAGAAATGGATGAATTTTAGAATTATAATTTTTAATAATTATTTGGAATAAGAAATTATATATTTTCTTTTTTTTTAAAGATAAATTTTAGTTGTTGTAAAATGCTAGAAATAGGGGGTACAAGCACAAACCTATGTCACCCTTTTATAAAGGAAAAGGCTAATAAAAGTATAACTATTCACCTTCAATGACATAAAATTGGTATTATTAAATTTAAAATTTGCAAATGATGTAAACTAATGAAATGTGTAGAAATGGATGAAGTTTAGGATTATAATTTTTGATAATTATTTTGAATAAGAATTGATATATGTTTGTAATTTTTATAGATGATTTTTTAGTTGCTGAAAAATGCTGAAAATTAGGGGTTTAGTTCCCACCACAAAGCTATATGGAAATAAACTTATTTCCATTTGTACTCAGACTATGTTATAGATAACATATAGAGCTAGAACAAAATTTAAAAAAAATTGGCTTTAGACCTATATTTTTTCTTTATAATGATTCAAATTTCAACACATCTTAAATCAATAGTTTTCATCTCCCACCACATTTTTCAAAATAAATCTATTCTAACCAAAATAAAAATTATAAATTCTAGAAGAGGACTCTCTCCTCTAGAACGTCATATAATTTTATTTTATTTTAGATGTGATTGAATAATTTTCTCTCTCAAAATCAACATCTTTTCAAGTGTTAAAATATGTGCTTGTAGAATTTTTTAATTATAATATACTATATCTAATTACAACACTATAAAATCTATATGAGAATATTCTTGACTTTGAGCTCTATAAAATGGTGTTTGTATGTTAGTAAAATAATATCATAAAAAATAGTAAGAGCTATTTAAACATCAGTTTTCTTAAATAATTTTATTTCTTTAGTAATTGGATACAAACTAGTATAAAGCATGTATTTAATACACATTTCCAATTGGAAAAGTATGAGACCATATATATCTTAGCTATAATGAATTTATCTAGATTGTATGTTTGAAGAAAATTGAATTTTAGATAGAAATACTCAAATTTAGTCGTTCTGATAAGTCAACCTAAAAGGTGACACAACTTTGTACTTTTACCCTAGGGGTCTAGTTCCCACCACAAAACTATATAGAAATAAACTTATTTTATTTTGATCTTAGATTATGTTATCGATAATATATGTAACTAGAACAATCAAAAATAAAAATGAGCTCTAGACCTATATTTTCTCTTTTATAATGATTCAAATTTCAACTTATTCAAATCAATAGTTTTCATCTCCCACCACTTTTTTCAAAATAAATCTATTTCAACCAAAAAAAATTGTAGATTCTGGAAGAGGACTCTCTCCTCTTGAATGTCATATAATTTTTATTTTTATTGATATTATCTAATATTTTTTCTTTCTCAAAATCAACATTTTCTCGAGTGTTAAAATACCTACTTGTAGAATTTTTTAATTACAATATACTATATCTAATTAAAACATTATGAACTCTCTATGAGAATACTCTTGAGTTTGAGCTCTATAAAATGGTGTTTATATGTTATTTAAAAAAATCATAATAAATAGTAAGAGTTATTGAAATGTCAGTTTTTTAAAATAATTGTATTTTTTTAGTAATTGGATACAAACTAGTATAAAACATGCATTTAATGGACATTTCCAATTGAAAAAGTGTGAGAACATATATAAGTTAGCTAAAATAATTTTATCAAGATCATATGTATGAAAAAAAAATGTTTTTTTGGATAGAAATACTCAAATTCAGTTAGTCTGATAAGTCAGTCTGAAAGGTGACACAGCTTTGTACTTTTACCTAGATATTGGTTGTCCTCATTATATGACTAGAGATATGAACATTTTTTTTAATTCAATAGTTATGATGGTGGAATAGTTAGAGTTGGAAATAATGCAACATGTCACATAAAAGGGAAAGGATCTATTACACTTTATGCAAAGACTAACATTGATGATGTTTACTTTGTGGATGGTTTGAAACATAATCTTTTGAGTGTTGGAAAACTAGTTGAAAAGGGATATCAGTTGCAATTCATAGAGAAGACTTGCATTATTAAGGAGAAGAATGGCACATTGATTGGTACTAGTACAAGAATAAGATCTAATGTATTTCAGTTCAATCTTACTGAAATGACATGTTTAGTTGCTAAGGTGGATAACAGTTGTCCATGGCATAAGGGGATTTTTCATATCAATTTTGATAACATTGTGAAGGTCACTACTACTTTTACAATTACAAATTTTCCTAGGATTGTGAATCCTACTAACATGATGTGTAAAGAATGTATGATGGAAAAACATAAGAAAGTGCAAGAAAATTATATATTAGTACATTATTTTGTGGGTACCATCCCCATTGAGGTTTTCCTTCTGATCAAGGGTTTCCCTAGTCAACAAATATGGTGTTATTGTGTATGGTTATCTTCTTGTGGTTATTGCACTTGTTGATTACATGTTTTGGATTTATTAAGGTCAATAAAAGTTGTTTTAATTGGATAACTAATTCACTCACCCCCAACCCTAGCCCCTCGCACACACCCCCCCCTCCCGAAGTTATCTCGGTGGACTTTACTTTCTAACAAAGCTTACCCAAATTTCATAAATATTTCATAAATGGAAATGATCCATTTGAAAATAATAATACAACACAAAAGGACCACACCGGGTAGCTCATACTAATTGAGGTAGAGACTTTTATGAGTAAGGTCAGGGAAGCTAGTCAATAATAGGGATATAGATAACATAGAAAGGAATGAGATAGATTCAATTCAATTAGGGGAGTAGTTTGGAATACAAGCTGTACTTGAACAAAATCAAGAAAATATAAAGGAAAACATGAATAAAAATATAAAAGAACAAATGGAAGAAAAAATGAATGAGAAAATTGATACTAGTGTACAGATATTACAAAAACTAAGAGAAGAAGGAAAGCATGTAGAAGATGACTCAAATGCAAACAGGATTCAAAATGCAAATGGAAATATTGATAAAATGGGCATAGCTATAAACATGGAAGGTATAGAGACACTGAGATGTGGAAAAAAATCCAAAAATTGAGGGAGAAAGTCACTGACTGAACTTAAGAGCTACTACAAGAAAAATAAGGAATAAAAAAAAGATGCAAGAGGTACTAAAAATTGGGAAGGGGAAGTTCCTTCCCACAAAGCAATGAGGTTAACAACCTGGAATGTTAGGAGACTAAATGCCCCTAACAAGAAGCGCTTTCTTGAGCACAATTTAACCCTCTTTGAGTCAGAAATTATTTTAATACAAGAAACTAAGTTAATTAAAGATGAGGGAGATTATCTAAGTAAGAAACTTGGATTTTGGAAATCTGATATGGTACAATCTACAGGGACTTCAAGAGGCATTGACATAATCCATGACCCTAAAAAGATAGATTTTAGTAGGGTGGTATTAAATAACAACTGGATGGGAGGGGTGGGATCAAAAGTTTTAGAAGTGATATTCAATTGGTACTCGAATATATATGGACCAACCCCAAAAAAAGGTAAGAGAACATTATGGAATGAAATCAACATCTTTATGGAAAACAATCATACAAATAAATTTTGTTTATAGGGGATTTTAATGCCCTTTTAAACTTGGGGGATAAATATGGAGGACCATAAATAATAACACAGGTGATGAAAAATTTCTAAGAATGGTTCACGAGGGAAAACTTAATAGATATCCCACTGACTAATGGGTTATATAGATGGAATAACAAAAAGTGGGGTTTTTTTCACATAGCAGAAAGGCTGTACATATTCGGATTCAAAGGAGATCTAAGTACATTCAATTATGCTAATCATTCTAAAATCTTACCTAACATTGGATTAGATAATTTCCTAGTTAGACTAGATATAAAAGAACAACAAAAACCCTCAAGAAATCCTTTAAATGTGAGAAAATGTGGTTTCTAGATGATACTTTCATGAAAAATATAATGCAATGGTAGCAAAAAGGCAAGTTTGAAGGGTCCAAGATGTTATAATTTGTATATAAATTGAAACTATTAAAATAAAACATATTAAAGTGGAATAAAAATCAGGTTAACAATATTTTAAAAGAGAAATTGGATAATGAAGATGAACTAAAAAAGCTTAATGAAGAAGTAATAAAAAATAGAATAGATAATGGCAAATATATAAGAGAAAATGAATTACTTGCAAAACAAGAAACCTTATTAGCAAAAGAAGAAATATACTGGAAACAAAAATCACCAGAGCCCTAGTTATTAGAAGGTGATTGAAATACAAATTTTTCCATAACAACACTATTAATAACAAGAATATCAATAAAGTAATAAAAGTTAAGGATAACGAAGGAAATATGATGAAAAACCCAACCCAAATAGCAAAAGTATTTGTAACTATTACAAAGATATCCTTAATAACTTAAAAAGTTTGAATTTAATAGCTCAAAACATAATGAAAAGTACAATATCTAAAGAGGATAATAAATTATTAAATAAGGCATTCTCATTAGAAGAAATTAAAGAAGCTCTTTTCAGCCTAAATTTGGATAAATTTCTAGGCCTTGATGGCTTTCAAGCCTTTTTCTTTAGAAAATGCTGGGACATCTTAGGAAATGACTTATGGAAAGCCATCGAAGCCACTAGAAATTCATGATCTCTCTTAATTGAGATCAATAATATATTTTACGCTTTAACCCCTAAGAAATCTAATCATGAGGAACCTAGGGATTTACTACAGATAGCATTGTGCAATACAATATATAAAATCCTAGCTAAAGCATTAGCTAACAGACTTAAAGTTGTTTTACCAGTGGCAATTTGATAATGATGGTTGGTTGTCTTTTGAAGATATGGTTGGCAATCTGACAATTAATACTTTTTTGACTTTTATAAGGGAGATTTAGATGGCTTAGCTTTGAACTCGAAGTATGATTATATTTATCTTACTAATGGGTCTTTGGGTTTTCAAGATTTTTAGCCAAAATCTTTTAAGGCTCTTGGATATGTAAAAATATTTTCTGTAGTATTGTATGTATAGGGTTATGATCCCGGGGTTTCTTTCTAGTTCTTCAATGGGGGAGCCCATTCAATCAGTTTATTAATAATATATATGGTGGCTTGTCCACTTTTGTTTAAAAAGAAAAAGAGCATTAGAAGAAAAAATATGCTTTGTACCAAGTAGATCAATCCTTGATGGAATTATTATAATCAAAAAAATTGTACATTTCACTTAGATCAACAAGGAAGCCTATATGCTAATGAAACTGCATATAAAAAAAACATATGATATAGTGGACTAAAGATTTCTATTTAAAACTTAGAAGTCTTTGGGTTTTTACATCAATGGATAAACCTTATTTTCAACTATATTGCAACTCCCAAAATCTCACTTCTCATTAATGGCACTCTCGAAGGATGTTTTACTATATCAAGAGGGATATGACAAGGTGATCCAATTTCACCTTTCTTACTCATCATAATGGCTGAGGCTTTTGATAGAGCAATTAATTAGTCTTAGACAAAGATGAAAATAAAAGGAATTACAAAAATTGAAGAGTTACCTAATATTGCTTATCAATAGTTCACAGACGAGACCATTCTTCCAAGAGAAAGTACAATGGAAAGAGAAAGTCATTGGCTAAACTTAAGAGCTGCTATAAGAAAAATAAAGAATAAAAAAAAGATACAAGATGTACTAAAAATTGGGAAGGGTAAGTTCCTTCCCAAAGAGAAATGAGGTTACCAACATGGAATGTTAGGGGACTAAATACCCCTAACAAGAAGTGCTTTCTTGAGCACAATTTAACCCTCTTTGAGTCAGGAATTATTTTAATACAACAAACTAAGTTAAATAAAGATGAGGGAGATTATCTAAGTAAGAAACTTGGATTATGGAATATGATATGGTAGAATCTATAGGGGCTTTAGGAGGCATAGGCATAATCCAGGACCCTAGAAAGATAGATTTTAGTAGGATGGTATTAAATAACAACTGGATGGGGGGTGGATCAATTTTTTTAGAAGTGACATTCAATTGATACTCATAAATATATATGGACCAACCCCAATAAAAGATAAGAGAGCATTATGGAATGAAATCAACACCTTTATGGAAAATAATCATACAAATAAATTTTATTTAGAGGGAATTTTAATGCCCTTTTAAAATTGGAGGATAAATATGGAGGATGAAAAATAATAACACAGGTGACGACGAATTTCCTAGAATGGTTCATGAGGGAAAACCTAATACATATCCTATTGATTAATGAGTTATATAGATGGAATAACAGAAAAGTCAGGTTTTTGTCACATAGCAGAGAGGTTGGATAGATTCGTATTCAAAAGAGATCTATGTACATTCAATAATGCTAATCATTCTACAATCTTACCTAACATTGGATCAAATCATTTCCTAGTCAGACTAGAGATAAAAGAACAAAAAAACCCTCAATAAATCCTTTCAAATATGAGAAAATGTGATTTCTAGATGACAAGTTCATGAAAAACATAAAGCAATGGTAGCAAAAAGGCAAATTTGAAGGGTCCAAGATGTTCTATTTTGTATCTAAATTAAAGATATTAAAGTGGAATATAAATTAGTTTAACAATATTTTTAAAGAGAAATTGGATAATGAAGATGAACTAAAAAAGTTCAATGAAGAAGTAATAAAAATTAGAATGGATAATGGAAAATATATAAGAGAAAAGAAACTAGTCAGAAAACAAGAAACCTTATTAACGAAAGAAGAAATGAATTGGAAACAAAAATCACCATAGATCTGGTTATCAAAAGGTGATTGAAATACAAAATTTTTCCATAACAACACTATTAATAACAAGAATATCAATAGAATAACAAAAATTAAGGATAATGAAGGAAATATGATGAAAAACCCAACACAAATAGTAGAAGTATTGTGAATCTTACAAGGATATCCTTAATAAATTCAAAAGTTTGAATTTAACAACTCAAAACACAATGAAAAGTACAATATCAAAGTTAATATCTAAAGAGGATAATAAATTTTTAAATAAGGCATTCTCATTAGAAGAAATTAAAGAAGCTCATTTCAACCTAAATCTGGATAAATGTTTGGGCCTCAATGGCTTTCAAGCCTTTTTCTTTAAAAACTGCTGGGATATGTTAGGAAATGACTTATGGAAAGCCATAAAAGACACTATAAATTCATGATCTCTCTTAATTGAGATCAATAATATATTTTTTCTCTTTAAACCCTAAGAAATCTAATCACGAGGAACCTAGGGATTTAGGACTAATAGCATTGTGCAATACAATATATAAAATCTTGTCTAAAGCATTAGCTAACATACTTAAAA
This sequence comes from Cupressus sempervirens, assembly GCA_028749045.1. Lineage (NCBI taxonomy): Eukaryota > Viridiplantae > Streptophyta > Pinopsida > Cupressales > Cupressaceae > Cupressus > Cupressus sempervirens. Next base: position 45,300,494 of record CM053788.1, on the reverse strand, counting down.
TAGTTTTACCAAAATTAACATTTGAAGAACTAACATGCTTTGTACCAAGTACATCAATCCTTGATGGAATTATTATAGTTTACAAAATTGTACATTTCACTCAAATCAACAAGGAAGCCTTTATGCTAATGAAACTGCATATACAAAAAGCATACGATAAAGTGGATTGGAGATTTCTATGTAAAACTTTAGAAGTCTTTTGGTTTTCATGTCAATGGATAAACCTTATTTTCAATTGTATTACAACTCCAAAAATCTTGCTTCTCATTAATGGCACTCTCAAAGGATGTTTTAGTATATCAAGAGGGATAAGACAAGGTGATCCAATTTCACTTTTCTTACTCATCATAATGGTTGAGGCTTTTGATGGAGCAATTAAAAAGTCTCAGACAAAGATGAAAATAAAAGGAGTTACAAAAATTGAAGAATTACCTTATATTGCTCATCAACAATTCATAGACTATACCATTCTTCTAGGAGAAAGTACAATGGAAGAAGCACAAAATTTCAAACAAATAATAAAAACATATATGGAAACATCAGGGCAAGTGGTAAATGCTGAACAATCAAAGTTTTTTTTCCTGAATACACAACTTGATATGATCTACAATGTAATGAGATACATAAGACTCTCACCCCTATAAATATCCAGGAATAAAGTTGGAAAAAGAAGCCATAGAAAGTAAATCTTGAAATCCAATCATAGAAAAATTGGGTAAAAAAATAGAAAGCTAGAAAGGAAAATGGCTAGCAAAGGCCATATGAGCAACTAAGATAAAATTGGTGTTATTTGCCTTTTTAACATATCAAATGTCTTACTTACCACTTATCAAAGGTATTAAAAGGAAATTAGACAACAAGGTAATAACTTTTTTTTTGGAAAGGGATAAAAGACAAAAAAATAAGCAATGTGGATAATATATATAGACCTAAAGAACTAAGAGGATTAGGAATTAATAACCCGAGTTGGAAAAATGAAGCTCTTGGAGCAAAACTAGTTTGGAGAATGTATCATAAAAAGGAAAACAAATGGACAAAAATTCTTTACCATAAATACCTAAATAGTACAAATCCTTTATCTTTGTTTCAAACCAAAAACTTGCCTAAAGAATCCAAAACATAGAATCTTATGATGCAATGTCATTCTCTTATTTGTAATAACTTAACATGGGACATAGGCCAAGGTAAGGAAGCATATTTTAATAAGACTCATTGGATGAGCTTCCACCTTCGAATAGTTAAAACATACCTCCAAATATTAAAAACACATTAACTAATATATGGGGAAGTATGTAACATATTATAAACAAATAATAAACAAAGATCGAAATGAACAGTTAAAGTGGAAATCTGTAGATGAGATAAACTTCAACAAATAAGAAATACTACTGTATGAGCAATTTATCAATCAAAGACAAAGAAATCATAAAGAAAGAAATGATAGATTAATTTGGGGAGCTCCCAAAAATGGGATATATAGTGTCAAGAAGGGATATTAAATGATTATTAGCTCCCAAAGATGGGATAAGATAGATATCCCTCTCAACCTATGTTGGGATCCAATATGTTTTCCTAAAGCATGCATCTTCCCATGGGCTGCAATGCAAAAAAGAATCTTCACTATAGATAGGTTTACTAAAATGGGATCCAAGGGGCCATCAAGATGTCCACTATGAAAAAGCATTTAGAGACGACTAGATATATATTATTTCAATGCTACTCTACCTGAAAATGTTGGCAATGGTCATGTCAGAAACTCAACTAGAAAACAACATTGAAAACCTATGGAATCATTTAAAAAGCTAGCATAAACACATACATTCCAAGATTTGTAATAATTTTCGAAAAATGCCTCCTTTGATCCTCTTGTTGACCCTAAAGGAAATCTTAGTATTTTATTTTAGCACAAAACACTTAGTCATTCATAAGTTAGAGTTGTTCGGTCAACACTGCAACTGAGCCACAATCACGACCAAGCTACAAAGAGAAGAAATGCACAAGTTCAATACATGTCAAACAATCAATAGCTGCCAAGCATGCAATGGTTGCCAAGCTAGCCAAGAAGAAACAAATCATATAAGTCGAGCAATATAGAGAGACAATGTTTAAATTTGAGCATAGTATATGTTAAGGATCAGTAGGAAGAAACAAGCACGATTGAGAGTTAGAGGTTATATATGCCAAGTTATGTAGTTTGTGTATATGAGTTTGAAATGATGCAAAATCTTGTGTAAACCATTTTTGTCAAGCATGTAACATGTTTCTTTGATCAAGGTGAAGATCAAGGAGATGATTACACTTGTAATTCTATATTACTAATCCCTATGCAGTATGAAGAACCAATTAAAATATTGGAAAGTTTAAGCGAGAAAAAAGATGAATGAGAATTGTTGATTTTGATCTAGAAGTTTCTTAAGATGACTATTTAAGCAAGGTTTCATGCCTGAATTGAGAGAGAGTATCATTGTGAGTTGAAGGAATTTTTGTATGCGAAGCTAAAGGAAAACCAATGAGTTGTGAAGGACTAAGGCAATTGAGTAGTGTAGTGAGGAGTTATTATAAATCAATCACAATGAGGTGATTTGTTATTGGAAAGAGAATATCTATTATCAGTAATTAGTGCTGACCAAAGGATCAAGGAACTGTTACATTCTATTCAGTGTATTAGTTGAATCTCTTAATAGAGTGGTCATAACAAACGTATCATAAATATCCTAACAAAGTACTCACTTAATTGTAAAGTTCAATTCCTTTTGTAAAGGTAGACTAAAAAACTTGTATAATTTCAATAGAGAAGATCCCTCATAGGGTAGATCCATTAGAAGTGATCAAAATAGTAGCCTTAACGTGCACTTTGTTACTGCAGTAATGCAGATTTTGTGGGTGCCATCTTTTCTACAGTTTTACCTTCACCTTGGAGGGTTTCTGCTTTACCAAATCTTATGTGAAGTGTTGTTTACTTGTTTATGCATTTTGGTTCATGCTAGTAGATGTTATTACATAATGTTTCATGATTAAGGTCAATGAGGATTTGGTGAATTATGTTTAGTATGGTTTATGTTTGAAGTGATGAAAGTTTTTGGAGATCCCGATTCACCCCCCTCTCAGCAACTCACTTTACCATTAGATTTCCAACACTGGGAAATATGGATGGAAAGAAACATAAGAATATTTGTTAATGAAGAAATTACAATATCCTCTTTTCTTAACAAAGTAGAAGCTAGTATAACAAAAGTAACGAACAATGACCTCCAAAATTTAGTCAAAGAAGAGGCATTTTTGTATTGGGATGTAAAAATGCATAAACACCGGAGCAACCTAATTAACCCATCAATGATCTACACTAAAAAAAAAAAAAAAGAGAGAATTGTAAATGGGAACCATCACCAATAGGATGGGCATAAATAAACTTTGATGGAGCATCTTGAGGTAATCCTAAAAATGCATGTATTGGTTGTATCATACACCTAGAGAAGGGTCCTGGATTATAAAATGTGCCAAATTTTTAGGGGAAACTTTGAACAATTTAGCAAAGTTAGAAGCCTTATCTTAAGGATTAAAACTTAGTTTGGAACTGGGTATAAAAATGTTAATCATTGAAGGGGACTAGCAAATAATTTTAAATGCTATAAGGAAAAAAAGTGCTTCTAATTGGAAACTAAATTCCAAACTAAAATATGTTTTAATGTTGATTGAAAATTTTGAGGAAATTAGAATTAAACATATATATCAAGAAGGGAATGAAGAAACAAACAAATTAGTTAACATATGCGTAGATGGTGAAGATCTCTTTATTAAAAATGGTTAAGTAATTATAAATACATAGAGGATAAATAACAAAAATATTTAATTATATTATTATTTGTCCTCTTTTAACCTATCCTAGTGTAATTGGTTTAGGAAAAGATCAATAAGGGGCATATTGGGTACTGAGATCTTTGCCATTTTTCATGTACTCCATCTATTGGTTTTATCCTTTCCCTTTCCCCTTTTTGAGATCTATTTTTCCTTCTAACTTTTCCCTAAATTTATCTTTTTGCTGGTATGTACAAATTTTCATTTCCTTCATTTCCTATACCTTAAACTATATATCATATTTTCCTACTTACTACTCTCCCCCTATTGGTCTTCTGTTTGTTGTTCTCATCCCATATCCTAGTAGGCTATGTTTTCAGCATATTTTCTCTTCCCTTATCCCTTTTTTTTGGCTTCTTTATTTGTTTTCTAAGTAAAATTAAGAAAAGTATCTTTTGAATGTAATCGAATGTGCTCCATCAAACAAAAAACCAAATCATCAATAGGACAATAGAAATAGGTTCCAAAAAAACTTTCTCTCATTTCATATTTCACAGTAATCTACCATCTATAAATAGGAAAGGTCAAAAATGGACAAGATGACTATAAAACAACCAATGCATAATGTCATCAAGAAATCTTATTGAGTTTTGAGTAAAATGTAAACTGCATCAATCAATACATAAGAACAATTATGAATTCGTACATCCGATTTTGTATATAAATCCTGTTTACATTATATTCAACATTATGTATGAAAACTGGCTGAAATAATGAAAGGTTTCTCTCAAACACATGTATTCAAAATTACTTCAGTAAGTAGATATAAAAAATTTGTGTGTGTGTGTGTGTGTGTGTGTGTGTGTGTATATATATATATATATATATATATATCTTGATTAGTAACACTATGGAGAAAGCACTCACAATACAACATGATATTTTATGGTGAGAAGCACTAAGGTAATAAGTTCTTGTTCTAAATTTAATAAGAGTTAGTAACTGAGATAAAATAACTCTTAAAAAGAAACATCCAATGTTAATCATAATTGACAAACATGGTATATAAATAAATACTAGTGGCAGAATGCCGCAGGAGAAAAGAGTTGTATGGAAAGATTAAAAAACAACATAAGTGTTAAGTAAGATGAATAATATCCTATTATATAACCAACCCAAACTTTCAATATTAAGCAAAAATCTTCAGCAAGCACGACCTGTATGTAGATTCAAATCAAATAGGAATTAGATGACCCAAGGAACTTATAAATCAGACCAATTTTATAACCTAACTTTGAAGCTCAGACTTCAAAATAAAAAAACATTCATAGGAAAAGGACACTTTACTAGATTGTCAAGCATATTAACATACATAATTAGAAAGCCTGAAGGAAACATATAAATCCAAAAATGGTCATACTAGAATATCAAAACATTAGATGACCAATCTCAAAATAGGAGGGAGGTCTCTTGGTCTAAATAAGCTAAAATGAAACATAATTCAAATGCAAAACAACTGAATATGATTAGATAATGATTCAGAATGAAATGTAAAGATGTCCACATTGGTTCCCCAAGCAGCTAACAAATATTGATTACAAATTACAAGACTAAATAAAGAACTACAAATTACAAAATCTAATAATGCTTAAGAATTATTGACATACTATACCAATATTAGTAATAATATTAATATAGAATTGAGAAAATATTATATAAATTAAAGCAATCATTATATTAATGGAGGAACATCAAAACATTATATCTATTAATAATAACATACAAGCATGTCATCCTTAACATCAATAAAGATACTCATATAACTAGGGACAGTAATCCTATGATTCCTATATTGTAGCTTGTTAATTGGAATTTGAAGACTAACTCTTAATCGTGAGTTTGAAGTGTATCTAAAACTCCAGGGACACATAAAGTGAAAGGAATATAGGAATTTAACAACAAAAGAAGATAAATCAATAAGATGACATCAGACTAGAAAAAGCCTTTGAAAAATAAAATCAATTATACTTCAAAGAATGTAATCAATCTTACATAAATATTTTTTGAAAACCCAACTTAAGGGTCCTATTAAATGTATATATCAACGTTGTAAAGGAAGGCATGCCTTCCTCAGTCCCAAATTGTTAAGGGGCATCTATATACCTTCTCGAAACTAAATAAGGAAAGAAATGATGTAAAAATGCTCTTAAATTGATTCAGATATAAGGGATGGTATGCCCTCTCAAAGGCCTTTGTAATGATACAAAGACAAATTTAACATGTAAACAAGACATAACATGTCTTGTGCAATACTGAGGGATTTCTTCCCCGTTCTTTCCCCACTAGTGCCTGCACTTTGAAAGGGGATAAAATTTTTGTAAAGTATTTTGAATATAATATATAGGGCATATAACCTCTTACCGATAAAAAAAAGTAAAATAAAAATTTAACATATTTTAAATGGACTTAAAAATATTATTTATTTATATTTAATTTATGATAGATGCAGAAAAAAAGAAGATAAAAAAACTAAAATAATTATAAAAACTAGAAACTAAAACTAAACTAGTTAAAGAAATTAAAAATTAAACTAATCTAAAATTAATTTTAAAAACATAAAATTAAATCAATTAAAAAAATTAAAAAATCAAAACAATAACTAAAATAACATGAAAAAAATTAAAAATTATAAAATTATAAAAACTAAAAATGAAACCAACTTAAAAATAAACTAAAATATTTTTTAAAACAAAAAGAAGAACCAATCTAAAAAAACTAAAATCAAATTTGAATATTTTAAAAGAAAACATATCGAAATCATATAATAATTTGAAAAAAAACATACCCCAAAAAATGTAGCATATTCATCACCTTCGTATCTTCTAGGTTTTACCATTCCAAAATGCAAAGCTTTGAGCTTCATTGTCCAAAAAACACTATTGTTATAGCTTTACCCACCATTACTTTGTTCCCATCTTAGGGTGCAATCGTGTGAGGGGGGCTACATGGTCTATTTTTATGGAGCTAGTGGCCACATGAAGTGCAAAAAAAGGTTTGCTATAGGACTAATTAGAATCTTCTCCTTAAAAATAGTAACCCTTACTTTTTAGGGTGTAGATTTGAACCGGTGGAAATGGTGGGGGGCTAGAAATTGCCCCGCCAACTTAGACTTTATTTTTCTGCCAATCGTCAATCATAAAATAATTTATAATTTTTATCAATTAATTTTTTAAACATTGTTATTTATTTAATAAGTGAGTGAATATGTTTAATAATTTTTTTTAATGAGACCACCAACTTCCATAAATCATGGGGCTTAATTTTTTTAAAGAATAAATTCTACTAAAAAAATCATGAGATCTCCCACTTCAAAAAGTCCGAAGAATCTCAAGAAGCACTTGGTGATTTTTTTAGAAGCCCCCTATTTTTTTTGGAAACTCCCTCTATAAGAATTCACCCTTAGTAGCTCAAAATACCAAGCATACGTGCAACCCATTTCCACACAAAGTCCTTGTTTATCTCGACATCACCGGTTGCACATCTTCTCTATTTTCCATTTCCAACGATTTGAGCTAAAAATCCCTTATTTTTCTCTTGAAATCCTCCAATGCCACCCATCTTTCCCATAAACACTTCTCCTTATCCACAAGGTGTGACCAACAGATGAGGGGAATAAACTCAAACTCTTTCACTTTTTATGGGTCCTCAATTCCCTTCAACCCATCAAAACCCTGACCTGGGATCACCCACTTGAAAATATGATCTATTCCTAGACACATATCCTTAGTGAGCAAAGTCTACCAACACCCAGTTGATAATCAATGCATCATCTACAAGTTCCAACACCCACCCAAGCATCATGTTGATAGTCAATATTGATGCAATACACGTGCTTCGTTGTGAAAAACTCATATGAGGTAGCTTCAACAGATTTTAAAAATGCCTTATCCTTATAGTGACACATTAGCTTGAGCTTCTACATCTTCACATTACCAAAGAAGGCTTGTTGTTGTGTTGTTATGAGAAGGGTGAACACGATCTCCATCCTCACTATCACACCCATACTAGAGACACTGATGCAGGTGCATAAATGGGGGGATAGGCTGTAATTGCCAAAGAGTTGCAATGAATAAATAAATGATCTGTAACCTATTTATATGGTATGGTTAGAATAGTTTAGGATTAAGTTTTGATATTCTTAAATACAAGAGGGTAAGGTCAATTCATTTTAAGCCTAAGATAGTTTATTTTCAGATATAAAACAAGGCATTTTCTCTAACTTCAAGATAGAGTAGAGAAGAGAGAGAATAGTTTGTTGAATGTAAGTTAATTTGGTGTGTGAAATATTTTTTGATTTCGTTGTATAAAATTCCTTTTAGTGTGCATGGTTTGGGAGCTACATAGTTTCTTTTTGTGATATATTGCACCATTTTTGGTATCGCAACCGAAAGATTCTTGCCTATGGTGCCATTAATTATTTATAAGTGCATTGTCCCAAAAAATATTGTGACTATGAGAAGAGAGAATGTGTAAAATATTGGATGAAATTCTACATAGAGAAACCATAGCTGTTGAGCTAGTATTAATGAGGAAATTTTTCTATTGGAATGAATTCTCTGATTAGGAGTTGCAATAGAAAGTTGTGTGAAAGATAAATTTCCTATGTGATTCTTTCAACATTCATTGAAAATATCTTGTTTACTATTGCTAGCTTTTATATGTAATTGTTAGAGTAAGTTATTTATTACTCTAGGTGCTTTAGCTCTCTTAGGTGCATATAATTAATATCTTATATTAATTATATTGTGCAAACCTAGTTTTCTTTCCTTAGGGTTTCCTTTTTAGGGTTTCGTGATTCCTTTTATAAGGATTCACCTCTTTGTATTTTTTCATTCACTTATTGGATCATAACAGAGATTGCTCTTTGCATGTCCATCAAATGTCTCTGGCCTTTTGGCCTCCATGATTTTTTCTTGCTTCTGTTCTTTTCTTTTTCCATGTGACAGGGTTATGCATGCAAGTGTTCTTGGGAGATTAGTTTTTCACCTAATCTAACATGGTATCAGAGCCATCTTGCTACTCGTTGTTTGTGTTTTGTTGAAGTGTTTTAGAAGCAGGAGGTTTCAAGGGTTTCAGAAGCTTTTTATGTGGATTTAGGAGGGACCTTTGTTTTTGGTCACTTTGGGCTCAAACAGACATCACCGTTGCATTCAGAACACCCAAAAATCCTAGAGTCCATATAAAACTTGTCCATTTTGGACAGCATTGCTCTGAGGCAATTTTTTTTGGTTTTTAGTGCTGTACGGGCACAAAAATTGAGAAAAAATATTTAAAAAATCATTTTAAAAATGATTTTTGCATTTTTTTTAACGCAGCCAATGTTTTTTTTAAAGGTGCCACCGACAGCGCCTCCAGTGTACCCACACTTTGCTCGCCACTATTGCGCTCATCGCAGAGCTCATCACCACTCACCTGCAGAGTCACCGCTGCTCCACTGGCCTCCTTCAACGTCCGTCGCCCCGCAGGCCTCCTCCACTAGCTTTTCCTCGCCTTGCTCTGCCCTGCCGGCCTGGCTGGTTTTTAAGCCCCGTGGCAGTCACATGGGTGATTGGGAGCCCTAGATCTAGCCCCTTGCGTGTGCCATGCGCCCAGGGGCTCTTTTTTTAAGCCCCAGGGGCTCTAAATTGTTCTTGTAGAGCCTTTCTAACCCTCTCGCACTATTTTTGCTCTATTTGGAGCATACGGGGGTCTTTTTTGGACTTCTTTATATCGTCGAAAAGCTCTTTCTGATCCCTTCCTGGTTATGGAGGTTAGGTTTTTTGGCTTTACTATTTTGACAATGTTTTTTTCTGTCAACGGTGATTTTTTTTTTGCCTTTCGGGAGCCATTTCTCACTCATCTGAACTCTTTTTTGGGCTGACTAGATATTGTTGGAAAGCTAGTTCTGTGATTTATTCAGTTGCAGAGGTCTTTTATCCAAATTTTTCTCCAAGTTCTTTCTCTTCCGAGTTTTGCACTTTCACACTCTTGCGGATTACTTGGATTCTACAGGTCTTGGGATCTCTTCTTCTATTCTTTTGGTTCACTCTTCTTTTTTACTTCTGAGCATTATATGCTTCTCTTCTATTGCATTGTTTTTTCTGTAAACACATTGAGATAAAGTGCTTTCTTTTGCATATCTGGGATCTTGTACACCTTGTGTTTGTTTATACTCGCACTCAATTATAAAATGCCATGGGGGGTCATGATGTTTTGCCTTTTGTGCTCATCCACCTTTGTCAAGTGAATGTTTCTTCCATGACATTAGCCCATGATGTGTGTTGGTGACATCGCCCTTTATCCTGTGCTTGTACTTCTATTGCACTATTGGTGTTCTTGATTTTTCTTCTTGCAAATGTTTTTGGCATTGCATTTTAGTGTTCTTGTCACCCCCCTCCCTGTTCAGCATTATGGGGCGGGGGGGGGGGGTTCACCTGTTGGCTCTGTTTCTTCCTTGGTTCGGTTGAGTGATCTACATATTTAGTTTTTGTTCCTATCTACTAGGTGAATGCAGTGGCTAGGCACCTATGCATTTTGGTGAGATGGTTCATCTACTATATAGACACTCATTCATTCCTACTTTTGGAGGTCACCTCTTCGATTGATTAGCTCTTTAGACTTTGTCTTCTCTACCTGGTCATGCACTATTTCAGTGGGGGTTCCAACAGTTTCTTCTGACAGTGTTTGCAACTTCATGCTTCAGAGATGCTTCGTGCTCTTTCCTTGTTTTCTCCTTTGTCTCCTGTTTACAAAAATTTCCTTGTTTTGGGTACCTGATCAGGCCTTGTTGTCAGGACCCATTTTCTTGCTTTCATAGCTTTGCTAGGTTAGCTTCCTCCTAAGCTTCGCTTAAGGGGGGGTATTAGAGTAAGTTATTTGTTACTCTAGGTGCTTTAGCTCTCTTAGGTGCATATAATTAATATCTTATATTAATTATATTGTGCAAACCTAGTTTTCTTTCCTTAGGGTTTCCTTTTTAGGGTTTCGTGATATCTTTTATAAGGATTCATCTCTTTGTATTTTTCCATTCACTTATTGGATCATAACAAAGATTGCTCTTTGCATGTCCATAAGATGTCTCTGGCCTTTTGGCCTCCATGATTTTTTCTTGCTTCTGTTCTTTGCTTTTTCCATGTGATAGGGTTATGCATGTAGGTGTTCTTGGGAGATTAGTTTTTCACCTAATCTAATAGTAATTTCTAATTGTTTGTTTGGCTGAGACTAGTTTTTAAAAAAATGTACTGGCTTGCTTCTATAATCTTGTGGAAATGACTGATTTCATAACAGTAGTCAGATTGGTTCCTTATGTCACTAGTTAGTTAGAATATTCAAAATAAATGAGAGCGAGGTGGGTGAATTAGTTATCCTCAGGTCCAGATGTACCAATTCAACTTTTAACAACTTCAAACAACTTAATCAATCTCATAAAATCACTTGGTCAATATAGAAACTTATCAACAACTTAACTTATTCATTCATCACTAGATCTTTGATCAGTATATGCTGACTAACAAAAATAAACAACAGTAAATAACATGCATCACAAAACAACATTCACACATATATGACACTGGGATTGAAATTGGAAGCCCAATTTTGGAAAAACCACCAAGTAACATCCTACCAATTTTCACTCTTCTGAAGTGAGCTCAATTAAGAGCCAACCTTGTTGAAGGTTACACAATATTCTATTAGGTGTGATCCTATTAAAGAATTTTATTGCCACAATGGTTAGAAAGTAACAACTAGGCTTGATCTATCAAGATACAACTCATTTTGCAAATTTAGATCTCCATTTAGGTCAATTGCTAGTTCATTGACTAGAATTTGTTATACTCTTCATCTTTGATATGCTTGGCGACCCTTCAAGCAATCACACTTCACCAATCTTCTCACTTTTCTTTTGCTACTCTGTTCTTCATAGGTTCTTCAAAAATTCACTAATCAACAATGAACCAACCAACCTAAAACATCTATTGTCCCTCCTTAAATAGGTAGCTTTGATATTTTTTCACTTAAACATCACTGTAGATCTTATGGTTTGATCATATTCATTAAATCTATCCATCATTTTGTCCTTCTTCTTGCTTTATACTTCTAGAAACTTCTCCTTGAATCCTCACCTTAGATTTCTTTAACAAACTTAATTCATGCATTAAATATACCAATTCATCAATCCTTATCATTTACACATTTTGACCAATCTGAAAATGCAATCATTTCGGCCTTAAATCTTGATTCTTTCACAAATTGTTAAAATGATGATACTCAGTCATCACTATGTTCTTCTTCTCGCTCATCAATATGCCCCCATTATTAGGGTTAGTTTGGGACAAGTAATACCTACAAAATAATGGTTAGAATCATAATAATAACAAACTAACTATATTATTCTACCCTCTAATTTAACCCCAATCTTAAGGACATCTCTAGATTAGGCTTCTTAGCTCATAGCTACCTCACCATCTTCTCGAGAGTGCACCCCTTAAGATTCTTCTTGGATGGAGATCCTCATCCAAGTTCAATCACATATGCATATGTTAAGAACATCAAAATATTTTGGCACATTGATTCTCAACCATGGTGGACAATGGAGATCTTAATATCTCACATGCTCCACACTTTGAGTCCACATTGACTCTCAACCATGGTAGACAATGGAGATCTTAAATATCTCACATGCTCCATACTTAGAGTCTTATTAATCTTCATTGTGTTAACCTCATTAGCTAACACAATATTATCCACAAGTATGATTCATTAATATAAATAAATTTATAAACATAATTAAAAAAATATAATCTATAAACATACCTTTCTTACCTTCTTCTTTTCTTGGTCCATGTGGCTGTATCCATAGTTGACCCTTCAATGAATTTTTCCTTCCAAATGATCTCAACTCTATATTTTCTTTCCAAAATTATTCCTTTTCTAATTATAAGGAATGGACAATATACATATTTTTCCTTCTTTTCCAAGAGTCACAACCTTTCATAATACAAATCCTTTGAAAATTCACAACACTTCATGGTTATAATCCTTTTGAAAAGTCACAACACTTTATAATTAAAATCCTTTGGAAAAGTTCCAATACTTTATAATTGAAATATTTTTGAAGAGTCACATCTATTCATAATTATGAACCTTTCAAAGGTTCACATCCTTTCAATATCATTGATACTGTTTCAAAAAGTCACTTCCTTATTTTCTTCATATTACTCTCCTCTTCTATTTTTCCTTTTTGAATTCCTATCCTCTCTTCTTTTTCCCTTTCTCTTAAATAAACTCTTTTCCCTTTTTATATCTTAATTTTAAGGAGTCACGTCTATTTTTAAAACATCTCTTGACTTTTCATTAGATTTAGTTAATTTATATTATTCTATGTTATATTATTTATTTACTTATTTATGGTTATTATTATTTGTTATTAAATTCTATTTAGAAAGTTAACATACTTTCTACAACATTGTCTCTTGTATATAATTTTATTCTTTATTTACTCATTAAATTTTTATTATTTAAAATATCATACTAAAAAGAAACGGTGCTTCCTTTTTCTGCTCCACCTACGGGTAGGGCTTCTACTGCTCCTCCAATTTATCGAAAGGGGTGCGTCTGGTAGGGTTTTAATGATAATAATTTTAGTCATGTGTAGAATAATGATGAGTGCAACAAAACGTGGGGTGTTTCAAAGGGAAATAAGCTCCACACAACAAAAAAATGCAATCGTCAACATGGAGATGTTACTCTGCAAGGTTCAAATGATCCACCACAAAACTAATGTTTGAATGGAGGGTGGGTGGGTGGACCAAGCTGATAGCAAGCTTGGAAGAAGGTGGGTACTCATTTAGAGACAATGGAAATTAGGGATGCCAACATTAATAGTGAAGGGCTGAGTGGTGAGGGAATTAGGGTTTCCGAGAAACCGTGCATGAGGGGGGAGATTTTATCAAACTCCAGAATGATAGGCATATTGTGGTGGATATAGTAGAGGAAGTGCACCATAATATCAAATTTATTTCTACATTGGGATTGATTGGGCATTTTAGGGGGTTTTGGCCTAGCTTGAATGAACTTCATTTTTGGATCTCTAAGATTTGGGAGCCTATCTTGGAAGGATATGTCCAGATTTATCCATGTGCGAGAGGGTTCTTCATTATGGTATTTGAGAAGGCTGAAGTCTTGACAAAGATATTATGCAATGCCATTTGGAGCTGGAAGCAAAAGTTCCCTTTGATGTTGAAACCATGACACCCTACTTTCTGTCCATTGACTGAGACTTCTGACATGATTCCATTATGGGTACACCTATTGGAATTCTTTTAGAATAACTGAGAGGTGGGGTGAATCAGTTATTCAAGGTCCATATGTACAAATAAAACTTTTCTCACAATTCAGTGAATCCATAAAACATTCATACCCATGCATGCATTCATTGTGTATAACTAAAACTTATATGTTACTGTCACATCAATTTGCAGAAATATAAAGTTTGAAACACAACACACTCATCAACACATTTGAAATAATGATTTAACGTGGAAATCCAATTTGGCACTAACATGCTACTCCTTTTTCACTCTTTTGAAGTGATGCCCTTTGAAAGGCCAACCCTGTTAAAGGTTACAGTGTATACCCAGTTAAGGGATTTCAATCACCTAGTTAAAAGTGAGCCTTGTTAGAGGACTTTAGGCCATTCACTTAGAATGCTACCCTATTAAAGGATTTTCCAATTATTGTTAAGTCAATCTTACTCCAAAGGATTTACCCTAGATTGATACAATTGTTAGAAAGTAACAATAGAGCTTTGATCTGATACAAATTACAACTTCACTTGCAGATTAAAAATCTTTTTTCAATCCTCAATTCTTCTTGGCTTCCATTCTTTGCTGCTTTGACAACTTTTTCACCCTTCAAGCATTCATCTTCTTAAGCCTTCTTGCTTAGTACGCCATTGCAGACACTTCTCTTGGGTCACTTGATGAAGTAAAACCCCTTTCTTCTTCTCCTTCTTAGTTTCTTGTACCAAACTCTCTAACTCTCTTTGCTTCATGACTAGAAATTCCTATATACAGGAAATTAGAACATTTTCTTACTCATTATCCATCATTTAAATTAGGGTTTTGGATGGATTAGGTAGAATACAATGTATCTACCCCATATCTTGTCTTCTCTAGAAACTTCTTTTGGAATCCATTTGAATTCACCTCCAAAAACATTTACATAAGACTTTGTGCCATTAGCTCATCAATCTTATCTTCCTCTTGGTTCACAAGTTCCAAGAAAATAAATGTGTCAACTTTTATTTGGAGAATCTTCAATCTTTGTCATAATGCAATAGCTCAAAATTATCAATCTTCTGATGCTCGACACATACTATGTCACTAGACATCAATTGTAAAATCACTCGGCATCAACTAGATTTTACTGGTGCTTGACATCAACTAAAATTTACTAGGTATCTACTGTCTTGCTTGACATCCACTAGAATTTTCTTTCACTTGGCTCCAACTGACTTTTTGCTTGGCTTGAACTAACTTTTCTCGGCACCTACTATCCACTTGGTCAAGCTTGGTAGATGAGCTTTGTTTAACCTATTCTTCTAAATTTTCTAGTGTAGCTAGCCATTTTGTAACCTTAAGTAGATCATCAATACATCACGTTATCATTGTCTTAGCCGATCCTTGTACTTCATTACATAATCATAACTCAACCTCTCCTCTAGGTACTTTTGTTACATCTTGTTGATCAAATCCTTCTCATCAATCAACTAAGTGATATCACTTGAAACATATAAGCAATTGCCTTACTAGAAAATAGCAGGTTTGACATCAGTGATAAAACAATGATTGAAATGCATAATAATCTCCCTTATAACAATCTTTCTAATCAATGATCTTTTCAATCAGATTTCAACAATCTCCCTCTTTGATATTGATGGCAAACCAAACTGATCAACCAAGTCAATAAAATGATGAACATCTTGTTCAACTAAATTAACTAGGTTAAAACAATAAGACAATACCAAAAAGAAAACTTGTATTGAAATTTCTCCCTCTATCATCAACTTCCATCTTTTGATTAGGTTACAAAATATAACTCCCTTTGAGTTCCTTCCTATGCCTCTCTTTCATACTGCATTGATCAGAAAAATATCTCCATATGATATTGATCCTTTTAATTCTCTAATCAATTTCTCCCTCTTAGTTTTGAACCTTTCTCTGATTGCTTTCTCCCTCTTTCTTTCTTGATCTACTGATGATGAACTTTCTCCATTATTCCTCTTGCATCTTGATTAGTTTAATGTACTTTCTCCCTCTTTGACAACAATGCCAAAGATATATACCGAATACTTGACATCTTTAGTATATGTAGATATAGTTTTTTGCAAGTTCTTCAATTTCTCCCTTTGTCACCTTTCTTGTGATTGATTTGTAGTTCTAGTTCTATGATTACTTTAGGTAGTTCCTAAAGTAAGATCCACTACATCAATTTGTATTATATGAACATTAGCTTATTTGATGAAGGGCACTCCCTCTATCTCTTACATAGCCTTTGATAGGGTATCACCCCTAGTTTACCTCTTAGATACTCATAAGAATCCTTAGGTAATGCTTTTGTGAAGATATTAGCAATTTTCTCCTTTGTGCTAACATATTCCATCTTCACCTCTTTATCTTGAACCAATTCATTACATAATGATACTTGATTACAATGTGCTTTGTCTTTGTATGCATCACTAGATTTTTTGATATATTGATAGAACTTGTATTATCACAATAAAGTGTCATGGGTTCTATGATTTCTTCCTTCATTTCTTTGAGTAGCTTTTTGATCCATACAATGTTTGTGCAATTAATAGCAGCAACAACATATTCTGCTTTAGCAATAGATTGGGAAGTACAACTCTACTTCTTGCTAGTCCATGTAACTAGTCTTTTGCCTAAGAAGAATGCTCCTCTACTGGTGCTCTTTCTGTCATCAATGTTTCTAACCCAATCAACACCAGTGTAGGCTCTCAATTCAAACTTTTCATTCTTCTTATAGTATAAATCAAACTCTTCTATTCCTTTCAAGTATCTCATTATTCTCTTCACAACCATCAAGTGATTCTCTCTAGGATTAATAGAGAATCTTGCAACTATCCCCACAACTAATGCAATATCAAGTCTGCTATGTACTACATATTGCAATTTTCCAATCATGGATCTATACAATGTTTGATTTACCTCAGCTAAATCATCATTCTTTGATAGCTTGAGTCCTGTCACCATAGGTGTACTTACTGGTTTGGAATCCTCTAGTCCAAATGTCTTCAATATCTCTTTGAAATATTTTGATTGAGTGATATATAAACCATACTTCATCTAGTATACTTGTAATCCCACAAAGAATTTGTTCTCTCCAAACATTGACATTTCAGATTCTTGCTTCATCTAATTTGCAAAGTCCTTACACAAAGCATCTTGTCCTCCAAATATGTCATCATCAACAAATATTTCAGATAATAGTATACCTTTTTCCTTATCTATCTTCATGTATAGATTGCTATTATCATCAATCCTTTCAAATCCAATCTTTACAAGATAAGTATGAAGTCTCACATACCATGCTCTTGGTGTTTGCTTCAATCCATATAGTGCTTTATGCAGTCCACATACCATGTTCTTATTATTCTTATCAACAAACCCTCTAGCTATTCTATGTAGACTTCCTCTTCTAGTATGTCATTCAAAAATGCAGATTTAACATCCATCTAATAAACTTTGAAACCTTTGTATGCAACATAAGCAAGTAAAATTCTCACTCCTTCCATTCTTGCAATAGGAGCAAATGTCTCACCATAGTCAATTCCTTCTTTCTGTGCATATTCTTTGAAAACTAACCTTTCTTTGTTCCTTGTCACTTCACCATTCTCATCTAGCTTGTTTATGAATACCCATTTTGTGCCAATCACATTCTTGTCTTTTGGTCTAGGAACTAGACTCCATGTTTTATTCTTCTATATCTTCTGAATTTCTTCTTCCATAGCCTTGTACTAGTCATCATCTTCCAATGCATCTTTTATTATCTTAGTTTCCTTCATGTTTAACAAACATGATATACTTGTCAAACTATTTCTTGTCATTGGCCTTGCATCTTTGTCTCCAATGATTTGATCTACAGGATGATGTCTTTTGACTTATTTGGACAATCTTGTTTCAATTCTTGAAACTACATTTTGTCTCTCAGCTTTAGTGTCTCTATGTACATCTCTGTCAGGTATTTCAACATCTCTTTCATGTATACTAATATTAGAATCAGAATGTGCATTTTCTACATTCTGAAACTTGACATCTAAATGTAGCTCGGTTCTTGAATGCAACTCGGCATTCACAGGTTGTGACTCAATAGTTATTGAGGCTTGCTATTGGTTTGCAACTTGATTTGTAGCATCTTCTTCAATAAGCATTCCTTTGTAGAAGTACACAAATGATTTGTACTCTTTTGGTTCTTTCATAGGTTCAACCTCATGTACTTCTATAAATTAATCAAAATTCACATTTGCAATTTTCACAATTTTGTTAGTGTTAGTATTTAAAAACTTATAGGCTTTGCTTCTTGCAGAGTAACCAAGAAATACACCTTCTTCACTTTTTGCATCAAGCTTTCCATTCCTAACATCTTTAATAATATAAAATTTGCTTCCAAATACCTTAAAGTATTTCACATTAGGTGGATATCCATACCATAGTTCAAAAGGTGTTGAATGAGTACCTTTCTTGACTTGCATATGGTTCAAGGTATGTACATCAATACTTACAACTTCTCTGTAGTATTTTAGAGCAACATTCTTCTCCATCATAAGTGTTTTGGCACAATCCATTATAGACCTATTTCTTTTAGCAATTCCATTTTGTGTGAGGGGTCCTAGGTGCATATGTCTGTCTTTTGATTCGTCTGTCATTACAGAACATCTCAAAATTATTTGAAGTGAATTCTCCTCCTCTGTTTGATCTCAAGCATTTCATACTTTTACTTGTTTCTTTTTCAACTCTTTCCAAGTACCACTTAAGCATTTGAAAAGCATCAGATTTTTGCTTTAGAAACATGACTATCATCATCCTAGAGTAATCATCAACAAATAGCATTATGTACTTATCTCCTCTGTAGCTTTGCACTTCAATAGGCCCACACAAGTCATTATGAACAATCTCTAGTATTTCCTTAGAGGTATATGCTTTACTCTTAAAGCTTGACTTTGTCATTTTTCCTAGTTGACATTGTTTGCATACTATATTATCAGGTTTCTTCAACTTAGGCAAGCCTCTAACTCTTTTCATGTTACTGATACTAATCAAGTTATCAAAATTAACATGACATAATCTCTTGTTCCAAAGCCATACATCATCAAATTTTGCAATAAGACAAGTGGCATCCTCTATATCTAGATAGAACAAATTACTTCTAGTTTGATCACCTTTTCCAATCAAATTTCCATTTGTGTCATATATCTTGGCAGTTTTATTTTCAAACCCAACTTTGCATCCCAAATTATTTAATTGTGACACACTTAACAAGTTATAATTCAATCCTTCAGCATAGTAAGCATTGTCACATTAAATACCGTCTGTGTTTGATAGACCCTTTTCCTTTTATCAAACATGCTGCATCATTACCAAATTTTACACTATTTCCATCATAACAAGTTAAGGTAATGAACTTACTTGTCTCTAGTCATGTGATGTGAGCATCCACTATCAATGATCCATTCATCATTCTTGTTCACACAAGTCACAAGTGCAGTTGCCTCATCCTCATTAGATTTGTCCTTCATTGCAACATATACCACTTCATCATCATGTTCATCAGAGTCATGTTCATCAAAAATGTAGCATGACTTCTTTCCTTTGTCTCTATAGTCTCTGCCATCATCTTCTCTTCTGTTTTCCTTCTCTGTAGTTATTCTTCTATGTACATCTTGCAACAATATGACCAACTTCATTGCAATTGAAACAAATGATGGGTAACTTTCCTTTTCCTCTGTAAATTCTTCTTGCCAGTAGTGCTTCTGATTGTTCAATGTCTTCCTCATTTGTGTTGCTTTCACTGGATGCATATTTTATCTTTCTTCTCTTCTTCTTTTTCTTTACCTCCTCAAAATCCTTCAATAATAATTTATCTTTGAAACTTGTTTGAATACTCTCTAGTTTGTATGTACATAAAAGTGAGTCACACTTCTATAGACCCTTATATCCAAGATACTCTATGAATTAGAGAACTTAGATGGTGGCCTATAGCTTCCTATCCATGATGTGTGGGTTATGAAAATATGGCTCTCAAATGAACCAAACATGCAAATACATCACAAGGTACATCATGAAATGGAAGATTCAAAAATACAATGCAAGTAAATAATAAATGATATTCATGATATAAACAAGAATGATAGATTACAAAAACCCCTATTTAGACTAGGTGTGTTAAGATATATGCAATGAATTAAAACTACATGAATTTAAGCTAAAAGAATGAGACAAGAAGATAGAAGTTCTCCACGAGCAATGAGGTCTTCAATCTTGCAACATAACGGTAGCAAAGAGTGGATATAAGAAGATAGAAGTTCTCCACAAGCATAAGGGTCTTCAAATCCCGCAACATAATAATATCCAAAATTAGATGTCCTCAAGAGAGGAAGAGCCTCCATTTTAAATAAAAATGGATGGTTGAGATCAAATTTAGGGGACTCATGATCAAGGGTGGAGATTCATTCAAAGATGAGTGGATGGGTCCACTTTTGATTATTTAATTCAAAATGGAGGAGCATTTTTGAATTTTAAAATGAGCACTTTGAATATTAAAATGAGCAATTTGAATATTAAAATATTAAAATGAGCACTTTGATTTAAAAAATAGATTATGGATCCATTTTGAATAAAATATTAATTTCCACCCATTATGAATAAAATATTAATTTCTACCCATTATGAATAAAATATTAATTCCCACCCATTATGAATAAAATATTAATTTCTATCCATTATGAATAAAATATTAATTTCTATAAATCCATTATGAATAAAATATTCATAATGGAATTTAGGTCTCATTTTGAATATAAAATTCATTTTTGGAGATAAATGTCAATTTTCAATTTTTTTGAAATTAATATTCATGTGTATTTTTCAAATGGGTTGTAATAATTGATTTTATTCATTTTAATTCTCATCATGATAAAAATTCTCCATTTAGGATTTTGACCAATTTTGAGTGATTACAGTTTGCAGTTGTCAAAATTAGATAGCTCAAAAGCAGTGAGTCTACCTACTAGTCCTTCAAGGGTTAGATCATTTCCTAGTATACATCTTAACTCTTGGATTGTAGAAACTCTAATTGCATAAATAAGCAGTAATGTCCTCAATACTTTACTTAGCACAATATCATCATCTATTTTACCAGTAGCACCTTTTATTTCACTAACAACTTCTTTTATCGTAGCAACATATTGAGCAATATTCTCACCTTCTTCCATTCTCATGTCATCAAACTTACCTCTGAGACTCTTTGACTTGGCTCTTTGAACATTTTTTCTCCTACATAGATGGTGGCCAGAGTATCTCACATCTTCTTTGCAGTGTCGCATCCTTTGATATCATCAAATTCATCATAGCTTAGGGTAGAGACAATCTCCAACATCGCCTGATTATGTTCTTTCTTTTTCTTCATATCTTCAGTAGTTAGGGCTCTTGTTGGATCAATATGTTCCACTAAAATGGAAGATTGTGAATGATCTCCAAGTCCTCCAAGGTGTAGCTTCATTAAACTTTGCCATGCAGGAAAGTTATCTTTGTTGAGCTTAGGTACTTCTCTTTTTGACATCTTGATCTTTGTGCTTCTAGTACCTTAAAACTAATCCTCTTAAGTAGATGGATCTGATACCAATTTTTGGAATTCTTTTAGAATAACTAAGGGGGGGGGGGGGGGGGGGGTGTGAATCAGTTATTCAAGGTCTAGATGTACAAATAAAACTTTTCTCACAATTTAGTGAACCCATAAAATATTCATCCATGCATGCATTCATTGTGTACAACTAAAACTTATATGTTACTACCAAATCAATTTGCAAAAATATAAGACATGAAACACAACACACTCATCACCACATTTGACACAATGATTTAATGTGGAAACCTAATTTGGGAAAAATCACTACCATTATGCTACTCATTTTTCACTCTTCTAAAGTGATGCACTGTGAAAGGCCAACCATGTTAAAGGTTACAATACACACTGTTAAATGTGACCTAGTTAAGGGGTTTTAATCACCCTATTAAAAGTAAGCCTTGTTAGAGGACTTTAGGCCATTCACTTGGAATGCCACCCTATTAAAGGATTTTCCAATGACTGTTAAGTCAACCTTACTCCAAAGGATTTACCCTAGACTGGTACAATTGTTAGAAAGAAACAATAGAGCTTTGATCTGATACAACTTACAACTTCACTTGTAGATTACAGATCTCTATTCAGTCATCAATTCTACTTGGCTTCTATTCTTTGCAACTTTGATAGCTTGTTCACCCTTCAAGCATTCATCTTCTTAAGCCTTCTTTCTTAGTATGTCATTGCAGATGATTCTCTTGGGTCACTTGATGAAGCAAAACCCCTTTCTTCTTCTCCTTCTTAGGTTCTCATACCAAAATCTCTAACTCTCTTTGCTTCATGGCCAAACATTCCTATAAATAGAAAATTAGAACATTTTCCCACTCATTATCCATCATCTAAATTAGGGTTTTGGATGGATTAGGTAGGATACAATGTATCTACCCCATATCTTGTCTTCTCTAGAAACTTCTTTTAGAACCCATTTGAATTCACCTGCAAAATGGTTTACATAAGATTTTGTGCCACCAACTCATTAATCTCATCTTCCTCCTGGTTCACAAGTTCCAATAAAATAAACTTGTCAGCTTTTATTTGGCAAATCTTTGATCTTTGTCATAATGCAACAACTCGGCATTATCAATCTTATGATGCTGAACACATACTGCATTAGTTGGCATCAACTAGATTTTACTAGTGCTTGACATCAAGTAAAATTTACTCACCATCTATTGTCTTGCTCGACATCCACTAGAATTTACTTTCACTCGGCTCCAACTAACTTTTTGCTTGGCTTGAACTAACTTTTCTTGGCACCTACTATCCACTTGGTCAAGCTTGGCAGATGAACTTTGTTTAACCTATTCTTCTAAACTTTCTAAGTGTAGCCAACTATTTTGTAACCTTAAGTAGATCATCAATACATCATGTTATCACTATCTTAACTGATCCTTGTACTTCATTACATAATCATAACTCAACCTTTCCTCTAGGTACTTTTGTTACATCTTGTTGATCAAATCATCCTCCTCAATCAACTAAGTGATAGTACTTGAAACATATAAGCAATTGTCTTACCAACAAATAGCAGGTTTGACATCAGTGACAAATAATGATTGAAATGCATAAAATCTCCCTTATAACAATCTTTCTAATCAATGATCTTTTCAATCAAATTTCAACAACGCCTTCCAAATCTACCTATACATTACTAGTTTGAATCTTGTCTTGAAGTTATAGTTAACTCTTTGGAAAATTTCTTAATGATTTATGAGTATTTTGAAATTAATTACATTCTAGCTATGCACGGATTTTGGTGGAAATGAATATTTTTGATGGTTTTCCCTCAGAGATAACACTTAAAACTAGAAATGGGGTTTGGGTACAACATCTAGATTATGAGGGAATTCCATTTAGATGTAGGAGGTCTTTTGAAATGGGGCATAAAGCTACCCAGTGCTCTAAACAATATTTTACCAAGACATCCTCTTGGTGGAAAGATGTCTCAAACCAACATTATACAGTTGAAAAGAAGGAAAAGCTACAAAAAAATTATTCTCAAGCTATAAATGGTGAAACATCAAATTAGGATCGAAGAAATTCTTTTCAAGGGAGTATGGATGATGTTGATGGTCTTGTTGGAGGGGAGAATGCATGCAAGATTGTTGCCACACCTGAAGGAAGAGAGAAGGAAAGTCTTGTAGGTACTCATGAGGATGTGAAGGAGGAATCAATTAGAAGGGAGAATGTAGGCAAGTGTGTAGCTATGCCTAAACGAAGGGAGAAGAAACGGCCTATAGGTTTCGAAGATAATATGAGGGAAAAATTGGGTGGAAACATGCTACAACATGATAGGAGTTGTCCAAAGGAGGGGTGCAATTTAGAGGCTACACTAAGGGAATGGAAAAATGAGGCATCTGAGGTGGAAGATGGCTAGGATACCATAAAAGGTAGAAAGAGGAAGAATGTTAAAATAGCATTTGACATGACCCTTTGTTCTCAGAAGAAGGGAGGAGATAAATGTTTCCAGTGATGGATTATGTGTTGGTTTTTTATGTTACTGCTAGAGATCTTTGATCTTAGTTTTCTGGTTGTTAACCTTATTTGGAGATTTGACTCTCTTGGATGTATCCATACTTGGTTTGGGCTAGACCTTAACCTGATTGGATTAATAAAAATTTCACCTATTACTAACAAAATAAAAATAAAAATATCATACTAAAGATTATTTTATTGATAATATATATTAAATAATAATAATTTCCTAATTTTATATTTTAGTGTTAGTTTTAATATAATTTTTCATCATTATTTATTTAATAACAATGTATTATCTAATTATTATTAAGATTCTATCTTAAAATGGGGATATGACAGTTATCATTGGGTAGTTCTGGCTTTATTGCTTTGTCTTGCTTGACTTACACTAGCTCGCTCAATCTTCACTACTTCAATATTATCCTTCATCTTTCTCAACCATAACTATCACTCGAATGATACTGCTTTCTCGACTATCTCTTAAATTCCTTAATCTTTTGCTTCATTGACCTAGTAAAACTGTCACTTGGTTAAGCTTAGTGCTTTACTCAACTTCTTGTCTTCTCTTCTATACATTAACTCAACTATCTTCTTCACTTTATATATCGATTAAACAAAACATTATCTTTTCAAAGACTAACTAATAAAGCACCCATCATAATTCCATCATACTTGCTCTTCTTTACTCAACAACTTCACTAGTTATCTCTCTTTTCAAGTTTTCTTCATCAATCAACTAATATGGCACTCTACACTATTAGAAAATGTCTCACTAGTAAGGTTTGACATCAACGACAACATAAAAATTATTCCAATTGTGGTTTCCGACAATCCCCCATTTTGGAATTGATGGAAATACCTCTAGTTACCATGCAAATGCAAAATAATTTCTCATGATTTTCCATTAACAACTCCCTTTGTATTCTATATTAGATCTTCATTAATATCCTTAGTTTCATTGTGATTCTCATCCATGCACTCTCCAATATGTTTCCTCTTTGCTTCTATGATAACAATTGTAGATTATTCATTTTGACATTAATTGTATTAACACTTGTAATGACTCTCCCTCTTTATATATTGGATGGTAACTATGATCACAAACTCTGCCTCTTTATCTGCAACTTGCATGATAACTATCATACATATTCTCCCTCTTTGACAACAATTCCAAAGACATAATCCACCTATACAAATCATCCTCTTTGTCACTATCTTGAGTAATCTTGCAATATCTCTATCATCTTTGACTTGTACCTTCATCTACCCATACCTTTGTGCATCTTTTCACAACTTTAGGTAGCTCCTAAAGTGTGACCTCCTCCATCAATCTATAAGATATTATGATCATAACAATTAATACAATGCCACATCTCTTCTCTGCTTGCTTAAGATAAGGGAATGACCCATAACCTACCTCTTAGATACCCAAATGAATCCTTAGGTAATGCCTTAGTGAATATATTAGCTATTTTCTCCTTTGTGTTCACATATTCTAGTCTAACTTTTTTTTCTTGCACTAATTCCCTCATATAATGATATTTGATAGAAATATGCTTGGTCTTTGTATGCATCACATTATTCTTAGATATGTTTATAATACTTGTGTTATCACAATATATCACAATAGGTTGAGTAATCTCCTCTTTCATACCTTTCAATAATTGCTTAATCCACACAATGTTTGAATAAATAACTACTGCAACAACATACTCAACCTCTACTGTGGATTGAGAAGTATAGTTTTGCTTCTTTCTTGTCCATGAAATCAATTTCTTTCCTAGAAAGAAAGAACCCCCACTTGTACTCTTTCTATCATCAATTTTGCCAGCCCAATGAACATCTATGTAAACTTTTAGTTCAAACTTGTGATTCTTCTTGTACCATAATCTATAGTCTTTTGTTCTTTTTCAATATATCAACATCCTTTTCACAACCATCATATGATTCTCCTTAGGACTAACATAAAATATTACAAAAATAGCAACAACTAATGTAATACCAGGTCTTCTATGAACAATTTATTGCAATTTTCCATTCATTTACCTATACAATGTTTGATTTACTTTAGCAAAATCATCATTCTTTGAAAGATTATGTCTAGGCACCATAGGTGTTCCAAATGGTCTTGAATCTTCTATTCCAAAAGTCTTCAATATCTCTTTGATATACTTTGGTTGTGTAATGTAAATACCTCTTTGTTAGCATGAATGCTGATGATACTACTTTGGGGGAGTATCCTAAGCATTTGAGAGTACTGAAATGTTGCATTCATGAATTTATTTGTCATTGATGTCATCATATCATGGTTTCTATAAAGACTGGTTGAGTAGAAGACATAGATCTGAATGGCATAGACAATGGTTTTATTGTCTGGTGATGCTTAGCTATGGAAATGCTTGACATAATGTCCTGATGACGTGGTCAAGTGTACAGAGTAAGTTGAAGATGTACGAAAGTTGTACCTAATTTATAAAGAGCAGTTCAAAGACAAAGTATTGGGAAAACAATTCTTGACGTTTTCTCACTATCTTACATCTAAGATGTGATGAGAAAATGCACAGTTAGGCAGTGATAGAGGACAGTCTATTGGTGACATCAACAAGTGCACTAGCCCTAGTATCACACGTGTGAAGTTTTGTATAGATTGTGAGCCGACAATACTATTGTAATTATAATTAATTAATTATTTTATTATAATTAATTGGGAAAGCCTCAAGGCTGAATCAAAGAATTATTATGAAGATATAGTATAAAGGAAAGATGTTTTCCTTGTTTGTAATGTATTGATTGAAGTGCAAAGTGTGAAAAGTAGCAGAGTGTTTGGTAAATGTGTGTAAGAGATCCAAGGAATTATTGGATGCAAGTTTTATGATCTAGTTACAAGATCAAAAGAAACAAAGGTCTGGTTGACATGACATAAGAAGAGGAAGGAAGTACATTTCATTTCTATTATTCTACAAGGAATAATACAAAGATCATTTGGACAATGGGTTCATTCGTCTTATCCTTGAAGCTTTTTGGATAGTGGGTCCAACTGTCTTCCACAACAACTAAGACAGTTAGCACAACTCCTAATAGGGTTGAAATCTCCTAATAGGGATTCAAAGTCTCCTAACAGGGACTCATATGTACTAAATGTATTCATAGACTCCTAACAGGGTCCATCTTCTAACAAGGAATATTTATATTAGTACATCATCTTGTGGGTACCATCCCCGTTGGGATTTTCCCTCTGATCAAGGGTTTCCCTAGTTAAAATATCTGGTCTTATTGTGTATAAGTATCTTATTGTGTTTTCAGTTTATATTGCTCATATGGTTAAGTTTGTTTAAGGTTGATAATTGTGGTAATAGTTGAATAACTAATTCACCTCCCCATCTCAATTATATCAGTGGACTATATATTCTAACACTCTCTTAATCTGATAAACTTGTAAACCAATAGAGAATTCAATCTCTCCAAATATTGACATATCAAATTCTTTCTTCATTTCATCAGCAAATGATTTACATAGCATATCATGGCCTGAAAATATGATATGATCAAAAAATATTTCAGCTAGCAATATCTTACTCCTAGATTCACTTTTCAAAAATATATTGGTATTGTCATTGGTTATTGAAAAACCAATTTTCACCAAATAAGTGTGTAAGCTTTCATACCATGCCCTAGGGGCTTGTTTCAAACCATATAACACTTTGCATAGTTTACATACCATGTTCCTCATTTCAAGATCAACAAATCCTTTAGGTTGTTTAGTGTAGACTTCTTCCAAGATTCGATTCATAAATGAAGATTTCAAATCCATTCGATATACCTTAGATACTTTGTACAAAGCATATGCAAACACAATTCTTACTCCTTCCAACCTTGCAATTGGGAAAAATTTCTCTCCACAATCAACTCCTTCCTCTTATGCATATCCCTTACAAACTAGTCTTTCTTTGTTCCTTATGACTTCACCTTTCTCATTCAACTTTTTTTTGAATACCCCATTTTCTTCAATCACATTCTTTTCCTTTAGCCTTGGTACCAATATCCATGTCTTATTCTTCTCTATTTGATCAATTTCCTCATTCATTGCTTTAAATGTTCATTCTCTAGAGAATCTTTAACTGATCTAGGCTCAAATTCACATAGTAAAAATGTATCCTTCTTCAACTTATTTCTTGTAATGAATCTTGAATCTTTGTGTCCAATTATTTAATCTGGCTTATGGTGTTTTCTCACTTATTTTTCTAAGACACATTCAGATCTTCTTTCTTCTTATGGTATATCACTTGGTCTTGCTTACTCATCTTCTTCAGGTATCTCTGGATGTAATTCAATATTGTCTTTCTTGTGTTTGGTTTCCTCTCTCTGACATTCAACTTCTTCTCTATGTGACTTGACTCTTACAACTTGATGCTCGACAGAGATTTTCTACTGAACCTTGACAGTGCTTGGCTGCTGATGCTCAAAAACCTCTTTTTCTAGTTTAGGTAATGTACTAGGTTCTCCTTCATAAATTTAGAAAAAGTTTCTATAATATTTAGGTTCTTTGTTTCATTCCTCTTCATTCTTTTCTACAAATTCATCAACTCTGACATTTTCACTTTTCACAACTTTGTTAGTGTTAGTAGTCAAACACTTGTATGCCTTTCTTATAGTGAAATATCCTAGGAAGATACCTTCATCACTCTTTGCATCAAGTTTTCCTTTCCTTTCATCTTTCAATATGTGACACTTTCTTCCAAAGACTTTGAAATAATTAACATTACGTGCATAGCCATACCAAAGTTCAAAAGAGGTTTTGTTTGTACCTTTCTTAACTTGAAATTGGTTTAGTGTATAAAGAAAAATACTTACAAATTATCTTGAATACTTTTATGAAACATTCTTTTCCATCATTAGTGTTCTTGCATAGTCCATGATTGATCTATTCCTTCTTTTAGTTGTCCCATTCTATGGTGGAGTCCTTGGTGCACTCATTTTTCTCTTGATTCCTTTGTCATTGCAAAATATATTAAACTCATCTGATATGAATTCACCTCCTCTATTTGATCTCAAGCACTTTAGAGTCTTGCTTGTTTCCTTTTCAAATCTAGCCAAATACCACTTAAACATTTGAAAAGCATCATATTTTTCTTTAAGAAATATCACAATCATCATTCTAGAGAAATCATCAACACATAGAATAAAGTACTTGTCACCATAGTAGCTTTGCACTCCAATAGGACCATATAAATTAGTATGAACCAACTCTAAAATATCATAAGAAGAATAGGTCTTGCTCTTGAAACTAGAATTTTCCATTTTTCCCATTTGACATTGTTTGCACATCACTTTATCAGGTTTTCTCAATCTTGGTAACCCTCTTACTCTTTCCATCTTACTTATGTTTACCAAATTATCAAAAATCACATGACACAATCTCTTATTCCATAACCAACCATCTTAAAATTGTAAAAATAGACATGTATCTTTAGATAGGTGTAGATAGAACAAGTTACCTCTTGTTTGATCTCCACTTCCAATTAGTTCACTAGTATCATCATAGATCTTTGCCTTACTATTTGGAATTCAATTTGGTAGCTTAAACTGTTCAACCGTGCCACACTCAACATGTTATATTTCAAACTATCAACCCAATATGCATTGTCACATCTAATCTTATCTTTTAATATTATCAATCTTTTACCTTTCACATAACATGGTGCATTATTTCGAAACATAACACTACTTCCATTATAATGTTTTAGCTTTTCAAACTTACTTGTATCACCAATCATATGATGTGAGAAACAACTAACAATTATCGATCTGTCATTCTTATTTACATATGGGATTAGAGTAGTTTACTCATCCTCATCAGCTTCATCTTTTACTTCAATATAAAAATGTTAGAATATATAGTCCACCAATATAACCGGGGGCGGGGGATTGCGGAGGGAGGGTTTGAATCAGTTATCCAACTATTATCATAGTTACCAACCTAAATAAACTTAACCATATGAGTAATATAATCAAAAAGCACAACAAGATACTCATACACAATAACACTAGAAATGTTAACTAGGGAAACCCTTGATCAGAGGGAAAATCCCAATGGGTATGTTACCCACAAGATGATGTACTGATATAAATGTTCCTTGTTAGAGGATGGACACTATTAGTAGTCCATGAATACATTAAGTACATATGAGTCCCTGTTAGGAGATTTTGAATTCATGTTAGGAGATTCTAACCCTATTAGGAATTGTGCCAACCATGCTAGGAGTTGTGGAAGACAGCTAGACCTACTACCAAAACAACTTCAAGGTTAAGACCAATGAAACCACTGTCCAAATGATCTCTATATTATTCCTTGTAGAATAATAGATTTGAAATGTACTTCCTTCCTCTTCCTCTCTCCTGTAAACCAAATTTCCCCTTCTTTAGATCTTGTAACCATATTAAAAAACTCACATCCAATAATCCCTTGGATCGCTTACACACATTTACCAAACACTCTGCTCCTTTTCACACTTCGCACTTCATACAACAATGGATACTTTACAAACAAGTAAAACATCTTTCCTTTATACCATATCTGCAAAATAATTCCTTGAGTCGGCCTTGAGGCTTTCCTAATTAATTATAATAAGATAATTAATTAATTATAATTACAATAGCACTGCTAGCTCACAGTCTATACAAAACTTCACATGTGCGATACTAGGGCTTGCACACTTGCTGACATCACCAAACAACTATCCTCTATCACTAGCTGACCGTGCATCTTTTCATTGCATCTCATATGTAAGATAGAAAACAACCATCGAGAGCTTCTTTCCTAATGTTCTATTTCTATACTGCTCTCTATAAATTAGGTACAAGTTCCATAAATCTTAAACTTATGTGTTGCTCATTGAACTATGTCATCAAGAAACTATGATGAACATGTCCATGACTACAAATCACCAAACAATCAAAACATTGTTCATATAGGTACAATCTCTCTTTGTTACTTTTCCAGTCTTCACAAACCTACTTCTATGTTGACATCAATGAAAAACATAGTCATGGATGCAACATGTCAATACTCTACAATGCTTAAGATACTCCTCCAAAGTAGTATCATTAGCATTCATGCTAAAAATATCCCCCTTTAGCACTGATGACAACATTGATAAAAATTTTGTAAGTTCCAAGAATACCAAATAGTACTATGCTACTATTGCTATTGTTCTCCTTCTCAAATCCCCTTCATTAATCAAATATGATATTCTTTGGAATACTTCTAAGATTAGCATCAATTGTTCACAACTTTCCTATTCATACTTAGGAGATGTTTTTCATGCATATTCTCACCCAGTGACATCAATTTCAAAGGCCTCAATATGATAGTATACCAATTGTTAATACACTACTCCAAGTCTTTAACCAAATCAAGTATCCAAAGATACTATTAAAAACCAAATACCAAGGGTCCTCAATGAATCAGCTCATCACAGATATTCCCCTATACCAAAAGCATCAACATTTAGTCCAGTCTAACAATAGTGCTTTGTACCACTAGATTGATGCACTTACTACATCATCTACTTAGAAGTAGGTAGGGGAATAACCCCAAGCATACCTCTCAAGTACTCAAATGTATCTTTTCGCAAGGGCTTTTTAAAGATATCTGCAGTCTAATCTTTAGTACTTACATACTTCAATCTGATATTTTTTTTTCTACTGCTTTCTCTCTCAACACATGATACTTAAAAGATATATGCTTAGTCTTAGAATGCAATAAAAGATTCTTAGACATACTCACTATACTTGTGTTATCATAATAAATGATAAAAAAATTTGTAAACTCAATTGCGATATCCTTCAACATCTATTTAATCCACATTACTTGGTTATAGTTATTTTCTCTTGTAACATAGTCTACTTCAGTTGTACTCTGTAAAATATAATCTTGCTTCTTGCTTATCCAAGAAACTAATCTTCCTCCAAGAAAAAATGCTCCACCGCTGGTTCTCTTTTTGTCATCCATACTACTTGCCCAATCCGCATCAGTATATGTACATAGAGTGAATGACTCGATCTGTCATACCAAAATCCATAGTCAGATGATCCTTTCAAATATTTGAATATCCTCTTTATTGCTACATAATGCTCTTCCTTAGGATCAGCTTGAAATCTAGCCACAACTCCAACTAAATTTTCTATATCTATTCTAGTGTGAGTTAGATATTACAAACCTCCATTCATGGATCTATACTTCTGCTCTATTGCAGGTGTCTCATCTTTGGTAGATAACTTATGACTAGTTATCATAGGTGTAGCAACAGGTTTACAACTTTCTAATCCAAACCTTTTCAACAAGTCTTTTAGGTACTTAGCTTGTGAAATAAAAATACCATCACTGTTCTGTATAATCTACAATCCTAGGAAAAACTTCATTTCTCCTATCATGCTCCTATCATGCTCATTTCAAACTCATTCTTCATTTCTTCAGCAAACTTATCACTTGCTTCATCATTTCCTCCAAATATGATATCATCAAAAAATATTATTATTACTAGTAAACCATTCTCAATTCCTTTCAAATACAAGTTACTATCTACTATACCTTTAGCAAATCCAAGCTTTGTCAGATTCTTGTCTAGTCTTGCAGATTAGGTTCTAGGTTCTTACTGCACATACCATGTCTTTGTTTTTTGTGAAAAGTAATCCTTTAGGCTGCTCAACATATACCTCTTCTTCAAGTTCTCCATTCAGGAAAGTTGATTTAACATCCATCTGGTATACCTTGAGCTTCTTATTCACTGCATAAGCCAAGAAGATTCTCATTTCTTCCATTCTAGCTATAGGCACATATGTCTCCTCATAGTCTATGCCTTCTTGCTATGAATATCCCTTTCATACAACTCTATCCTTGTTCTTGACAACTTCACCTTACTCATTCATCTTGTTTTTAAGTACCCATTTGGTTCCTATCACATTCTTAGCTTTAGGTCTAGGAACTAACTCCCATGTTTAATTCTTGACAACCTGATCTAATTCTTCCTTCATTGCTTGAATCCAACGATCATATTTACATGCTTCATCTATGCTTTTAGGTTCAACTTGAGAAATCAATTACTTCTCTTCATTATACTTTTCCTCTCTTTTAGGACATTTAGATACATAATGACCAAATTCATCACAAGTCCAAAATTTAAAGATTTTCTTACCATCTTTTTCTCTTCTTACAAGAAGGGCTACACCTCCCTCAATCTTCTTGTCTTCATCATATCTACTGCTACCAACAAAATATCCATGTGTTCTTGCAATCCTTTTAGATTAGGTCAAATGTTAATGGAATTAAAGGTTGTTTCCACTCTTGCTAGATCTCCAAATTGTCTCATATATACTTTCGTAGCTTCTAATATTCCAAGCAACATTTCCTTGGTAAAATCCTTAATGTAGGGTATCAATAGTTGAGTCATCTAAGCTACTTGCTTGAATGGTGGCATCAAACTTTTCAAGATCTTCCATACTACCTCATCTTCTTCCTTGGTTCCACTATGAGACCAAATTCTTGCAACAATTTATGATATTCTACCAATATAGTTTCTAACAGATTCATCTTCCATCATTTTAGCATCTTGAAATGTAGATATCCAATTCTGCAATCTAATTCTCTTTGTGTGTGTACCACCTTCAAAAGTAGATTCTAATTCTTTCCAACTTTCATGAGATGTTTGAAGTGACTTCACCTGACTATACTTTTTCTTAGGAAGGGTTGATAGTAATGCTTCTCTTGCTCTCATGTTACACATGAATAGATCTCTCTCTACTTCACTACATTCTTCAATCTTCTCTTCTTTCACAATCATCTTCTCACTCTTTGTCAAGATCCAATAACCCAGACCCATGCACAACATATAAGACTTTATCTTCTCCTTCCAACTATCACAGTTGTTGATGAGAGACATTCACAACCAATTTTATGCTATATTTCAATCCATTTCATTTAGTTTCATACCCACTTCCCCATTCCATTTCTTCTCATTATTACCATTTTTATGTTGCATGTGATTTAATATAGAAGTTATGTTTAATATAGTTTTGAGGCTAAATAATGAAAATTTAATTATTGATTGTCTTTATTAAAGAGCATTGCTATTTTATATTTTCAAGTTTATATTGGCAACATACTTCCTATCACCTTCTATGTAAGAATCTTATTGGCATTCATTATTTCCTCAACAATTTAAAGCATTATTCCTTGCAAGAATATTGACCAATTGAGTATGTTGAGAAAGAACTTGACAGGAATAATTACCAACTAAAAATAAGGACAGTCAGTTTTACATTTCCTTTTGTGAACAGATACAGATGAATCTCAAAAATCAAAGACATGGGTATTGTCTAGAACATGCCCAATTGTAATCCCACACAATAGAATCTTCAGAAAGTGGATGATGGAAAAGTTAGAGACCATTTTCAAAACGTGATTTTTTTGGTTTACTATTATAGGTTTGGATTTTAATTTTCAAAGTTTGTTCTATCTTTTGTTGCTGTTATGACCATATTACTAGCTCAACCTAGAACTCCTCTAGCTTAGTTGAATTCTTACATGGACAAAAAAGAATCCAACCAAGCATAAGAGGTTATTGCTGCCAAGGAGCTGAGATAGTATAGTCTCATGTGAAAATCAAGACCACTAAACTCCAAACCATTTCTAATCCATATTGTTGCAAATTGTTTTTATTGAAGATAATGTTGCTTGTTGGAATAGTAACAAATGTTTCCTATTCTTGGCATGAGATTGAGATTTGTTATATTATTACATAGTTTTTATTGTTTGTATGGTACATATCATTAAAATAGCTGTAAAAGTTTTTGCAACTGCATATATATAAGTAGCCCAATACAAATCAAAATGTACTTCTCTCCCTTTGTAAAATATGGGAATGAAATAAAAATTCTGCTAATTTATCCAACGTAGAACATCAAAGTTTCTTCAACTCACCTTGCAAACTAGAGAAAGGGCCCACTCTTGGAATATTCGGTGAGGTTGTTAATATTGTGAGTTATTTTGGATTGTTT
The DNA here is from genome assembly GCA_028749045.1 of Cupressus sempervirens. Taxonomy (NCBI): domain Eukaryota; kingdom Viridiplantae; phylum Streptophyta; class Pinopsida; order Cupressales; family Cupressaceae; genus Cupressus; species Cupressus sempervirens. The sequence continues at coordinate 45,265,208 of CM053788.1, read as the reverse complement.
GGATTGTTTGCTAAGTGATTTCTGTAGCTTAAGTTTGGTGTGCCACAAAATACTATTTTATTTTAAAATAATAGTTAGTTCATATTAATATGTTTGCAATCTAATTAATATCACAGCTAGGTAAGATAGATTATCACATTCTCATTATTATACAGATTATTAACAACAACCAACATATTCTGAATTTGCTATCATATTAAGAGATAAATCAATATAGCAATATCATATTTATATTAGTAAATTATTATATTAGATTAGTTATATGCCTAGTGTTGGTATTATTTCCTATAGATTAGTTGAATTTTTGAATTCTTACATTTGCTATCATCATAGTTTTTAATGTTTATTTATTTTTTCTAATGTTCATGTCGATAGGAAGTGATAGTTCCTATCGCTGGGATTTCATTAGTTTTTCATAGATTCAATTCTGCATGTTGTAGTTGCATTCATAATCCCTCATTTCACAACTATAGTCCCTTGATGGCATACTGCTTAGGCACCTTTCACAAGCTTACACTCTTGGATTGACATGTATAGACCAGCCAAACTTCATCATAAAATTGTTAATTGTTTTGTAATTATATGCCCCAGTGTTGGCCTATCAGTTGTCCTCATCAAATCTAGGACTATCCTTTTTGAAAATATTCCCCACCGATCTCCCAAAGTTGTTAAGCTTATCCTTCAAGGACCTGATGCTCTGATACCAATTGTTAGAATATATAGTCCACCAATATATCTGAGAGGGGGGGTGTGAATCAGTTATCCATCTATTATCACAGTTTTCAACTTTAAACAAACTTAACCATATGAGTAATATGATCAGAAACTACAATAAGATACTCATATACAACAAGTCCATATATGTTTACTAGGGAAACCCTTGATAAGAGGGAAAACCTTGGTGGGGATGGTACCCACAAGATGATGTACTAATATAAAATTTCCTTGTTAGAGGATGGACACTTTTAGGAGTCTATGAATACATTCAATACACCGAGTCCTTTTTAGGAGACTTTGAATCCCTGTTAGGAGATTACAACTCTATTAGGAGTTGTGAAAGACAATTGGACCTACTACTCGAACAACTTCAAGGTTAAGACCAATGAACCCACTATCCAAATGATCTCTATATTATTCCTTATAGAATAATAGAATTGAAATGTACTTCCTTCCTCTTCCTCTATCTTGTCAACCATACTTCTACTCCTTTAGATCTTGTAACCAGATCACAAATCTTGCATCCAATAATCCCTTGGATCTCTTACATGCATTTACCAAACAATCTGCTCCTTTTCGCGCTTCAAATGTCATACAACAATAGATACTTTACAAACAAGGAAAACATATTTCCTTTATACCATAGCTACAAAATAATTCCTTGAGTTGACCTTGAGGTTTTCCAATTAATTATAATAAGACAATTAATTAATTACAATCACAATGTAATTCAATTGAGTTGCTAATGTTCATCCTTCAAATAGTACAAAACAAAAATGACAAAATAAATTATAAATTAGTTATTTTAGAAGATTACTTTAGACTTTCCAATGAGTAATTACTTCTTCTAAGTCAAATGGTTTTGAATGACCAAGGTATTTTATTCATAATCTTTTAATTAATTATTAAATTATATTTTTTCATGGTAGATTAACAAATATAAGCAACAAGTAATGTTTATAACATGCCTTGTATATCAACAAGAAAGAGATACAAGAAGGTTCTCAACTATGATGACACAAGATTCAAAAAAAAATTATTGATTAATAGCACACATGAAAAATGATCCCAATAATATTCAATGGTCCAAATCCCTTTAATAGATAATGTAATACTCACAATTTGAGGTAATTATCTTGGAGGATTTAGAAAATTGATCATTTCAAATGCTATAAATGTGTTTTTTTCAAATGACAAAAAGAAACAAAGATGTTATTTCATCTAAATGTTTCCCATACAAAGTTGAAAAACAACATCATTTTGTACTTTCTTTAACATATTTATCCAATTGAAAAATAGAAACTTCTCGACTACCTTCAGTAATCTCAATTAGGTTATTAATTGTCATCCTTATAATTAGTCTCCAATTTGGTGAAAGCATTCCAAAACTATTGAAAAGAATTTGTATCAAGGAAAATGGATTAAAAAATAATGTAGTAATGGTTGTTTATCTCACACTTCAATTTATCTAAAAATTGAAGCATACTTAATATTGTCTTGAAACTATATGCCCCAAACTCTTTAAACCTCAATATCAACTAATTGTCAATGTACCCTAAAATGGGTTTAACTTTTGTTCCTATCATACAATTCCTTTAAAATTGGGCTTATTCATCTTTGGATAGTATAGACTTTCTTTTTCATATAGTCCCCTCTCTCTTTCTATCTTTATTTCTCTATCTACCTATTCCTCTATTTCTATCTATTTTTCCTCTACTCCCCTCTCCTTATCTAAGTTGCTACTTTTATCTACCTTAAACCATCCACATTTTAGGTAGGAACTTTGGCACTTTGTATCTCTTGTTACTATTTCACACCAAACACTAGGGGAGAGGACCTAGTACTTAAGCACCCTAAATTCACACTTATCAAATTCTTACATAAAAATTTCAAATCACTCCCACTTTTTTACAATGTCTTACTTGGTGAGTCATCTACTTATAACTAAGTTTTCAAGTCCACATAATCAATTATGATGCCACATCAGCATGTCTTTTTTAAGTTGTCTAAAAAGCCCAAATACAAAGTGAGACCAATGGTTGCGCATAAAGGGTACCCATACTTTCACAACTAATGTGGCATCACATCATTGATTAGTTTTTACAACTAAGGGTACGTTTCATTCAATTTTGGGTAGTCATCATTGTAATAACAACTTTAAAGTTATAAGTATTGGTACAGTGTTGTCAAAAAAATTGGGCATTAAGTCAATAACTATAGGTATAAAGTCAACAACTCCTATCACAACTATTGAAACATGTTCAAGTATTGGGTCCTCTCCCCTACTGATTAGCACTCACAAATGATGACTAAGTCCAACTCTAACATATTGACCATCAATTAAAAATTCTCATAATTCTAACCATAACTATTCAACCACCATTTAATTTTCAAATGTATAACATTAATACCCTAATAAGAAAATATTCCAAATTATGTTTATGTGTGCAATTTATGAAGAATAAAACAATCTACTTTAGTTAAACATAATTAATCATTGATCTTATTATCATACATATAATATGTAGTGACAAATTCTCACCAATTATGGCACATGAAAGAATACTTAATATTAATCAAATGTAACTTAATGTTGATCACATGATACTTAGTTTAATATTCATAATAATATTAATTCGAGCATTATTTAAATATTATAGCCTTCTTAATATGGTGTAGATAGTCCACGTGGAAACTATTTTCTTTGGATATCATCAAACTCCAAATTACTTCTTGTTCTATGTATTCAACTACCCAATCATAATAAATGTTTGGATTACAAATAATCACTTATAGAACGTCATCTACATTATAGTAGACACTTTAAATCTAAAGTTTGACCTACAAGTTTCTATAAAGGAATTTCTCACTTAGTTTTGTAAATTTGATATTTGAATCCAATAAAATATTTATCTACCATTATTTTCATACCAATATAATATATATTTCTATGGTTTTATAGGTATGAGAGGAGATCCTAAGTTAATAATAAATAAATAAACAAGTTATGCTAAAAAAATTTATTGAAAATTTATTTTATTATATGTATGTGTGTATATGCATATTTGTATGTGTGAAAAATTACCTATTGCAGTCATTGATTATTAATCTCCTATCATAAATAATTATTAAACTACCAAAAATAAATTCTCAGCTAATATCAAAAAATAACACAACTACAACTTCACTTATAAAATTTAGAAAGAAATGCACAACACAATGAACGCAATACTTTTGGACAAATTGTCCCTAGAAAAACCCCTAAGGGAAAACCAGTTCTACAAATGAGGAATTATATTAAACTTCAACAAACCAAGAGATACAAAATTCCTTGCTTCTCACTGGCAGAACTCTGACAACCTCCTAATTTCTCCTGCTAATATTCCCCACTACTATTCCCACGCTAACACTGCACCCTTGCTAACACTACAAGATTGTTTGCTAATACTACAAACTTACAAACTCATTTGCTAGCACTGCAAATGTTTTTGCGAACTTCTTGTTCTCCAAAAGCCCCCTAGACTCCCTTTTATACTACTCTCATTGGTAAACCAATAGTCAAGATCAATTTACAATTGACGGTTGAGATATAAAACATCTTACCAACCCTAAAAAAATTTGGTTTCTAGTTGCTTCTAAAAGAAGTTAGTTATTTAATAAATAATTGTCCTTACTCTAACCAATTTTTTAGCAAAACAATTATTTACTAAATAATTGCATATGGATGAACAGTTGTCCAAGCTACCAAAACTAACACTCCCTCTTAGTGAGGAAGTTGTTCTACATGACACCCAACTTATCTCTGAAAAAGATGAATTTTGTCTTCCCCAATGCCTTCGTCAGAATGTTTGCTACCTGCTCCTCTATAGGTATGTATTGTAGCTGAACAACTCCCCATTGTACACAATCTCTGATGAAGTAATATATGATGTCTATATGTTTAGACCTATCATGAAACATCAGATTCTCACACAACTTAATGCAACTCTGATTGTCACAATGTATCACAATAGTCTCAACCTTTTGACCAAACAAAGCCATATAGCTTTAGATGTCGCCATACTAGCTGCTATGTATTCTGCTTCTACTAAACTCAGAGCCATAGACTTCTACTTCCTGGTGAACCAAGAAACAACTCCTGATCCCAAGCTAAAACAACATCTTGAGGTGCTCCTTTTGTCTATTGTACTTCCTACCCAATCTACATCAGTATAGCCTATTAACATGATACCTTCACCTCGAACATATTTAATCCCATACTTAGTTATACCACAAGTAATGCAACAAATGCGTAGTCATTGTTTAATGCATTCTCTTTGGTTCAACCATGAACTGACTAAGAGAGTTAACTACAAATGCTATATCTGACCTAGTGTTGACCAAATACATAAGTGAACCAATCAACTATCTATATAAAGTGGGATCTACATCCTTCTCTTTGGATGTATCTACCTTCCTCCAACTTGTGATCATGGGTGTCGACATGGCTTTGCAATCCTCCATCCCAAATTTCTTCAAGATTTTAATGCAATATTTCTCTTGACCAAGGAAAATCTTCCCATCTATCTACCTCACTTCCATGCCTAGAAAGTAGTGCATAAGTCTCAAATCCTTCATCTCAAACTCTTCTACAAGGTTCCTCTTGCAATCCACTATGAACCCTAGTGAACCTCTAAGAAACAGGTTGTCCACATAAAGAAAAAGAGAATCTCACCCCTAACCACCAAGTAGTAGAGGTTAGCATCCACTTCACTCTTCACAAAGCCCATTTTCTACAAGTATGTATCAATGCACTCATACCACGCTCTAGGAGTCTGCTTGAGTCCGTATAATGATTTCTTCAATTTGCACACATGGGTCTCTTTGCTATGTGCTACAAAGCCTTCTAGTTGTTCTATGTATACCTCCTCCTTTAACTCACCATTAAGGAATGTTGTATTGACATTTATTTGATGGATCTGCCATCTCATCTATGCTACAAGTGAGATTATAGCTCATATAGAAGTATATCTGGCAACTAGAGAAAATGTCTCCTCATAAGCTATTCCCTCCTTTTGGGAGAACCCCTTTGCCATGAACCTCGCCTTGTATTTCTCAATGCTACCATCTACACCATGTTTTATCTTATAAATCTAGCATGATCCAACTACTGCCCTATTTGTTGGTCTAGGAACTACCTCCCACATATTATTTTGCATTATTGAGGAATATTCCTCAACCATAGCATCTCACCATACCTGATGTTCTATAGCTTCCTGATAGCTAGAAGACTCACTATCTACCAACTGACTGATTAATGCCACATAATCATTGAACTTGGATGGCTATCTCCATCGTCTAGTACTCTTCCTAGGAGCTTCCAAAAATTCTTGAGTATCCCTTTATGTATCTGGAACCTCATGATTCCTGTTGCCAACTCTAGAGGATGAAATGTCAACCTCTAAGTCCTTTAGATGCATTTTCTATTATACCAATTACTCCATACTCTATGAATCTTCACTACTTGAGTCTACACTCATACTGGTAACTATACTTGAGCTTTATTGCCCTTGAATTGGTCTTGGAGCTTCCATTGGTTGCTCACTCTAATCATCTACTAGAAAATCTCTAGATCTCCTGAATGCCTTGTCCTCCATGAACTTGACATCATGTCTGACAATAATTATTTTAGTCCCAGGATGAAAATCCTATATGCCTTTGAGGTCTCATTGTACCCAACAAAGTATCCCCTCTCTACAGTCTGATCTAACTTTGTACGTGTGTCTCCAAGAATATGACAATATACCAAACTCCCAAATATCCTAAAGTGACCAACATCAGGCTTCTTCCCTAGCACCTTGTGTGGAACTCTATTCTAGATGTAGACTGTTGTATTACATGCCTCTACCCATAAGTAACGGGGCACGTATTGGACATGTAGCATAGTTCTTGCTACCTTTGATATAGAATGGTTCTTCCTCTCAGCAACTCCATTCTGCTACGGATTGTAAGGAACAATCCATTCTCTCTTGATTCCTTCTCTGGTATAGAACCCCTAGAATACATTTCCTTTGTACTCACCTCTATTTTCTGGCCAAAGAACCTTTATCTTCTTTCTTGTCAAATTCTCCACAAGAGCCATGAACTCTTGGAATTGACTAAAAACCTCATCCTCAGTCTTCAAGAAGTATATTTAGGTCTTTCTGGAGAATCATCAATAAAAGTAACATAGTACTCATATTCTCTAAGAGATTTCATTGACGTCAGTTCAAAAACATCTGAATGTACTAGATCAAGAATACCCTTAGATCTAGTGTCACTCCTTGGAAAAGATGCTTTCACCAACTTCCCCAACACTCATCCCTTACATCATCATGCTCTGTGCTCACCTCTAGAACACTCGTCACCATCTCATTAAGCAATCCAAGTGCACCATGATGAATATGGCCCATCCTCCTATGCCATAGCTCTCCAACACCTCTAGATTATTGTTGCTCATGAGTGCCTTAGGATTATCAAACTGCAACCTATAAAGGTGACCATTCCTAACTCCAATAGTTATGGGTGATTTCCAATCCTTATGCTTAATCAACACATTTGTCCCTCTAAAGATTACATTATACCCCCTATCCTAAAGGACAGATATAGAAATCAAATTCATACCTAAGCCTAGCACATACAACACATCATGAAGTGGGATTATCTTTCCATTCTCCCTCTGAAACTAAATAGTCCCTTTCTCAACTAGGTTGAGTTTGGACAAGTTTCTCATAGAAATCTGGATGTTGGTGTCCTCCTCCTTGTAACTAGAGAATTACTCTCTAACTTCTATCATATGAAATGATGCCCCACTATCTATATGCCAAACACATTATGAGGTTGAGCTAACCATACAAGCTATGAGTGCAAACTCATCTTCCATTCTACTGGAGAGTTCTTCTGCACTTTTTGAAGTTAGCACCTACTTCTTACCCTTCTTCCTCTCTGAGAAATCACTGACATAGTGGCTAAACTCATGACATCCAAATAATTTGACCTTAGAAAGGTCCTTCTTCTTCTTCTCACTTTGTGAATTCAATCCTTTGCTAGATCCCTTCTTTGCTTTCCCTTTACCCCTTAGGGCAATGTTTTCCTAATCCACCTTACTTTTTTTACTCTTGTTGGCCCCATTGAGAAGACTTATTATAAACTCCTCCTGAGTGAAATCAGTCCATAGTCAATCCCAACTTGGTAAAGTATCTCATCCACTAACAACTTGAATGAAGACACTCCATTGTTTAGTAAACCCATTTAGGGCTATTCTCCCTACTTTGTCATCACTAGGACTATCTCCAACAACTGCTAACTCATCCTTGAGAAGTCTAAGCTTGGTGAGGTAACTTGTAATGTCTCCTCCCTGGTTCATCTGGGTATTCTTTAGCTTCTCTCTGAGAATCATCTTCTTGTTGGTGGTAGCATTCTGGTATAGATTCAAAATGGCATCCCACATCTTCTTTGCTATATCTAGCTTTAAGATATGTGGAACAATATGATCCTTGACACCATCAAGGATAATCCTCCTCACCTTGACATCATCCTTCTTATATGTTTCAAGTTGTGTTGCATCCATTGGTATAGGTACAACACTGGTAGCATAATTCTTGATACCATTCTCTTCCAACAATAAGAAAATTATGGCATTCTAGACACCAAAATTTGAGGCACCATCCAATCTATCCTGATCTCTGAAACCAATTGAAGCCATCTCAATGGATTCAAGAAACAATAGATCTAAAGAGATCAAAATTTCTTTCCTAGGGAAAAACTCTTCTACCCTCAACAATACTCTGATACCATGTGAAAAATTACCCATTGCAGTCATTAATTATTAATCTCCTATCATAAATGATTATAAATTGTCAAAAATAAATTCTTAGCTAATATTAAAAAATAACACAACTACTACTTCACTTATAAAATATGAAAAGAAATGCACAACACAATGAACACAATATTTTTGGACAAATTGTCCTTGGAAAAACTCCTAAGGGAAAACTAGTTCTATAAATGGGGAATTATATTAAAATTCAACAAAATAAGAGATACAAAATTCCTTGCCTCTCACTGGCAGAACTCTGACAACCTCCTAATTTCTTCTGCTAATATTCCCCACTGTTATTCCCATGCTAACAATGTGCCCTTGCTAACACTACAAGACTGTTTGCTAACACTGCAAACTTACAAACTCATTTGCTAGCACTATAAATGTTTCTGCAAACTTCTTGTTCTCCAAATGCCCCCTAGACCCCCTTTTATACTACTCTTGTTGGTAAACCAACGGCCAAGATCAATTTACAATCGACGGATGAGCTATAAAACAACTTACCAACCCTAACAAAATTGGTTTCTACTTGCTTCTAAAAGAAGTCAATTATTTAATAAATAATTGTCCTTACTCTAACCAACTTTTTAGCAAAATAATTATTTACTTAATAATTGCATATGGACAAACAACTGTCCAAGCTACCAAAACTAATAGTATGTGTGTATTTATGGTAGTACATATAGTTAAAAATATTTTTGGTAGATATATTTCATGGGTCATTTGAAATATGGTCTACTATTCTAGCTAAAAGCCTTCTATTCCTACTATTATTGTCTACACTGCATACAACATGGCAGTCAATGGGATAAATTATGACTTTTGCAAGCTCATCAAAAAGAAATTTCTAAAGAATTCGTATTAATACAGACGAGTAAGACTAAGGTCATGTTATATTTTAGAACCCTTAAAATATCTTTGCTCTTTTACTTCGTGCATGAGATGTATGTTCTTCTGAGAAGCTGTTCTCACATTAGATTGTTTAGCAAATGAGAGGGTATCCTAACACTATAGCTCAAAAATGATATTCACTTCATTTTTCTCTCTATTAAAGCATAAGATGCACAATTGACTTAAAATTCATAGTTGAAAGATATGAGGATGATATCACATTTATATTCATAGTTGACAAATGTATAATGGAAGTGGTTATACCACAAACTCAATGTATACTCAAATTAGGGGGTGAAGTTTTCAAAGATCTTGTTAAAAGACATGCAAAAGTTCTTTCAAAGATTTCAAAAGATGTCTTAGAGATGAGGGTTGGTATATTTGATGTTCCTATTTCTAAATTAAAATTTAATAATAAATAATTAAAATAAACAATAATATTGTATAGTATGATTTAATTATATTATTAATGTATTAATAAAACTATATAATATATTAATAGTTTTCTTAAAGATTCACTTTTTTAATATAGTTATTTCTAAGTGGGTCATGGAAATTATATCTTTAGTGCTTTTATGGAATAAATTGACACTATTTCTAAAATTAATATTAATTAAAACCTAGGTCTAGTCGTATTACTTTATGATTGTATCTAGTTTAGCTTGGGTGATGGATTTGTTAAAGATTTTAATTTTTTCTTATCTTATAATTGATTTTATAAATTTTCAAATTTATTTAGAGTATAATTTAGATTACTTTTTTTAATAATCTTCCATGTTGTCTAATGTGGGGATTCACTATCAACCTTGGAATACAATGTACAAGCAGGAACAATCTCAACTCTAAGTTAATATTCACCCCCAACAACCATAGATAATCAGATGCTACAAGGTGTGACATATTTGTGACATAAATGCACATCCAATGAGGAGAACTCTGGTCTTACCAAAAATGCAATGGGTCAATATTAATTGCATGTCAAAATTGTCCTTATGTAAGGCATTTCTAGGTGATAAAAACTTTAAATTTCTATAAATATAATCTATTCACTATTTATAATTAGAACATAACTCAATCTATGTTAAGAAAGCATTGTGATCACAAAGTAGTTTGAAGTCTAAATATATTAAATTATTTTCTTAGATATATTCAGATGTATAGATATATGATAAATAAGTCCAAGTTCATTAAATGATTACAATAATAGATTATGTATTTTCCTTATCATATTTTATTTTAGATTTAAAAATAAAATCTATTGATAGCAATAATAAATTATATAGGCAAGAGCCTACAACACAATAGTACCTTGTGAGCCTCTCATGTGGAAGGTCTTGGGTTCGAAATCGCTTTAACACATAAAATAATTAATTACAATAAATAACAATAATTAATCTAGACTTCAACCGTTTAGCGATTAAAAATAAAATATCAATTAAATAATATATAACCACTAGATAAACAACAATATAAAAATAAATAAATAATAACAATTTGTAATATATAATTTATAATCTAAAAGATTAAATTTAAACTTAATACAAATGAAATCATTAGAAAATGACTTCGATGGGAGCTATTCATTGGTTCAAGAACAACAAAAAACATATCACTCTCAACAACCTAATTTCATTGTCAAAATTATTACTTGAAATATGATAATAAAATTATCAAACATTTCCCAAACTTAAATAATAATAAAATTCTATTACTTTGAAATGCAAATTATGTCATTACTAACTCAAAAGAAACTTAGTGTAAGACTATAGTCATGTTATAACTTCTTAGAAGATGCAGAATTGAAATTGCTTCAATATAAAATATATCACCCTTATGAACTTAAGAACATACAAGAAGAAATAAATTTTTATTATCTATATTATAAAGTCAGAAATGATTATCCCAATAAAATATAATTTTCAACAACTTAAGCACATACAAAGAAGGCACCTTTTTAGATTATTTGTGTTGGAAAGCACAAAAGACTATTCATAAATTGTAGCAACAAATAATTGGTCTCCAAGAGATAGAGATGGCATTTCTCACATGGTATTGGTAAAGAGAACTAGGGTAAACTTACATGATAAAAAATGCTTATTTTATAGTGTTTTAACTATCATTTACTCATTCTTGCCCTATTAATATGTGTGGGAGGGAACTAAGAGTTTGTATCTTTGTAAGTATTAGTTGAGCAACATGTTTAGCTTATATTTGTTTGAAGCTTGGACTGCCATTCACATTGTAATGGTGGCGGGCTTACTACTCATCACCATTAAATCTAGATCATCATTAAAGAAGAAGAAATACCCACCTGGTTAGCTTTTATGTTTCTTGTATTCTTTATCTTTGTTCTTTAACTTGGAAATGTGATAATCTAACCCAAAAAAAACTATGATATTTCTTGCATTCTCATCTTTATTCTCTAAATTTGAATTGTGATAGTATGAAAAAACTATAATATTTCTTGCATTCCTTATCTTTGTTCTCTAACTATGATATTTTTTGCATTCTTTATCTTTGTTCTCTAACTATGATATTTCTTGCATTCTTATCTTTAACTCTCTGACATTAATTTGTGATCATAATTTATGAATGTGATAAATGTTGTTGTGGGGGCATGGATAGTTGTGAGGGATCTTGTTTTGTTCAAGGATAAGGTGCCTCACAGAACATTTTATCAAAGGGCTAAATTGTATGGTCCTGTTTATTCTATTCGTACTAGACTTAAATCTGTTGTTGTTGTATTGAATTCAGCCAAAGCCGCAAGACAAGTAAGTTGTTTGTATAAATCTGCCTACTTTTAATCTCATTCATCTTTCTTCTTTGCATTCAAAAAAAGTGTGCTGATGGGTTATCAGTTCATGGAGTTGTGATTGTTACCTACGAACTCTTTGCTTTCACTGCTCAAGTTTCCTCTTTTTCTTACCTTCTTTTAACTTGTATATCTTGATAATAGATCATGGAGTTTGATTGGAAGTATTTTCTCATTCTTGATTTCATTCTCACATCTTGATAATAGATCATGGAATTTGATTGGAAGCATTTTCTCGCTCTTTCTTTAATTCTCATATCTTAATAATAGACCATGGGATTTGATTGGAAACATTTATTCACTCTTACTTTTATCCTCATATCTTGTTAATAGATCATAGGATTTGTTTGGAAATACTTCCTCTCTTGCTTTTATTCTCAAATCTTGATAATAGTGTAATAGGCCCAAAGAATGTGAAATTGAAAAATATAAATTAAAAGAGCAAAAATATAATACTGAAACTATTGATTCAGATCATTCGGATACACATATAATTGAAACTAACAATGATAGTGAAATCATACTGAATTGCTGGAATGATATGAATAATACTGAATCATTACATTGATGTCTGGGCATCTTTATATAGTTTTAGTTTCTCTTACAACAACTGCTTATGGGAATAACTTCCCAGCAACTATATACTAAACTAATTTTATTCATCTAATCTAAACACAAAAACTAACCTAATTAATGTAATAAACCTAACATTCCCCCCTTATTACATTAATTCAACAATCATTCTTGCTAACCTAATTAATGTAATAAGTCCAACATTCCTAACCTAATTAATGTAATAAGTCCAAAATTCCCCTCCTTATTACATTAATCTAACAAAATTGAAAAGCCTTCACCAATATTACAAACTTTGATGAAGCTCCATCTTTGAAAGTAGTCTGCAACTTTAGATTGCAAATGCTAATCTTGAAGTCAAGCTCCTTTACCAATCTTTAAAAGTAGTTTGCAACTTCAAATTTCAAATCTTAATCCTGAAGTTGACCTCCTTCACCAATCTTTGTAAATAGTCTGCAACTTCAAATTTCAAATCTTAATCCTAAAGTTGCCCTCATATTCCAACTTCAGACTATAAATCTTGAAGTTGACCTCATAATAACATTGTTTCTACCTCTCATACACAACGAGACATAGTTTCCTCCAAAATTTCACATCTTCATGGAGTGTGCCTGATGCCTCCTTTAGTGCTGCACATGAGATGCCTTTCCTCCGAAAGTCCATATCCTCTTCGTGTGTGTCTAACACCTCCTCAAGTGTCGTAGAAACAATCACCACTAATATGTTTGGACGTCTTTCCTCTAAAAGTTGACATCTCCTACGAGTGTCTCAAATGCCATTGTTGAAATCGTGCCCCACCCCCCTCACTCAATAGAAGGAAAATCATGTAGCCAAGCCCCCTCTTTTCTTCAAGGACACAAATCTATCAATTCCCCTCTTATCTTTAGGGAGGAATTGGCCAAGCCCCAACTTTACAAGGACACAAATAGTTGCTTCCCATGCAATAATCATCTCTGAGGGAGAAGCTAGCTCGAGATGATAAAAATCCTCCAACCTCCATTGCCTCCAGCCTCCTATTTACTTCTATTCTTTATAGCAAAAAAACTTGTAACTTTTTCACCAATCCACATACAATATCCCATAAAAATTTTTCAATCAAAAGAAACTGTATCTTAATTTTCCATATGTAGAATGTAACGCTATACTAAAACAAAAATAATAAATAGGAAACCAAGAACAAGCATAATGAACAATTTTTTTTTTTTTTTTAAATCAACTTTTACAAGAATAAGAACAATGATTGAGTCACTCTCAATTTGTAAACCTCAAAATAGAAGAAGATATCATCCAAATAAATTTCCATAATGACGTTAACACATAAAGAGTTCAGTACAATAATGAAGTACGATATCATTCTTAAATGCCTATGTCCAACATATGGACTCTACAAGTAACAAATTCTATTTCAAGAAGTAACTTCAACAATCATCCTTAGCTACTTGTTAATCGACTTGAAACACCTGAAACACACACAAAAATGCAACACACACAAAGAAGGCTCAGTACACACTGAGTTAAAAAGCGTAGTCCACCTGCATACATGTTAGAATAAACATATACAAAACCATAATGTAGATATCTGAACCACACAACATAGTCCAATTCTAAAATTAATATGCAAGATGTAACCATCTTCTTAACAATGCAAAATTAAACTCGCACTAAGAATAACTAGTAAATGAATCATATATATACTGAGGTGTCATCACTATGGTGCTAAGATACTGCATCCGTATATGGTAAGCTCATAGACAACACATAGTGGGATTCTCTATGGTACTCGTGAAATGACGTAATAGAGACTTGCCTTGTTCTCCATACTTAACCTTACTAGTTTAAGTCATAGGTAAGGCCAATTATCTTTTGTATGTAATTAGCCCACCCAATTCATCTTAAAATTATCACTGAATTAATTAACTGAATAGGATAATTTGATATTCATCCACCTTGATATATGTTCATTATAGCTATCCTTAAAATACACATCAAACAGATATTCTAAGAATGCACATGCAACGAATAACAAGTCAGTTTTCACATGATATTACATTCTTCATCTTTTGAAAATCTCATCTTCTACTGCCAAATTTGAAAGTAAACGTAGATTATTTTAACAACAAAAATAAATACTACAATATTACGATCTCGTAAATATAACTAAATTGTTACATCAGTTTAATGATATTTACTAGTCGTAGTACTATACTACTTATTCCTATTGTTATAATAAACTAAACTTATCCTTCGAAATGACCTAAGATAATAAAACAATTTACATATGATATTCTTTCTTTAAATGACATATCATCAAACATATATCATAAATCTGCCTCATTACTTGAAATGACTTTCCATTTCAATTATGAACTGAAATACATCTTTATAATAAAAATTTTGTTTCAAACATCTTATCTCAAAACAATCCATAAATGCTATTAACAAACTTCATAGCAAAATTAAACATAATTGAATCCAAGTGCAACCAATGTTTTAATAGATGATCATTTACAATGTTATTGAATATTCAAGTGTCTATTGAAGTTATACCACTGTTTGACAATAAGCCACCACCCAATTATAACTACAACAACATATAAAAATACAATATCTGAGATCAATTCAAAATGCAATTCACAAATATGCAATGTACTTACATCATACCAATGACCAAAAGTAAATAGGATGCAAATCCCTAAGCCATAAGTAGCACACAAACTGTTCACACAATGACCCTGTCGATATTGAAATAACAGCATCTATCCATGTCTTTGTTTATAAAAATAATGTCTTATTCAGTTATGAATAGTTTCACAAAAAATAATTAATTACAACTCAATTTCCATCATATATTAATGGTTAATTTACACTATCGCAGAGAATTTTCTACTTGATTTGAACTTCCTTTTAACTATTTGACAAATGTCATTATCATCAGTTGTCGCATACTATTCACTATATTATTGATTTAAATACATAATGACCGAGCTATGAAATTCAAGCATACTATCTATTATAATGACTTAACCCTCAGTTTAAATTATTTATATCTTAAAAAGAGAGTGATTGTGCCCTTAATCAGTCATGAGTCTACAAACTAATGCGAGCTCATGACTATGGCTAAACCACACATATCTATGAACTCTAAGATATGGGTTCCCTCAGAGCTCGGTCCTGACAAAGCCGAATACCCATAAGTATATCATAATCACTTGCATACTTACTGTCGCAAGCATGAAGCTCCGAACAGGTTCAACTCGGAGAAAGAAATGTATGTTTAGGGAAAAGCCCAAACAAATATACATATAGCAACACCCAAAATAATATCTCCATAACTCCACATTCAAAGGTGGATATATACAAGGCTAAGCATCGCACACAATGCCATGCTCTGCATATAACCATCCTTGAGTGTAAATTCACATCATGAAAAACTGATAACCATTTGCAACATGCTAATCGATATCACAATGCAATTGTAAACAGAGAGAGAGTAGGGTAAGAAATTGCCCCTACGTGAATACAGAAGATGGAAAATGCTCAATACAATGATCTACAATGAAGCTCAATGCCAAAGCTCAAAAAGCCAAGTCAAACTGGTAACAATCTTCGCAATGCTTACACACATAACTCGCAAATGACTTCACAATGGAGTGAAGCAGAAAAACCCAACAATAACAATAGACAACTTTTGATGAGTAACTCCATCATGCTTAACCACATATGCAAGTTTCCTCTTCCAACAAAACCCTTCATTATGTCGATACCTCAGCAACAAGATCACAGATGTTAAGCAAAACAGAGCAATGCGGCCAAGTTTTCGGCCCAAATTCTGCAAAAAACCCAACTCACAACAAGAAATGGCCAACCAAACCTTAAGTGCCATAATTCCTCATAAACAAGCATTTAATACACATCAAGTATCACAGAGCCGTGTATTCGGTGGTGCCAAAACTACTACCATGAATTTGGCTTTCAAAACAATGAATATGTTCCCTCTTTCATGGCATTCGATACCCATTTAGGGTTGCATGTCATTTAAGAATATATTAAACCCCTCTTTCATAACATATGTATAATCTATACCCACTACAGGTTATTAAACCTTTAAAAAAAAAATGCATATAAGTTATGTAATCAAAACCAACCTAAGGTTTTATGAAATAAAGAGTATCTAAACCCTTCACATCATATATCTATATGCTATACAGAAAAACAAATCTAATGCAATAATTCCATCCCTTCTCAATCACGAATATGAAAATACAATGACAAGTTCCAAATACATAAAACATATTAACATACAAATGTATTTGCAATGTCAAGTTAACATACAATATATAACAGAATATAGTTACAATAAGTTTGAAACATAATAAACATAATCGATACCCAATCAACATGCAATTAATTATATGCCAGTTTCAAATCATAAAATCCTAAATCATCTTAACTGCTAATAAAATAGTTCTAAACAAAAAATACGTTCAACTTAAGTCTCGTGTTCCAAAGGACAATAAAATAACCAAGTTTTTCAGAAATAAAAATATAACATTTGAAAGGAACTTATAATAACAAAGTCCTAATATGCAGAAAAACCCAAAGTAGTGGTCAAGCATGACATAGAATTCAAAACCTTCAAACTTAGCAATAGTAGACATTTTATCCATTTTCTTCTTGATTGATTTGAAAGAAAATCAAGCAACTTAAATAAAATGCACAATGGAAAAGTGAACACTGCTTACAAATTAAAATGCATCCAAGGCTGTAGGAAATGGTTCTCCAAGAGCATATGAACCAAAGCAACTTACAAATTATGAAAGGCCAAGCAAAATCTCAGAATCATTACTCTTGCATTTATAATGAATGCAATGCCAACTTCACTGTTGCATACAAACATTATTGTCACTGCTGGTCACAACACATTTTCATCTCACCATTAACTCTCCATTGCCTATAAACCTTGCTCTGATACCACTATAACAAGACCAAAGAATGTGAAACTGAAAAATATAAATTAAAAGAGCAAAAATATAATACTAAAACTATTGATTCAGATCATTCGGATACACATAGAATTGAAACTAAAAATGATATTGAAATCATACTGAATTGTTGGAATGATATGAATACTGATATAAATAATACTAAATCATTACATTGATGTTTGGGCATCTTTATATAGTTTTATTTTCTCTTACAATAACTGCTTACGAGAATAACTTCCCAACAACTATATACTGAACTAATTTTATTCATCTAATCTAAACACAAAAACTAACCTAATTACTGTAATAAACCTAAAAAATAGATTGTGGAATTTGATTGGAAGTATTTTCTCATTCTTACTTTCATTCTCATATCTTGATAATAGATCATGGAATTTGATTGGAAGTATTTTCTGGCTCTTACTTTTATTCTCATGTCTTGATAATAGATCATGGAATTTGATTGGAAACATTTTTTCTCTTACTTTTATTCTCGTATCTCAAGATAATAGATCATAAATTTTGTTTGGAAATACTTTCTCTCTTACTTTTATTCTCAAGCCTTGATAATAGATCATAGAATTGTGATTGTTATCTACGAACTCTTTGCTTTCACTTTTCCTATTTTTTCCTTTACTGGCATATATTGCTAATAGATCATAGAGTTTGATTGAAAATATCCACACAAATATAGTATAAATGATTAAATCGAAAAGAAAAAAGAAAGAACAATTCATTATACACTCTAGAAATTTCACGATTTTAATATTTCTACTTTCTTTTCAAATAGTAGTACTTGAGAATGTAAATTATGGGTTGCAAGCAATGACAAATCATCATTCATCAATAATAGCCAAAAATCTGACCACAACCTTTAAAGTGTTGTCTTTGGATCAGATAATGGTGGCCTTGTCTAAGTATGGAAGAGATCACTGATTAATGAAGAAGCTTATGGTTTCTCACCTGCTTGGAACAACTCCTCAAGTAATGTCTTCAATTCCACTTCTTTTCATGCCTACTATTTAAAAGTTCCAAACCATTTTTTTAAACTGTTTTTGATAAGATTTATCTCTTTTCTTTCATTCCTTATAACATATGTTACATTTTCCTATGTAACATATCTTGAGCTCAAGGAGGCTCTGAATAATACACTAAACATGAGCAAGATCATTCTTCATCACTTGTTTCTCTTTGCTCTCAATCAAGTAACTTCCCTAACCACACTAATCTATGATATGGAAGAACTTTATTTGAAACATTTTAATTCACCATTATTTATGGCTTAGTATTGAGGTTTTTTATTTTTCATTAAAGAAGTGGCTAAGTGTTTGCTAAGGTAATACTATGGAAAGAATGTTAGTTCTGTGGGAAAATTAAATGCAGTGGATGTTTGCCCCTAGAGCCAAATGCTCACCTACCACCTCTGACACCCAGAACAAATAGAAACATAAATACGGTGGGTGAGATTTTGAAATAAAAAATGAGGGGGAAAATGGAATGTGACAAAAAGGGAATGTTTCTACATTCATTTTAATTCAGTTAGATTTATTCAGAGATTCAGTTTAGCAGAGCAAAGAAAAGGAAGAAGAAGAAAGTGGTCAGCAGATCCACTTGTTGCAGAGATAGAAGGAAGTATGTTTAGTGTCTCCAGTTGCACGTGACTTCCCCTGTTCACTCTGTGAGTTTTTTGTTGTTTAGTTTTGTCCTGTTGAAGTATTGATTGCTCCAAGCACCTTTCTATGTAGCCATTAGAGTTGCAGGTTTAAAGGTTTGAAGTATTAAAGTTGTTTGAAGTTTTACTAGTTTAGGGTGATTTTAGGGTTTTCTAGTTGAAGCTGAATGCTCCCAAATTTTGTAATAGTTTATATCAAAGATTGAATAGAAGGCAAGCAGGCATACTTGAATCCATTTCTCTTCCCTTTTTTATTGCATTCGACAAGTTTGTTTGGAAGTTTCAAGTATTGGCTCTTTGGTTTTAATGGTGAAAGCATTCACGTTGGAATTTCCTAAGTTATAATTTTTCAGTTGAACAGAACACTCGGCATCCTCTTTCTTAGTTGGAGCTGAGCTCACTTGGCATTTATTGTTGCCAAGAATTTACTTTGTGTGCCGAGCTTCCTGTCACTCGGCACCTGTTGCCTATCACTTGGCACCATCAAGTGCCAACCAAAACTGGCACTCGACACCTTCATGTGCCGAGCAATTTTTTAGTGCCGAGCAAATATTTTTAGGTTTAGGGTTGTGAGTTTTAAATTTTAATTTATATTTCTTACATGGTATCAGAGCTTTGAGGCCCCACATCCATAATGAGTTACGACATTTGTTTTCTTGGGATATTTGATGTGGTAGTAGATGCAGGAAAGATATGGCAGTAGCCACCATCCTTCAATGGACAAAATTATGATACATGGGCAAAGAAAATGAAAACCATTATGGTTGAAAATGATTTATGGGAGTTTGTGGTTAATGGATTCAATGATGTGACAGACCCAACTTAGTATGCTGCTCTCACAAATGCACAGAAAACTCATTTGAAAGAGTCAAGAAGGAAAGATGCTAAGGCATTAAGTTTGATCGAGGTAGCTATGACAGAGACAGTATTTCCAAAGATTGCAGTAGCAAATTATGCAAAGGAAGCATTGGATATCCTTGAGATGAACTTCAAGGGGACTGATAAATTCCACACAATAAAGTTACAAAATATAAGAAGGGAGTTTGAGAACCTTCAGATGAAGGAGAATGAATCAGTTGCAGACTTCAGTTCAAGGACCTCCAATGTGATTAACCAATTGAAGTCAAATGGAGAAGACTATCAAGAACAAAGGATAGTGGAAAAGATATTGAGGAGTTTACCTCATAAATATGACAATTTGGTCATGACCATAGAAGAGGCAAAAGACCTCACTATTTTGACAATGGATGAGTTGATGGGTACTCTTCAAACCCATGAGCATAGGATCAATAGATCCACATCTTCTTCTTCTCAAGACCAAGCATTCAAGGCATATTCAAATATCATAGGAAGAGGGAGAGGAAGAAATGGCTCAGGCAGAAACTCCAGAGGTAGAGGCTGAGGTAATGGAGGACAAAGAAATGCTGCAGCAGAAAGCTCAGGAAGAGTAAATGGAGCAAGTAGCACACAAAATACTTCAAGAGGAGGTAAGAAAAATTACAACTCAAATAAGATGAATGTAGAATGCTACTACTATCATAAATATGGGCATTATGCAAATGAATGCTGGAAGAAGCAAAATGATCAGTCAAGAAAAGAAAATGTGGCTAATGTGAACATGGGAAGTGGAAATAATGACACTGCTTTCATCATGTGTAATGTTGGTGAAGAAGGAAGCCCTGAGGTATGGTACCTTGATAGTGGATGTAACCACATGAGTGGTAATGAAACCTTATTTTCATTCATTGACAAGAGTTTCAAATCTAAGATTAAGATGGGTAACAATGGAACCCTACCAGTTGTGGACAAAGGATCTAGTATGGTCTGCACCAAGAAAGGTGACAAGAAGAAGCACAATTTGATGAGCATTGGTTAGCTCATTCAAAATGGATACAAAGTGCTGATGGAGAATGACATGTGTGTCATTCATTAAAAGGATGGGAGCAAGAACTTACTTGCAGCAGTTCAAATGACAAAGAACATAATGTTTCCCTTGAGGATAAAGACATGTTTCTCATCTCAAGTTGGTGTTGTACCTCCCACAAATTCAGCTCTAAGGAGTGTGATTGAAGACCCCTCATGGCTATGAAACCTTGGGTATGGTCATCTTGACTATGCTAGTTTAAATTTATTGTCAAATAAAAGAATGGTAGAAGGTTTGCCATGTATAGGAAATTCATGTGACAAGTGTGAGGCTTGTATTTTGGGTAAGCAACATAGGCTTCCCTTTAATTCTGGAAATTCTAGGAGGGCTAGATATCCATTAGAGTTGGTGCATACTGACCTAGTCAGTCCTATGCAAGTTACTTCCATTGGGGGGGAGTACTTATTTCATGACATTTATAGATGATTTTAGTCATAGGACATGGGTGTATTTCTTAAAGAACAAATCTGAAGCATTTGATAAATTTGTAGAATTTAAAGCCCAGACTAAAAGAGAATGTGGACACTATATAAAAGTCCTAAGATCAGATAGAGGAGGGGAGTATACCTCCAATTCTTTTGTAATTTTTTGTAGGAAACATGGTATAAAGAAAGAGCTCATATCCAGCTATACACCATAGCAAAATGGAGTGGCTGAAAGAAAGAATAGGACCATTGTTGAAATGGCAAGGAGCATGATGAAAGAGAAAGGTCTCCCAATTGAATTTTGGGGAGAGGCTATGGCAACAACAGTTTACCTAATTAATAGGTGTCCTAAAAAGGCAGTCCGTGATAGAATTCCAATGGAAGCATGGTCATGAGGAAGATGGATAGTTGAACACCTAAGGGTGTTTGGATGTGTTGCATATGCACATGTGCCTAAAGAGAAAAGGTAGAAATTGGATGAAAAAGGTGTGAAGTGCATCTTCATAGGGTACAGCTCAAAATCAAAGGCATACAGATTGTATGACCCATTGAACAACAAGATGACTCTCTCAAGAGATGTGGAATTTTTTGAAAATCAGTCTTGGTATGGACCAATTGATGAGTCACCAAGCACTTCTAGTAAAGTGCCAATTATGAGTGAAGAGGATGCTGATGAATAGCAAGAAGAAGGAGCAAATAGAAGAAAAGGCAAGCAACCTCAGTCATTGCCAAGTTCCTCTAGGCATGATCGAGTGTCAGTGACAAGTAATAGTCAAGATTGAGCTAGTCAGCAAAGTAGCAATAGTGAAGATTATGATCCCACACTCTCCTCCCTATTACCAAGAAAGACCAAGAGTCTTAGGGAGATATACCAAGATGAAAGGTATGAAGACTATGATGAGAGTGTTAATTTTGCATTATTTTCTCATAGTGATCCAATATATTTTGAAGAAGCTATTAAGGAGAAGAAATGGTGTAAGGCCTTAGATGAGAAGATAGATGCTATAGAAAGGAATGAGACATGGGAGCTAACTGATTTTCCTCCCAAGAAGCAAGTGATTGGAGTGAAATGGGTCTATAAGACCAAATGCAATGTTGAAGGCAAGATTGATAGGCATAAGGCAAGGCTAGTAGTCAAGGGCTACAAACAACAGTATGGCAGAGATTATGATGAGACCTATGCCTCGGTTGCAAGAATGGAAATTGTATGTGCTATCATAGCAATTGCAGCTCAACACAAATGGAAGGTATTTCAAATGGATGTGAAGTCCACCTTCCTAAATGGTATATTAAAAGAAGACATCTATGTGGACACTAATACATTAGGGGTCAATTTGCAACATCAATTTGTGACGACAAGAAAATGTAATGTGTTTTCGGTTTTTTTTTTCAATTTTAGCCCGATGCCGTCGCAATTGCGACAGAAGACGTCGCAATTGCGACGCCACCAGGATATAAGAGAAAAAAAACCGAAAAACCTCATTTGAAAGAAATCGACACAAGGTTCTTCGAAAAGGAAAGGTGTGCGGGAGACTTCAGCAACATTGAGAGGGGCATTGAGGCGCTAACTCGAGGCATTGAGAGGTGCTAACTCGAGGCATCTGTTAACTGCTTGTTTGACCTGCTATATTCTATGGGGATCTCTACAGTGAAAATTCCAAGGGAAACATTTAGAGGAGGATGGTGGCAAGGTGCAAAACAAACAAACCCATTACTGTTAGAATCCTTTGTTCTCCAATCATTATTATTATATATATGAAGTAGAAAATGGGAGGAGACACAACCATACCAGATGTAAATTATCTCCTGGCCGCCAAAAATGCGGTGGGCTCAAGCTATTTGCAATTTATCTTCCCATGTCCCACAGATGGTCATGCATTCTCATTATAACTATTAATGTTTCTCATGAATTCCCTTTCATTTCTTGAACAAGACACTTGTTTTTAAGTGTTTCCATTGCATGTCGAGAGCTCCATGCTGATGCTTCCCATACTTCCATGGCAGTGTGCTTGGATTTGTCAAGAAAAAGACATGTGAAATCCATGAAAATTTGTTGTTCCTCATAGTCCAATGCATCAAAGCTTATTTTATTTTGTATAGCCTTGGGTGGTAAGATCTCACTCCCCAAGCCCATTATGGTAGGATGGTAGCAATAGATTTACGACTATATATTAAAAATTTGGGATACAAGTTGGAAAATTGTTACAAGTATCCCATTACATGAGATCAAGATTCAAGTTTAAACATTCATATAATGAATAAAATTCAAAAATCATTGCTCAATATTCATTAATTCAAGTATAAAAGTAATAATAGAACATTATTTTCATTGGAAATGAAAGGCCCTAAGTCCACAAAATGGCTAGTAATAAAAGTACATTTGGTTGCATGTATCTTACACAGAAATGCAGTGGTATTATATATTTGGCATGTATCTATAGTATCTACCATAGCAGTAAAAATCTTCTTAGTAAAAAAAAGGCAAACCAAAAGATTCAAAAATTATCGAACTATCATGAACCAATCAAGAAAAAATCATATTTTCAACACACGTAAAATAAAGATGAAAAAATTAACAAAACATGGTTTTATAGAATAGCGATACAAAAAGAAAATAAAATGAAAGCTTATTCCATAAACTATTAGATGCATTTTTTCTTATTTATGTTCATATTGTATTTGATTAAATTGTATTGCACAATACATACTACACACTGCATAAATGATAACTAATTGTTGATAGTTTTCAATTACAATTTCCTTTGTATGAAATCAACCTAAAAACTAAGTACAAAGTTGCAAAAAATTCTATGTTCCTTTAGAGTCTTGAGAAGGGTGGGACCTAGGATCTTGATTTGGGGATGGTGGTTAGCAAGGGTTGATTTGGGGACAATCATTGGCATAGGTTTAGGGATGGAGCACCTAAAAGGGTCAAGAGGCAATGTCCCTTATAGGGATTTGGGGTTAGTACCCTCAGTAAGATTGACAAGCAACATCCCTTTTGTAATACATTGTAGAGTCAAGGGGAAAGTACCTTGCCATCAAGACCAAATTGAGCCCTTTAAAACCACACACACCCTTAGGGTACATGCCATCCATTATTTCATCACTACTTTGTTCAAAACTGAGTTCTCAATATTTCATTAGTCCTAACCAATATATTTATTCTTCAAAGAACTAATATTAAAGTTGAAGAATCTAATTGGATTTAATGATGGGCGTTGAAGGTTCTAATGATGGAGCTCGAGTCAAGATCTTTTGAGTTGTTCAACCACGTCACTATCATAGTTGCACTCCCTGAGGAGATAAAGATCATAATCATCAGGAACATCATCATTTTTAATCCACATAGAATCTAGATTGATCTCGTCAGGGTCATTGGTAGTCTTTATTTGGAACAATATGTTATCAATATATTATGAGAGATTTCAAGTCACCTCATTTTCATCCTCTCTAATGTTTGCAACAAAAGAGTATCTGTAAATTTGTATGATGTTCTGCACAGATTTAATTTCAATAACACTCGTTGAGTAGCATTTGGCCATGAAAGAGAAGAGGCAAAAATCCAAAAATCAATGTTTAGGTTGCTGTGCTTGCTGGCACATTTTGGCATGAGGGAGCAAGTACTAAAGTGTTGGGCCTATCATTCTCACAGAGGGTGCTCCTGAGCTTCCCATTTCTACAAATGGTGTAACACTTGTTTAATTGCATGTTTAGTTTGGCATGCAGATGAGCATGTGTAATATTTTTCTTGTAGATCTATTTATTTTTCTTGTAGGGAGACATAGCATAATAAAAGGAAATATGGTTAAAAGTATTTGTTTAGAGCTCATTTTCAAATTGTTTAAAAGATCACTCAAGTCATTCTTTAAATGTATGGATTTGTGGTTTTTTCTGTCAATGCAAATCATGCTGTTGTTAGTAGGCTTAATTCCTTTTGATTACTATCTACGACATTTTTTCATCTTCTTCATAGGGGCAGGAAAAGCCATACAAAAAGTTTCAAGCAGTCAATGTAGCTTCTGTTATTGTTCAACTAGTTAACAATATACCAAACAAATGCATCATTTATCCATCAGTATATTTTTACTATTTTTCTTAAGTTGACAATGCTTCTTTTTGAATCTATTTATGTTAAAGTAGGATTTATCAGCATTGACTGTAGAAAAAAAACAAGTTACACAGATGAAAACTTGCATTGTTGCACTTACAGCTCACATTTGACACTTGGAGTTGATATGCACATTTCTTTGAGGTGGGTGATAACAAAGAGCTCATCAATTTTCACTGTGTTATCTTATGGCTACAAGTCTACACCATTCTTCACTGTTTTTTATTTATACCTAATACAATTTTATTTTTCAAAATGTTTATCATTGCCACATTTTTTGACAGTTGGCTTCTTTGTATTAATGCCTATAAGGAGCCATTGGATAGTGGAAGATAAAGGTTATAAATCTCAGGTAGTTTTTGTGTGAGATCTCTTTTAGATTTGGCTATGTTACATGAAATGCTGAAGTAAGATGCATATCAAATATATAGTTGTGGCTTTTGTGTTATGTCCAACTCAGACATGGGCATTTCTGCCTACGGTTACGATTATGTGCATGATGAGCTTGACTTCATTTTTCATGCCTGGTAATGGGAATTGTCATATGTGCCTCATAGCCTAAAATTATATCTAGTTTAGGAGTTGGACAAGAGAATTGTGCAAAATATTACAACTTTTGAGTCTGTTGTACTTGGCCTTGCTAAGGCTGATAAGCTTATGAGATCTAGGCCCTAGTGCCCCAAACTTCGAGTCCAAGATTCTGAATCATTTTCCAAATAGTAATACTAATTAGGGTTTTTTTGATGGATTTTTTGTAAAATATTTCAACAAAAACACATAGAAATTTGCAGGTGGTTGGAGACAAGCAATTAATCAATTCTTGTTTTATTGCATGCTTTCTCTCCTGCTGGGATTTGTTTCTCAATAGATAATATTGTGTTTTCCAATTCATATTTGATATTACTCTTCATCTTTCTTCATATATCAATTTCTCACATAGTCTTTTTTAAGTTGTTTCTTGAATTCCTATTTATCTATTCGTAAGTTGTCTTTGCCTTTCAATTATGTAACACTTTTTCTACCTTTCCATTTAGTTATAATAAACTAGAATGTCTCCTATGGACTTTATATTCAAGCCTCAATCAAAGAACACATTAAAATAATTTTCATGCCACTGACATGACATATAAGTGACCTGAAACTAATTATAATTTAAAACAAGAATCCGTGGTTGCCCTTCTCTTTTACGTACTATCTGAGTTTTCCATTATTAATAGTCATATTAAGTTCCTTGGGATCCTAGTAGGGTATCTTCAAAAATGACCCATATTTTCACAACAATATGCCAGCTAATTAATTCGATTATAAGTTCTAAGGAGAACGGGAGAAGAATATATAGTCCAACAAGGAAAGCTTAAAGGAAACTAAAAACTTTGGCAAAAATAAAATAAAATAATCATCTGAGTTCATCCAATTTCTAGATTTCTTGGGAATTTGGTAGAAGCTCCTCTATTGTCTTGAGTATTTCATGCCAAATTATGGGCTCTCTTGTTAAATGAGCATACACAGTTTAAATGGTATTCTCTTACAAACTATTAGCTCTTTTTTTGCTCATTTAGCTAATTTCCCTACAGCTACGAGTAGAAATTAACAATAAATATTTGACATATTATCAGTGTTGATCTTCTTAAGTTGGGCACTGATTTCAACCCATTCTAATTGATTTGTATAGATTCTTATAACTAGTTCCATATATTTAATTACATTTAGACACTATCTTTTAATGCTTTATTTCAGTGTGCTACATATTCTATTTCATATTTGTGATATATGATGAAAGTATTATAACATATGGAGGAACAGTCCATGAGTGGTGTGGCCAATTGAAATGGTTTTAGTTTCAATTTTACACCATTTGATACAAATAATCAGTTTACCAATTAACCGCTAGGTTCATTCCATTTGCAGTAAAATCTTCATTACATAGAAAATGTTCACAAAATCTATGTCAATGCTCACGTGCATCCTCTTGGACTTATGCAAATCTATGTCAATCCTCACACATTTTCTTGGACTTACGCAGGAACTAGGCTACCCTACAGCTCTTGTTAAATATGTTATCAACTTGAATTTTCTATTAAAGGCTCTCATGCTGAATTGAAAGCCAGGTAAAGAAAAAGATATTATACACTATTTTTTTGGTACCCTATGCAGCACAACAATCTTGTTCTTACTATAAGAGAATTTTCTTTTCTTTTGTTTCATTGCAGATCTTCTGCTTGCACGAAGGTCTCTCCCCATCATTGGACACACTTGATAACATTTGAGCTTTGGATCGCATATAGGAAGTGTGTCTATACACATAAGTATAATGTTCTATGCTGCATAGATTTGAAAAGAAGATCACAACCATAACATTCAATTCTATGCATGATAGTGTCTTAGATCTGGTTCTATGTAGTGTTCTCTATTAGAAGAATTTTCTATCCTAGTTACTAAATAGTTTCTATTTGAAAGTATTTTGGTTGTACTGGCTATGTAGTGCCCGATCAAGGAACCCTTGGAACTAAGCGTAAAACATGCAGGGGATTTTGTTAAAGCAATTGCATCATTACACACTTAAATTAGGACAACAATGCTAACAACATGAACAAAAATGAACAACAAATCACTATCACTTTGTAATTGTGCGCAAACAGTTGTAAACACCAACATCTATATGTGAAAATCTACAATCTCACTTGTTGCCTGTTAGAAGAGCCTCCTATACATTCACCATACCCTTGATGGTGTGTTAAATTTTGTGCAATGATGATGAAATCACTGGAAAAAAGAAGCTAAAACAGTGGCCTAGAGATGATATGTAAATATTTGGGTCATGCAATAATAAATGTGGCATGGATGAGCATCAATTTTTCTTTGGCTTCATGCCAACCACATAAAGGACAATTTTCTTGGAGCCTTCAAATTGAATCTAGTAGTTGTAGGGTCAAATCAAACTATCAATGAAGCTCTAAGTTGTTTAAGAGGATAGGTGGGACCTATGGTGAAAAATGTCAGAATTCTGGGTACATTGGTGCATTTGGGAACTTTCTGCATACTGAAATGAAGACTTGAGGGATTTTGGAGTGCATTCAAACCTTTTTGGGTGAACATAATACAGACATCAACACCAATCAATATAATCAAATGAAACTCAGATGCAATCGATGAATAATGCAGATGCTAAAGTTCTAAACCATCCAAATAGCCCTAATAATTGTTGGACCTAATTTATTGCCAACCACTATAGTGTTCAGCATTTAAGGTTTGATTATTCACAAATGACCATTCACATCAATGCATTTTTAAAAATATATCATGCCTCCAAGAGTCTACCTTCGATAAAATGTGACTGAAATGTTTCTCCAAATAATAGTATCTCCAATGTTGTCAGATGTTGAATATAATTTTAGGCTACTAAAGTTATCAACTTGCATAAATGCCGAACATTGGAAGTATGGGGACAATATAATAGATCACACCTTAATTCCTTGCCCCATGTAGAAAAATATAATAATGGACCCTTCTACCATCTCTTGTCTCTTGTATTCTGAGTTCCATGGAAAATCAGTTTCATACATATCATTGAAGGAAAAGAGCTTCTAGAAGTTTTTTCACTACCTACTCTAAGGAGCATGCTCAACACGTTGAACAGTCTCAAACTCTAAGAAGTTAACATCCCCTTTACCATTGTTAACATTTATGCCACCAACTATGAAAAGAACATTGTTGGAATCTCTTCAAGTATGCTAAAACCGTCACATGCCTAAATAGTTCTAAAATTTTATGGAAAAAAGGAAGTTGTCAAGTGAAGAATCTAAATGGTGAATCAGTGATAGATATTATTGATTCATCTAAACATGGTTAAATCCCTCCTATCAAAGGAAAATATTCTTGGACCAGTAAAGATTTGACAAGCAATTCATTGCCAAAAGACTTCACAGATTTGTGCTTGCTGAAAATCTCACCTTCTTCCCAAACCTGTTCTCTAAAACAAAATACACGGCTCACCATTGTTGAAGATGCCGAACAAGCTTCGGTGATGATGAAAGAACAATATTGAAGAGACCATAGAGCATGGATTGGAGAAAATATAATACAAGGATACAAATAAGAGATTAAGTCAGAAATAAATGATGGACCCCTAAATCGGGTTCATTACAATTGCTAAAGCAATTGCATCATTAAAGCAATTGCATCATTACACACTTAAATTAGGACAACAATGCTAACAACATAAAAAAAAATGAACAAAAAATCACTATCACTTTGTGCTTGTGCATTACAACTAAGGACCCCTAAACTGTTCCCACATTCCATTGTTTTGCCTGACACAAATGGCCTATTCTCAGACCAGTAGGGATGAAGGTGCCAATTACCAGTTGGAGGCACTGATTAATGTATGTGTTGAAATATTGGTGGAGACATTAATATTGTTGAAATATTGAATTATTATGCATACTGTCCTCAGAAGTCACCCACAGCCTAGAGAAACTGCCCATGACATGCTTGTAGATTCAATCGTACAGCTACTCTCACAAGTCATCATAGCCTTGTGAAAGTCGACATACTTTTGAGATGGAAATAGAGACCCACTTATTTTTCTATGTCCCCTCCTACCATGAGATCAAAGGGATATTTCATTGTCTTTTTAGACACTGTACATCCCTACCGACCTTCTTTAGATACATCGATCAACATTGTCTAGTGCTTTACCTCCGAGAGACTACTCATCTTCGTGATCACATCTTATAGTTGCTCTAAATTTTGGCACATTTAGAGTCCCTTTTACCATGCCAAGGGGAGAATCTTCATGTGTGACTATGTAAATCCTCATTTTTTGCCATTCTAAATCCTAAAAACCAATTTGATGCACGCACTCAATGATCAATTTTTAGATCTTACCCTCTACTTATGTTCAAACAATATACTAATTAAGAGAATGTTAGAGATTCATGATTAAATATTGCTATTAATGTCAAAAGTGTGAGACAGATCACAAGTGTCAGCATCAATGTCAAAATGAGGACTAGAAGAGATGCAATTCCTATATTAAAACTAAGCATAATTAATGATGGAGGATTCATGTTAAGTTTTTTAAGGGGTGGTCTATTGAAACATATGTACCAGCATAGTATGGTAACATATTATGCAATTCTTCATACAAATCAAATTCACCAAAGGAATTATTAACACACAGTCAGATATTGGAAAGCAAGAAACTTAAGGAAGAAGATTGTGAACTTCCATTTTGGTATGGAAAAACTGGTAGCATGAAATTACATGCTCAACATCTCTTACACTACAGTCAGCGAATATGGGAGTTCAGTTTGTCATTTGACTTTAATTCAATCAATTCTAAAAATTCAAGTGGACATACATATAAAAGTGTGTAAAAGTATTAGATGATACTCATCAATGGCAAGTTAAAGCAATGTAAAGTTCTTCTTTTCCTGCAACACATATAACAGCAATGTAAACTTATCTTGAAACTTCTTCTTTTCCTGCAGCACATATAACAGCAATTTTAAGTGCTTGCAAGGTATATACTTATGAATAAATATTACATCTTGATTTAAATGTATGAAAACAATTTTTATTCCTTTTAAGCTTCGTTCATCTCGAGGTGCAATTCACAAACTCAAGAATAGTGGCTTTTGTTCTTCATGATACCTTTAGGGGAAGAGTATGTGAATGCCCCCTTGTGTCTGGAGTCCAGTTTAGAGGAGATGGCTATTTACACTACTAAGGTTTGTTGAATCTATTTCTGAATAACATTGCTTGCTATTGTTGAATCTAATCTAATGTATATTTTAACTAGACTTGTAGCTTATATGTTTTGAAATTGTTGTTAGGCCTTGTAGTTTATATAATTTGATTGCTGGAGAGCTTCTACAGCTAATCAAGAAGGTCGTTGCATGAGTTATAGCTGTGCGCTCAGGTATGAAAATTGTATATTTTTTATTCTAATGTATATTTTAACTAGACATTTAGCTTATATGTTTTGAAATTTCTTTTAGTGGCTTAATGTTGTAAGGTCTCTTGAAATAAGACCATCAGGCAGTTGGTAAAATTTTTACAAATAATCTTAGGAATAAAGTCAAAGAAAGTATTTTTAAAATATTAAAGTATTTAGCTAGGTCTAAGAAGATTTGTGTACTTTCGACAATTTTGCTTAGTTTGTGAAAGTTGTAGACCGAAGTTTTCATAGCTCAATTTTTGCTTCCTGCAAAGAATGATCATGTCAGATAATATAAGTGAAGAACAAAACAGGGAGACAATCGCTAGATTGTGGTCTAACTTGAAAAGAAAAGGTGATGGAAAATGTTATTGTCCTTGCAATATTTGTAAGGGCTTAAACCGTAGAAGACTACTAATCAAAACAGTTAAGAGACATTGTAGAGAGAATGGTCACATTGAAGGGGGGCATGACTATCATCCATTGGTAAGTCGTTCATTATATCATTTTAACAATTTATATACATATGAAATCACTTGATGATGAGTTGATGATCATGGTTTATTTATGTTAATCAATTTTATATAGCTTGATCTTCCCAGGGAAGTACATGATATGAACCACAACAATTCGAAGAATATGGTTTTCGAAGTGGAGGAACATGGAGGTGCAAATATCCAAGGTGAAGATAATGATCCCATGGAAGATGACGATCATGCGCTAGAAAACACAATTGAAGAGGATGGTATAAATACATTGATCCATGACACATCTAGTCCAAGCGTATGTGATCATGATGATGATGATAGCCTCGATGTACCTCTATTTCAGAAGGCATACGAGCTCCTATACAAAGACTCCCAAACAACTCTTCTCTCTGATGTATTGTTGTTATTGAACTTGAAGGTTATGAATGGTTTATCCAACATAACAATGTCATGTATGTTAAGGTATGTCATATATGTCTTTATAGTTAACAAAGGGTGAATAATGCAACACTAATATTGTTTATATTAACAACTTATATTTTTTGCTGTAGATTGATAGGCGAGTTTCTGTTACCATCATCAAATATTCTACCTCGCTCATATCGAGAATTAACTACTGTTATGAAAGATATTGGAATGGAGTATGAAGCAATACATTCTTGTCCCAATGATCATATTATATATTATAAAGAACATGAATTTGCAACACAATGCCCTGTATGTCATACGAGTAGATATCGAACAGATCGACTAACAAAAAAGGTGCCTCAAAAGGTTCTTCGTTACATCCCCATTATTCCACGGATGCAAAAATTATTCAGGTGTAGTAGCTTGGCTCAATTTATGGATTATCATGCATGCAATAGAAGTTGAGATGAAATTATTTGAATGCCTATGGATGGTTCAACATTTATGCACATAGAGGAAAAGTGGCAACACTTCAAAGAAGAACCTCGTAATCTCAGGCTTTCATTGGTAGCAGACGGTGTTAATCCATTTGGAGAGACGATATATGTTTACTCGGTGTGGCCTATTTTTGTTATCAACAATAACATTCCTCCGTGGATGTCAATAAAGAGGGAGCACATTATGTTGGCAATGATTGTTCTAGGTATCTTATCATTTGATAGTTATTAATTTACATGTACTTACAAATCTTGCAGTAAAATGGTCACAATAATTATGTAATGTTACTGTTCATTCAAGTAGGTAAATATCAAGTAAAAGATATGAATGTATATATTGAGCCTCTTATCGATGAGTTGGTGGAGTTATGGAACAGTGTCACTATGTATGACATGTCTGGACTAATAGGACAAAGACAATTTCAATTCCATGCAATACTTGCATGGAAAATACATGATGCCCCAGGGCTAACACATTTTTGTGGTATGTTATAGTGAATTCAAGTTGTGCACAATAATTCTAATTATAAAAATCAACATATTTAATAATCCAATTATATCATTATCTTGTAGGTCTTCAAACAAAGAGAAAATTTGCATGTCCAGTTTGTGGTCCAAAGATGAAATCTCGTCATTCAAAAAGTTTAGGAAAGCAGGTGTTTGATGAGTGTAGACACTTCCTCCACAGGAATCATAAGTATCAAAGTACAAAAAAACATCTTTTCAATGGGAAAGAAGAGACTACATCAAAGCCATGAAGAATGACACCTCACCTATGGAAGTTGGAATATAATAGAATTAATCGTCAAGGTAATGCCGTTCCACCTAATGGTTTATGTTTGTAATTTATATATTTCTATTGTAATTTTTGTTTACTAATTGTGTAATTGATGATCATGAAGGTCGTCAAGGTAATGCTGACAACCTTCCAAAGGGACTAAAAAGCTATCCCAGACAATTTAGTAGGTTGCCCTACTACGAGCACTTACAAATTGTGCATTTGTTTGATACTATGCATATTGGAAAGAATATAATAGAGAAAATGTGTAAAATATTGGATGGAAGGCGTGACAAAGAAAAAATTGTCAAAATTTGTAATTACATACATGAATCCAATCATGCATTGAAGAATTTCATTCACTCAAATAGCAACAGAGATCAGATTAATATAAGTGCCCTTCCGTGGTTATTAATGGAGCAACAAAGTGATGCCATAAAAGAAGTCATACAAAAAATTCAATTTCCCACAGGATTTGCTGTGAACATAAACAATCTCATATCAAAAAAAAGTGAATTTGGGCCAAGGCTCAAAATGCATGATTGGCATACTTTCGTCAAGGTAAGTTATGTTCATCTATATTTACAATATATTCATAAACTACATGTACTATTTGTTATGTTATGTTAGAAAATAATGAAATGATTGGTTTATAATTACTACAGTACGTGCTTCCTCTATCTCTCCTAGAGCACTTCAACAATAACATCAAACAAGTGATATATGATCTTGGAAAATATATGAGGTAAGCAGTAATATCTGTTCAATTTGTTGTATATATTTATTATATTTTTGATTTGTTTTTCTTGCTATGTAATCTATTGTATATTATTTTGTAAAGTCTTATATCTATATTTTTTTGTGACTTGAATCTCTTAATGTAGGTGGTTGTCATCTAAAGAAATCCATAAAGAAGATATAAACTATTGGAAGAGAAGAATTCCTCATTTACTGTGTGAAATGCAAAAGTGTCTACCTCCAACTTTTTTCAATACACAGGAACACTACCTCATACACTTAGTTGAGGAGATTGAATCATGTGGACCTGTACACATTAGGTCAATGTGGATGGTTGAGAGGCATTTGAAATATTTGAAGGCTTTGGTTAGACAAAGAGCACATCTTGAGGGTTCTATGGTAGAGGGATATATGGTATACCAGACTATGGTGTACATTACTGAATATCGTCCTAAGTTTGCATCAAATATCCATGTAGATCGCATTTGGGATCTCGAGCCTTTTAAAAAATTAGAAGGGGAGTACTTGATGGGGAAAGGTACATTGAGGAAAGTGAGAGGTAATAAATTATACGATGTTATTGTACTAAATTATTTCTTAATCTTCAAAATAAATCGGTTATAAGTTGTCTATTTTTTTTTTGGTACAAGTGCTCAAGAGTGGGATGCACTACATTTGTATATTGCAAACAATCTTGATTGGATGATGGTATGGATTGAACGATGTCAACATTTTGGTCACACATTAACATGGGAAGGTGTATCTTCATTGGTTAAAGAAGCTCATTGTAATGGAGATTCCAATGTTACGCAAAGGGAAATAGATTTAGCACGTGGTTCAAGAGATTTCTAGGTATGTACAAATTTATTAATCACCAGTATGTTTATCAACTCACGATACAATAATTTTGACATGTTTCACATATTATTGCAGGTTAAACACCACAAGGCTATGTTCTGTAATGGTCAAAATTTTTGCATCAAAGTGTTGGATGACACGAAGAAAACTTGTGATTATATACTTGAGTGTGACTTTAGTTTCTTCAAATTAGTACTCTTCATTGTCAAATGGTACAGGCTACGACTTAATCCAAATGATCCTGATAGAACTATTATTGAAAATGATAATGGATTTATAATGGTTAATACAAGGTCGTTTGAGCCAGTTGGGGATGAGCCTTATGTTCTTCCAAGCCAATGTGAGCAGGTATTTTACTCAGAGGTTCCACATAAAACGGGTTGGTCATTTGTTGTTAGACATGAACCGAGAGGAAGGCCAATAAAGTATAATGTGATGGAAGAAGAAGATACCGAAGAAGTAGAAGATGATGTAGATGGTGATCACGATCTACAGTTATTGGATGATGTTCCTGACACAAATTTTCATGAAGAAGAAGAAGATGATGATGATAATGATGCTGCTACTGATGATGATGATGAAGATGATGTTGATGATGATGTTGATGAGGACGACGACAACGAAGACGACGATGATGGTGAGGATGATTATGATGACGACGATGATGATGATGACGAGGATGACAATGACGATGATGATGACAACGAGGATGATGATGATGGAATTTAGAAGTATGCCATCAATCCTTAATATATTTAATATTCATTTCTTGATAGAAATATATTTGTCTTATATATATGGTTACATAGTTTATTCATTATCTATTTAAAAGCTACAAGTTTCAACTGCAAATAGAATACTGCTAATCTAAATTAACTATTAATCTAAATTAATTAAATAAAACTATTTAAAACACATATTGATGTGTGAATTTATTGAGCCTTATTTTCTTTTAGGTCAAAAGCATTTGTAAGCATTTAGTTTAGAAAAGGTAATTCATTAAATATCTATAAAAGGGAGTTGTACCTACAATAAAATTCATAGGGAAAACGTAATATAAGTGCTTACCCAATTTGTTGGTTAATAATTCTGCCTCTGTAGGTAATGCAGAGACCCTAAGTGGACTTGCAATCATTCATAACAAGAGGGACTTCCATAGTGTTCTCACAACACCAACCAAGCATCTTCATAAGATCCCTCTCCTTGATCCAAGCCAACTCCATAACCTATCAGAGTGCACACCAAATCCTTTGGAATAATCCCATGAATGTCCCTCAATCCATCCAATGGATTCATCCAAGCAATCTAATCAAGAAACTATCAAATGCTCACAATGCCTCAATAGGTGCCAAACTTGACTTCACCTTAACTAGGTGTTTCCTCCACCTCCACACACATCAAACAACTTCAAATAGCATGTCCCCAAGGTGACTAAGCCCTCAACTCATCAGCTGATACAAAAACCTAGTTTTAGCCCTTCACTAGGCCTACTTCCCTAGTAGGCTTATAATGTGAGCCTGATTTAAGTGTTTTATTGTGTACCTTTTAATGTTTTTAATTTTTATGTGATGATAATGATGGATGTGATTATGATTATGATGTGATTATGCTCACGATAATTGAATTACATTTGCAGGAAATTGAACCCCTTTCAGGAGTATCCTGCATAGTCTCATGGATCGACAGGTATAAGTCAATACTCCTTAGAAAGTCTATTTAATACACTTATAAATAGTAAGATTGATGTCTTCTAAGATCTCTCCCATTTGCAAGTACTAGTGAATAGGTATTTGTCAGAAGTGTCTTCCTCAAGTGAGGGAAATATCGGAATAGAAGAGGAAAGTGAGACATGTAGTTTATCCAGAACAGGGAGATTAACTAGAGGTCAAAGGACTAGAAGGAAATTCAATAAATGCATGAAATTTTTCCTTGCTCAAGGGGGGTCATGTTCTTATGATGATGAGATGGAAGGCGACATCGAGGTGCCCTTGAGGTACCAACGTCTACAGAAACATTGGGTACCCAAGGAACTTCCTCCAATAAACATTGATTTGTGTTAACGAGAGGATATATCGCATAGCACCATCATCACTACATGGTTTGGGCCTATTTTCTATGGACAACATAAAGGTTTGTTACAAAAAATTTTATGAATTGATGGAGTATGTTGGACCATGTTACGATTACAAAAGTTGGATGCATATTGTTCAATATGAAAAAAGTATGCATAGGTATGCCCTCTCGGAAAATTATATACAACAGCAAGACAATAATCAAATTAAAAGTGT
Organism: Cupressus sempervirens; assembly: GCA_028749045.1. Classification (NCBI taxonomy): domain Eukaryota; kingdom Viridiplantae; phylum Streptophyta; class Pinopsida; order Cupressales; family Cupressaceae; genus Cupressus; species Cupressus sempervirens. The sequence continues at coordinate 45,227,262 of CM053788.1, read as the reverse complement.
GGCTATATACATTGATGGAAATCCAAAAGCAATAGGGAATATTGCGGGTTTTATAAATAGTACATGACCTAGGTCAACTATAAAGCAACCCAATTTCATATTTGAGGCGCGAGAGGGAAATCGTGTATTCATCTGTGCGATAAAATTAATACATGCAGGGGAAGAGCTTCTTATTGATTACAATTTGAACCGCATAGATACAAACAAGGCTACTATCATGGGGGTGGTACATACTATTAAACCAACTTCTAATCAATGACTCCAACATACCATTTAGTCAATAATTTTTTTGCTAACATTTTTATACTTGATCTTTGATACAGGGGCACAATATGGAGCAACCGCCCAGAGGGGATGCTGGCGATGTTCTCGGCTTATCTACACACGAGCAGGTAAAACTCATTGTAATTGTGCAAACTAGATAGAAGCAAAATATTATTTTTTTAATGTTGTTTTCTTAATTGTTTTGGAGTAATTTTGATAATACTAATACTATTGTTGTCACAGAGGGCCAGTGGTCGGAGGGAGGGAAAGGAACCTCAGTCCCTGATCAGCAGCCCCCCCCCTGAGGAGGACCCTTTTTATATTGATTTAGCAGACACCGATGACCAGATCGGTTCAACTAGAAAGTTGCTAAAGAAAATTGGCAAAAAAAATTTATGTTTGGCAACCATAAAACCTACTACTCAGGAAATAAGAGAAAGGGGATCTGAATTGATGCACACCTCTGAAACCTTAAAAGTAAGTATTAATAAAAAATTTCATTATAACAAGAGTTCAATAATGGTTTTTATGTTATGCTCTTTTATGGCATTAATTAAAATATGGATGCGTTGTCTTTACAAATTTTTTTGTGTGATTTCGAGCCTCGTTCCCATGATGAGGGTGCTGCAGGTGGTTCAGGTAAATCGCATGTTCCATTCCCCACTTCTTTTTTCCACTGAATATATATAGGAATGATCATAATCATTGACAATACATGCTCGAACAATCCTTTTTTTTAATGCTCTAACAATATTGTCCATGCTAGTCCACGCGTTCTATATTTATGCATACTCTAACAATTTTATTCTTCAGCTTCACATCAATTGAATCCTATGATGACGCCGCCTCCATCCAAGACAACCACAAATCTCTTTCCGAATACTGAGTCAGTAACACGCAGCTTACAGGCATCACCTATTGCACCATCTGCTAGTACACAAATCCCTCTTTTTCTCTCTTATGACAGCAACAAATAGTTTTTTGTTTACAACTTTTTAACATCAATTATCATTTGTTCTTTTATACTTCGTGACAAAGACTTATGAAACTTATGAAACTTTTTGCAATAGGAGCTGCAACATCATTTCCTGGATGTTCCTATGTTCCTAGTACGAAAATGGTGAAGGATGTCATATTGATCGTCAGCGATGATGAAGGCATTCCATTAAAAGTAGCTAAAATTCCAGGTACTTTAAAGTTATTATTATTCTATAGTGATATAATAGTAATTTAGTTTTTTATCACTCTTCATTGACTAATGATCCCATGATTGTTTTGTAGGGAATGATGTTTTTTGGAGAAAACTTAGTGATGAGTGTTTGCGAATATTCGGGCCCACCCTACATACCTAGTGGAACATCATATCCTAACTAAAACCCCAAACCACTATTTTGATTTCATATCATTGCTATAATAGTTTTCCTTTTCATCCATTTCTTGAACTATATTAAAGGTAGCTTCACTTCATTTATGAGTCTAACATGTTTTTTTTTTACTTAAAAGGTGGAATAACCAATGCAAACCGTTGAAGGATGATCTTATAGAGAGCATGACCCAACTCTTTGGACCTCGTGCATTCGAGAGAAACAAGCTCCTTGAAAAAGTTGGTTTATGTTTGAAGTGTATTAGGGACCAGTACAAAAAAAATGTACGGTATAACCCCAGGTATGAGCGTCTGCCCTATGTTCCTGAGGCTGAGTGGCAGGCTCTGATTTTGGATGGAAAGTATAAAGCTGACAAGAAAAATAATATTACACCAGTGGAGAGTACAACAAGGTATGTGATACTGTTGAGAATCTAATTATGTACTAATTAACCTCTATATTTATGCTATCTAACATATTTCAAACTTTTCATATATTGCCTAACACATCAAAGGCAACAAAGGCAAGACTAGAAAAGCACGAGACACACAAGCTCAGCTCTGGTGGTTTTTTGAAACTTCAAGCAAGAGTTGTAAGTATTAGTAAATGAAAATTTTTTATATAATGTGATGGGAAATGCTAGGATAGACTAGCTTTTCTATGCTCCTGATCCTCAACTTGGATCTCAGTGTTCCTCCACACCAGTATATGATGTCGAGTAACACGCTTTGGAAGCACTGGTGTAAGATAAAACTCCTAGGCTTAGTTTTCCACTTCCACCAAGAGATTTCTCTTATCTCCTAGTATCCTATGCTTCTATAGGATCTCCTAATAGGATTAGATCATTAACTAAATCCTATTCACTCTTTACTACAAGAGTCACACCTTGAAAACTCCACCTTGGATGATCCACACCTTAATTTTGGTTCTCTTTCTCACTTTCACTTAGATGGATCTAAGTGCCAAATCCACTAAAACATCACAAATTTCAAACTTCATTGTGGGGACCTTCTTCACATTGAATTCATTCAGATTCCATCCCATTTTACTGATTTGGGAAGGTTCTTGGCTCTTAGGTTTATCATATTCAAGATTTCATCCAAACCCTTAACACATAACATGAAAAAGTCTTCAAAATGACTATAGAAAATGTCTCAACCATTGTATCAACACGTTTTAGGCTTCAAGTATGATTTTTCCTTCAAAAACCAAAATATCACTTCAAAAATAGAGTTTTCCAGCCACTTCATCAACTCAAACTTTTTACAATATGCAACCAATGCTTGGAGATTCAAGACATCACTTCATTAGGTGTCTTCTCCACCATTCTAGGGCCTATTTGGTCGAAAATAACTTCCCACAATCAAAGGAATCCAAGGCTATCCATGTTGCATGGAATATTTGCAATAAGTGCAAAATGTTGTTATGACAACATTCTTACAACACTTGGCAACTTTGATAGATGCCTTAATCCTATATTATAGGCTTCTTAATCTCACATATTTTGAGGATCCAAGATCATTCATGATCATCATATTAATTTAATAACCATTAACCATTCTTAGGCCTAAGAACTAATCTACTATTACAACGTCTCCTCCTTTAATTCATGGACCCAACTCATCACATAAGGCTGCATACTAGTTACTTCTCCCTTGTACCATTCAAGGCCTCATACAACCAACCTTGACACCAAGTGTTTTTTTACAACTCCAACATAAATGGAAACCAAAACAAACATCAACACAACCCAAAACAAATCAGGTCTAAGGGAAACTTGTTGTTACCAGTGACAGGGTAGATTGCAGCACTTGACCTTTATTCTACACACCCAACCAAGAGTGAAATTGGATCCTCTAGGACTCCCAAAGACCAAAGATAGTTTAGAACAACTCCAACATGACCAAAATAAGGTGTAACAAGGGTTGGAAACCCTACTAACTATTTACCATTTCCTTTTGATATTTTAACTACCCTCCATTATTTGATGAAACAATGCAAGTAAAATTCACCATACCACGCAAAAATGCAGGGCTCAGAGTTCAAGAGATGCCTCACAGAAGAGGATAAGAGAATTGGCTTCCAACAAGGCTATAGAGTCGTGGCTGAATAGCTACGAGCTGAAATCAGTGTGGAAGGTTCTAATAATGATGCATCTGAGCCACAGGTAAATAAGCTAAATGAAATTTATTTCAAATTGAATACTTTACCAATTAGTCTATTTGATGTTAAGTTCTAATATAAATTGAGTATATCTGTTCTAAGCAAGCAATGATAACAATGCGTAGGATGTTGGAATGCAGCCTAACAATCCTTCTACACAATCTGTGGATGCCAAAGGTTCGCATGATGTGCATCCCAGTGGTGGAGGTATACATTTGCTATTAAATTTTTTATATGTAATTGCAATTGGTGTTTGGATTAACATAACATTTTGTATAACAGCTGTAGAGGATTGAGGGGTCAATGTTCATGACTGTGTTAACGTTGAGTCCAGACAAAATGATTTGGTCAGATCAGGTAAAGAGTGCCACAGTTATGTTATTTAAAATAATTAAATACTTGTAACAATTATAATAAATTATTTTTAATTTAACTCTTTTATTTGTTATTGCAGAGGACCCCCCTTTGCAATAGCATAGGAATTTGAGATCATCAAGAAAAGAGAACAGAATAACTGATGAGGGGGGAATTGATGATGAAACTGATGCTCCTCTTAGAGCTTACATAGAAAAAAGAAATAGAAAGAAAAAAAAGAAATGATTGTCATCTACATACCTTAATTGATAATGACTAAATTTTATGTCTCAATGAATTTAATTATGTGTTAATGCATAATATTGATGAATGTTGCATGTTAACGAATCTAATGTGTTAATGAATGTTATCATGTGATATTGATTGAATGTTACATTTTATTAATGGTTGAAAGAAAGAATGAATGTTAGATGTTAATGGGGAATGTAGAGTGATGTGAGGGGGAGGGGGGTGGGGCCAAATGAGCTTCCACCTTCATGCGGTTGGCCCTATTTAGTAGAGAATATTAAACTATTCTCGAAACAAAGTGAAGCTCAATAAGATACTAAATATTTCTCTATTATGTCCTATGTTTAGACTGTTGTCCTATGCATATAAGGCTTCATGCTTTGACAAGCTAGAAAAAGCTTACAACTAATTGAGTATAAAGATGCCTTGAACTAATAATATACCAATTTTCAATGGAACCAAAGAAATATCAGTCAGGCCGGGGGTTCATAAATAAGAATCTTTCTTGGCACTCAAGCCTATAGAAGAGAAGGCAATACAATTTTCTACCATGCTCTTGATGTTGAAGGCACACCTCCTTCTGAGCAACACAATAAGAACTTCAGGAATCAAAAATCAAATGATGAATCAGATGTGAAGGCTCATAATCAACCTAAAGTCACATCTCCTAAGTTAGGAAAAGAATCAAGTAATGAGTTAAGAAGAATGAATCTTTGTTTTCATTGCAAAGAAAATTGGAAACCAGACATAGGTCTCTTGGTAAGGGTAAGGCATACTTTATTGAGGTGAATTCTGATGCGGGCAGTAATGAGGATAAATGGGTGGTTTTATTGGCTTCATTGTCATGGAAAACCTTTGGTCATTATGTTTCTCCTAGATTCCAAGTGAATTTAGACATTCCTATTATTTGATGGTAAATATATGTAGACATAGAAGATAATAAGTCAAGTTAGTTCAATTCATATGTATCTACAAATGACCTTTTTGATGAAATGATTGCTCCTCTAAATGTCTCTTCACTTGTTGAGAAGTGGTGGCGAGCCCATGATTTGTGAGAGGACTAGACAAAAGGAATTTATATGCCAATTTGGAGAACTTCTTGGAAACTGTCAAGGATGAATGATATCTTAAAGATGTCTATGATGATTGCTACATTCAATGGTGCAACTGCAATAAGAACATTACTAGCTAACCTGTGTGTGAAGTTGGGCGCATTTGAGTTAGAGCAGTTGGTAGTTCTCAAATGTTCCAGCTGCTTGTTCCCATTCATTCGACTAAAATTAAAGCTATGCTATAGATTATCATTGAGGAGTCAACAATTTTGGGCAAACAAGACAAATTTACTCATGCCAAATATTGGTAAGTGGTGTAAAAAGTACAAATCTAACTGCCACTCCAATGCATAGTGCTATGTACAAAAGATCGATTTGTGCATATGTAGAAGCAAAGGGTTTCCATGAGCTAGAGGTGGAGAATTTAAATCCTAAAGCTACTTGTCTCCATACAAAAACCACAACATTTAAACTGAGAAAGAGGAAAAATTGAAGCCTCACTTGAAAAAGGAAGAACGAGAAAAAACCAAGTTAGGAAGTGAATGCGAGGAAGATTTTCAGAATCTAACCTTAATAGACCACCAAAAATAGTGGTAACAAGATACAAGGAGAGAAAATAGTTTTTGACACTTGGAAGGAATAGAAGCAGTTAATTTTTTGAGTCCTCCTTCTGTCACAAATGAAATGAGTACATGGATTGATGATGATTATGAGATTGTTCTTACTGCATCTCAACGTCATACATTGAGGATGACATAGTAGGGATTGAATCTAGGGGTCATCATTCAGATTATGTGAAACTACTTGGAGATAAGGATGTTGATCAAAATTATCCTTCACCTTTTAAAAAGTACATGACATTGACTAGCATGTCAGTGTTTGTGCATGAGAAGAGTAATATTTTTAATGTCAGTCAATCAAAAAATGCATTGTGTGTCAAATCTAATCACCTCGAGGAAGATAGACAAAGAGATGTGATAGTGAAGGATAGCAACAAGTAGGTGAGAAAATGTTTTGATGAAACTATGGCAAGCGAAGAACTAGGGAAATTAAGGGATTGTGCTGAAGATATTGAAAGAGCTCTATGATATCTAGGCATGCCAAGATGATAGCTTCACAAGAAAGAGAGAAGTTGCAGAAAATTAAATAGGAGAGATTGTTCAGACTAAGTATTGTAATTCAAATATTGCTTCAAGAACTTCACTCACACTTACCCTATCAAAAATCTCAACATATAGAATTGAAGTCCTTTAAGGATGAGGTAACAAGACAGTAAGCAAGAATAGATCAACAGCTATATATCGTAGGACCTTGGATTGATATAAGCGAAAAAATGATAAGTTGATAGATGTTCATGAAAACATAAAAAATAGAAAATCAAGGTGTAGGAACAAAACACTTCAAGGAACCAAAAGACAAAGGAAGAAATGATAAAGTGGACAACCTAGCTGAGACCTATGACCTGAAACGTTGTCCAGAGAAATTAAACAAGGAAAGTTTGGAAGAAGAGAGATTTGACTTCAGAAACAAGGATAACTTTCAGCTTGTTAATAATCCCTTATTTGAGGTTAGAGCTAATGTTTGATGTTCCCTTATATGACTCCTAAGGGTCTGTGACTAAATCCTTATATTTTAAATCACAATAAACTTCTTTCTATTATTACTTATACTCAATTCTTTATTTTGCCACAAATAAATGTTAGGTATTAATAACAATATTTTTTGGGGGTAGATATATCAATGCAATTGTGCATGTATCTTGATGTTATGTACAAGTAATATCACCCATGCTTCTGATATATTCTTTAATTCACTACTAGAGAGATGCAATTGATCTTTGGTAAAGAATATAGACAAACAATATGCAAATGTCTTTTTAAGTAGTTCTGATATCTTCAATCAAACTTTGATAACCAAAAACACTTCCAATAATGATGGAAATGACTTTGTGAAAATTCCCAATCCAATCAATATCAAAGACTAAACAAGGATTATATATATTGAAGTTGGAAGTATAGTGATAGTCAACTAAATGACCTAATGTCATAGATCCTGGAGATCTAATGTTGATTACTAATCTACAATAAGTATCATTAGAATTTATGTAGAGCAATTTGCAAGACCAAGTAATCACTGTTACAGATTTATCATAATGTAAAAGTGATATGTACCATACTGGTCTGAAGTTATTCACTGTATCTGACATTTGCTTTATTGAAATGTGATATGATTGATTCTATTTGGTTTGTAAAGACGTTGGATATTTATTTGATCTCTATCTGATATAATATCTTTGTAATGGTGATGACCCAATGATGGGTGATCTGAACTGTTGCAATTTCTGATGTAACTCTTGTTACTTATATGATATATATGTCACTATTCCTGATCTTAATCATTGTACTCATGGGATCTGGCTTTCTGATGTCTAGTGGATTACTACCACTTATGTCTGTATAGAATATAAAGTAATCTTCTGTCTGAATAATGTCCTTGGACTGGTTATTGACGCCTTTTTAATATCATTTGAAGAATTGCAACTCTTCATTGCATCTTTTAGTATTTGGCTCCTCTGTCAATATTGCACCCTTTTGGATAACTAATATGTGATTAGTATTTGTGATCAGCATGATATAATTTAAAGAGAAAACACTTACATTTTAGTATCAAGCTTGTTTTCTAAATGAATGGAGAAAAACTAGTGACATATCCATTTCAGCTTTGTGTTTTTTACTGTTAGTATTTGATTATTAGAACATAACTATACATCCTTGTGAATTGGAGTTTCAGCAAAGATTTAATATTATTTGGATTTCTTTCTTATTGTAGCAAAGGTTATGGAGGCCTTGAAAATTCCAAGAGGTGTCCGGCATGTGCTTTTTGAACACTTAATACTGACAGGTATTTTAAGTTTTAATAATATGGATCTATATAATTCTAGTTTTAATACAATCTTATTACAGGTTGATAGATTTTCTTAACAAATATTCAAAGTGTTTTCTGTAAAGTCATTGTTCACTCTAGTTCGATCATCCTGACTTTTAGCTGCAGGTGCCTTGCCTTTGGTCAAGCATAAAGCTTTCCTTAGGCCCATGTAATATGGTGGGTAATTGGTTGGGTTTCTCCTTACCAATGAAAACTTTGATGTGACCCTTACTGTATGCTTTTTCCATGCATAACATGAATAAAAAACTAGCAATACTACATTGATGTGCAATGGGTACACTGAAGAGGTAGAAAATCAAATAGAAAAAATACATTGTTCTATGTTTTGCATGTATTTATGTAATACATGATTACTAGGCACCATTACGAATAACTTCCTTATTTGTCCAATGAGAAAGGACTCTAATTGGAAAATTTAGGAGCATATCTCATGATTTATGTCTTCCTCTTGCTACCTCTCCCTATCTCCATCTCTGCTTTAGCTCTGTCTACTTATTTTATAACCTATTTATCCCTTTATCCCTATCACCCTCTTTCTATATCTCCTTATATCTTTCTCTCTCATTCACCATCTATATATCTCTTTATCGCCCCTTCTCCTTATTCCTCCATATCTCTTTATCTATTCCTCTTTATCTTTTCCACTTTATCTCCCTGAACATCTCAGCTTTTAGAGAAGCAAAAAGCTTCTGCTAGTCAGGATCAAGTGAAGCAAAAGGCACTACAGATTGAGAGCATGTGGGCATGAGTAGAAGAAATGGAGAAGGTTTCCAGGGGTACCAGTGGTTTCCTCAAGGAAATGTAGCAGAAGCTTGAAGATATGGAACAAGAAATATCAAGACAAAGACAATGTGCAACAGAAATTGAGTAGGAGCTCTGCAAAGTTAGGCATGATTTTGAGGTTCTAAGGTCTAGTATTGATAATTTAGTTGGTTCACAAGAGTCTCTCTTGTCCTCTAAGAAGCGAATCCAAGAAATGGAGAAAATTTTGGAAGGGTAAGCCTGCTCATCATCTGTTATATATGTTTTATTTAGGCCAACTATCATGCTTTTTGAAGCTAACTTTTGACTGATCTAAATTTACTAGGTATAGGTTTTCATTGAATGTTCTCATTTTTATAGAAATATTAATGTTTTCTTATTGTATTTCACTCGCCATCATCATTTTATCAAATGTCAAATAAGCTATATCTTCGTAGGGTAGACATCATGCAATACAGATGAGAATGTGTAGTAGGAATTTAGAACTTAATGATATGTACAGGCCATCAACCAATTCTAAATACCATGTTATTGCTTTCTATTTTAATATAAAATGGTATGTTCAAAAGAAATAGAATTATAGTGAGGAGCACTACTCTTGATTGATTTAAAGCAATGTTTACAATGAATATGGTCCATATAGTTTTTTAGTCATGAAAGTTAGCCACATTTTTAAGATATCAAAATATGTAAATATAGGTCATGGAAGATATTAATTTATTAAAAGAACACTAAGCATTCATTTTTACATGTGAAACAACATTTATTTTCTCTAGATTTTCATTACCCGGATTTATCAAAAGTTCCAGGTCAAAAAGATTCATGGAGGGGAAATAGACTTTGTTGATTATTTATTTATGAAATTTGGGCATGATTGAGTGAATACTGTAAGTCTATCCATCAACACTAGAATATGAGATATTGATCTTCTACAGAATGAGATGCATGATGTAGAATTACATTTTTATACATTTGCTAAACAATTATTTACTCAGACACCAGGTTAATTTCATTTCTCAAGTTGAACTAACATATTTTTTTTTTTATAATTTTAGTTTTATGCGTGTACTTATTAAAATTAGTAAAAGGCTATTGAAATATCCCAGAAATTGCACTTTTTTTTAAGAATTACAGGCTTATATTATTTGTCCATTCTTTTTTCATTATGCCAAGCCAGCTCAATTCTGTATTACAACATTACATTTGTTATATGCCCAGCTAAATTTTTGAAGCAGTTGAATTTCATCTCTTTAGCCATTTTGTTTCTTAAATGATTAATCTGGATTGCTCTGTATCCTAACATATTACATATGATAAGAGGAAGCTTTGTGAAATCTTTATATACTAATAGAAGTCAAGTCACAAAGTTTGTTGTATATTCTAGTTCAACACTAGAAACAATTTTTATGACTGGTAACAATATTCACTTTGTTTTCACCAATCAGAATCATCCACAAATAGAATGACACACTACATGATAAAAATAAATAAAAAGATGTTAGAAAATTATTGATTATGGTGTTCTTGTTCATGATGGCTGGAGCACACATTCTAGTCATTATTTTTTCTTTTTTGAGTCACTTAAACCTTTCAAAATTATTTTTATGCTGGGAACTCTAGGTTATAGTCTTAGAAAAGTATTTTATTCATTAACAATTGCTTCAACCTGGCTTGTAGGTGAAGTGCACACAATGTTCTTATTGCTCAAATAAATTTGATCCTTTCTTAGATTTGAGCCTAGAGATCATTCGAGCAGATTCCTTGTTGAAAGCATTATCCCATTACACGACAGTGGAGCAGTTAGATAGGGGTGTGAAAAGATATCAATGTGAACAATGCAAAGTAAAAGTGAAGGCTCTAGAACAACTCAAAATTGATAAATCACCACATGGTCTTGCAATTCATCTCAAGCGCTTCAGTGTAGTTGGATCTGGAGGAAAATTTGACAAAAAAGTAGACTTTGGTTGTACGTTGGATCTCAAACCATTTGTTAGCAGTTCACATGTAAGTAGCCCTTACAATATTATTTTCCAGTGGATCACATTTTCAATGGAATCTAATAATATATTTTTTGTAATATCTACTGGTTTTTTAATAAATTTTGCACATTTGAATGATATTCTAGTTTCTTTGTCTATTGATCAATCACAGGAGGGCAATTTTAAGAACACTCTTTATGGTGTTCTTGTTCGTGATGGTTGGACCACACATTTTGGTCATTATTTCTACTTTATTCATTCATCCACAGGCATCTGGCATGCTTTAGATGATAATCGGGTATACATTTGCTACAGTTGTGAAGACATGTTTAATTTTGTGGAGCAAGCTCATTATAATTTGTGTATAATAGAATACACAAAAGAACTACAATTTTATGTAGAACCTTTTCTTTATATGGTAACACTAATTATACTAAAGTTTCTTAGATTGATTGAAGTTATTCTTATGACATTTTTTACTCTAAGTCTATTTAGTCAGTGAGAAAAGTGTGCTTTCCTAGAAAGCTTACATGCTATTCTATATACGAGATAAGAAAACTAGCATTCAAACAGCAGGTGGGTCTGAATCTCAATATAATGGCTCTAAACTAAAGAAGAGGGTGTCATTGAACATTGGGCATCCAAAGGAAAACCACTTACAAGATTCATATGCCCCCCCAGGTAACAGAAAACATGCATTCTTTCCAAATGACAAAAATCTCTTTTAGTGTTGGAGGTGTAAACAAGATATCCCAACAAGTAGAAAATTTGTCAAATGTCAATTTCATTTTAGAAAGTCTAGAAAAGAACACAAGTTCCGGCCAATCTTTCAGTAAATCCAAATCATCAGCAAATCATGATGCTACATTACAGATGGTGCCTCCAAGAACCAATGGTATTCAAACAAATAATGTCTTCTAGTCAAGTCATACCATAAGTAATGGATGCACATCGAATGGGTCTAGTAATAATGTTAAGAAGCAGGAATCTGAAATAAAGGGAACTGATTCTATGGGTAATTTTAATATTATGGTTGTTAGACATTCTCGAAATTGTGATGTGAGCAATGATAATGAGAACTATGTTGGTAGCTAAAAATTCTTAAGCTTATTCAAAAATTAATGCTAACAGATCATGAGAATGTCAAACATTCTACAAATGGTTTGACAGGTATTATTACTAAGCATCATGCTACTAAACTTCCAAAAAATTATTTAAATGGTAAACTTGTAGCTGGTGAGCATCTAGAGAATGGTGGTGTGGTCCACAATTCTATAGATAATGAGAGTGAGGCTGCTAAGCTCCTATCTCTGGAAGATGGTTCCTTATTTCAGGTGCCAAAAACACCATGGCTGAAGGCACAATAGGCTGAATATGCTTGCGACGGGGTCGTTGTGGTGGCGACGGTAGTTGGTGTCGCTGCCACAGTGGTCCCACCCTAGTTCTCACCGTCGACGTCGCAATTGCGATGGATACGAAACCATTGCGATGAAAAGTGTGTCGCAGACATAGCGTCGCCATCACAATTCTTCCAAGGATGTCAAAATTGTGACGCAATTAGAAGAATTGCAACTGCCAGTGGCAGCGACGCCATAGCTACCGCGCTGTCGGGTGTCATCACATCCCCATCGCAATTTGAAATGGATGACACAATTGCGACGTCCAGGGAAGTAATGGGAAGGCTTCCGCCATAGTGACCCCATGGCCAGATGCCGACGCGACCCCGTCGCAGTGCTTGGGGTGTAATGACCCTCTCTATAAAGGCCACAGAACCCCTCAAACTGAACTTAGGAATTTTGTCAAACACTTGGCGTGTAACAGTAACAATATTCAGAATATGGTAATTTATGATTTGATAATTTCATAATATAATCACAGAATTACAATATATATAAAGCCATTGAACTATATTTCAATTACAATGCAATAAATTCTGAAATTATTTTATTACCAATTCTGGACTGATTATTACAATGACTGTATGACAGCAAATTTACCCAAAAATTGACATATATTTCAGAATGCAAGAACCTGGTTTGAAGAACTATGGAAGAACACCACGTTTTGCTGCAGATCGTTGATGAAGACCTCCAACCGCACCCCCAAACTGTCCTTAATTTGCTGTTGCTGCCCAAACTAGCAGGGCCGTACCAGGCCGTACCTGTACGGCTGCTGAAATAAAATAATATTAGGGTTTTGGGACCCCCAAATGCAAGGAAAATGGGCACCTAGGGTTAGGTAGTAACCCTGTAAAACCATAAAAAATAACTCCAAGGGGTTGAGGAGATATGAGCAATTATGTGGTTCCGAACCCTGCTTTGCCAATTCTGAAAATGCACTTATTCTGTCTTCAAACTTTTGTCAAATGCTTCTCCAATGATAGAGAAAATCTAAAATCCTTATTCCAACCAAAAAAAAACCCTAACAACAAATTCTCAATAAGCTCCAATGAGATGGCTGAATACCAACTCCAATTATGCAACAATTCAGGTGATATTTCACACCCTCAAAGTCGCCAATCCAAGGGAGTGATTCGTTCCCAAAGATCGAATAATTTGCAGATCCAAAGTCCACAAATGTCTTCACAATGAAGAAGTAGAAGAGTTCTCCAATCCAAGCATGTCCAAATGAGAGGCCCAGCCCTCTATTTATTCACTTTTCTAAGAAGTTGCTAGAACTTCTAGAAACATCCTTTATAATTTCTCATTATAATGCACTTTTTTATAATAAAGTAATTTTATAAAATAAAAAGTGCAACTCAAATTAAAATTATAACATGTGGGCCCCAATATCACATAATGATAAAATATAACCTCTTAACACTTCTTCAAGAGCAAGATATGACTATCTGATCCGCAGAATTGACTCTCTTTCCACACCATTTGCCTACGAGAGTCTGGAATAGGAAAATCCATGATCAATGCCATGTCGAACTAAAGAGGGGACATTACAGTCCGCCCCTCCTGAAATTTCTTGGCCTCAAGCAATCTTAACGCCGGGTGCTGCAAAATAGCCTCCCCCTCCCAAGTAGCATCCTCAACAGGTAAATCTTTCCACTTAACCAAGTATTCTCTGATCACCCTTCTACGAAGCTGCTTTTCTCTGCTCTCCAGGATGGATTCTGGTACTAAAATCAATTTTCCCTCATCATCTAAAGGAGGTAATACTGCAGAAGGCACCACATTCTGACCTAACGCCTTCTTGAGGCGTGACACATGAAACACATTGTGCATTCTGCTGTCTGCGGGAAGCTCCAACTCATAAGCCACTTCACCAACTCGCCTGATAATCCTGAATGGTCCATAATAGCGTGGCTTAAGTTTCTCTGCCCCACTCTTCTTAAGAGTAGATTGCCTGTATGGCTGCAACATGAGGTAAACCATATCATCTACCTCAAAACTACGCTCAATCCTCTTCTGGTCTGCATACTGCTTCTGCTGGTTCTGAGCTCTTGCAATATTGTCTTTGAGGGTAGCAACTATATCCTTACTCTCCTGTAATAATTCACCTGCACTGGGTACTCGGCTGTCGCTCAACAACAAATCCAAGAAACTAGGTGCTTCATAACCGTAAAGTGCCATGAAGGGTGTCATCTGTATAGTCATATGATATGTAGTATTGTAACAATACTCGCAGAGATATATCCATCTGACCCAAGCTCGCTACTGAGCTGCCACATAATTCCTTAAATACCCTTCCACCCATTTGTTCACAATTTCTGTCTGAGCATCGGTTTGTGGGTGATAGCTAGTGCTGGGTGTAAGCTCCGTGCCACATAACCGGAATACCTCCTGCCAAAAGTGACTCATGAAATGGCTATCCCTATCACTCACAATGTTCTGAGGCAAGCCGTGCAATCTGAAAACCTCCCGAAAGAAAACCTCTGCCACCTGAGCTGCTGAATGTGTAGTGGTGATAGGAAAGAAATGAGCATATTTCGTTAATCTATCTACCACCACATAAATACAATCTCGTCCTTGTACCTTGGGCAAACCTGTGATAAAGTCCATGGAGATGCATTCCCACTTCCTGTCGGCAATCGGAAGTGGCTGTAGGAGCCCTGCCGGATAGTTGTGTTCTTGTTTGTTTTGCTGGCAAACAAGACACTCTCGAACATACTGCAAAACATCAACTTTCAGCCCCTTCCAAGTGAACCGCTCTCGAACTGACTTGTAAGTCTTGAAGTACCCGAGATGGCCTGCTGTCGGTGAGTCGTGAAGTGCTCTCATAATCAGTTGCTTAACCTTCGATCCTGGGACCAGGTAAATCCTGTTCTTGTAAATGATCAAATCATCCACAAGTGTGTATCTGGTATCAATCACTGTTCCCTCTACTATATCGGAGGCCCATGTATCCCTGGCATACTCTGCTATAATCAAGTGTCGCCAATCCTCTGATATCTGAACCATAAGAGTGAGGTGTGGCCTTTGAGATAGAGCATCTGCAACAACATTCTGAGTTCCCTTGACATATGAGATGTCAAAATCATATGCCTGCAACTTACTTACCCACTTTTGTTGGCGATCATTCAGGTCCTACTGTCCCAAGAAATGCCTCAGACTGTTATGATCAGTTTTAATACAAAACTTGCTACCCACAAGATATTGTCTGAATTTGGCCAAAGCATGCATGATGGCCAACATCTCCTTATCATATATACTGAATGAATGCTCAAGGCCTCTGAGCTTCCTGCTCTCATAAGCTATGGGGTGCTTATTCTGCATAAGTACAGCACCTACTCCCTCTCCAGATGCATCACATTGAAGCTCAAATGGCTTCGTGAAATTAGGTAATGCTAGAACTGGGCACGTAGTCATTATCTCCTTAAATCTCATAAAACAGTCCTGTGCCTTCTAAGTCCACACAAATTCCCCTTTTTTCAGTAAATCTGTCATGGGAGCTGCATGTCGTGAGTAGCCACTGACAAACCTACGATAAAAACCACATAAACCAAGGAACCCCCTCAACTGTGTAAGGTTCTCTGGTGGAGGCCAATCAACAATAGCGCGAATCTTTTCAGGATCCATCCGCACTCCCTCTGCACTAATGATGTGTCCTAAATATAACAGCTCGGTCATCCCTAAGTCACATTTGGACTCCTTTGCATACAAGGACTCCTTCTGTAGAATGCTCAACACTGTCTCCAAATGCTCTAGATGCTCCTGCCATGATCGGCTATAGATCAAAATGTCATCAAAAAACACCAGCACGAATTTCCTCAACTGATGGTGGAAAACTCTGTTCATAGTGGACTAGAAAGTGGCAGGTACATTGGTCAGACCGAAAGGCATGACTACAAACTCAAAGTGCCCACAATGACATCTGAAAGTAGTTTTCTCAATATCCTATTCACGGACTCTGATCTGGTGATATCCTGATCTCAAATCAATTTTTGTGAAATAACAGGCCCCATGCAATTCATCTATCAACTCATCAATGCGAGGAATAGGATACCTATTCTTAATGGTTCTCTTATTTAATGCCCTGTAATCAATACACATCCGAAGCGTTCCATCCTTCTTTTTTACCAAAACAACAGAAGATGCAAAAGGTGACTTACTAGGTCGGATGTGCCCCATAGCTAGCAACTCCTCAATGGTCCTTTCAATCTCATCCTTAAGTCGCTTTGGATGTCGATATGGTGTGATCATGATAGGTTTAGCACCTTCCTCCAGTTCAATAATATGCTCAATACCTCTGTCCGGTGGCCTGCCTGGTGGAATCTCACTGAATACCTTTTCGTACTTAATCCTCAACTTCTGAATATTAGGATGATATTTCGCCTTATGTTGCTCCTCCTGTGTAGGTATCAAAGTACAAACTGCTACCCACTCTATATCATTATGCCTAGTTAATCTCTCCAGCCGCCTAAATGAGATAGTCCTGATGTCTCCATTACGGATAGCCTTTAGCACATGAATCCTACCATTCATTTTGAATTGTATCTCCATATCCTCTAATCTTAGGGTAACCACCTTCAATGAATGTAGCCACTGCATCCCAAGTACTATGTCCATGTCACCCATGTTGACCATATGATAATCCGCCTTAAACTCATAGTTGTTCAAGCGCAAAGGTAAGTCTCGCACCATCCTGTCACAACAAAGAGTGTATCCATCAGCTACCTTGACTCTTAGTCCTTCGAACTCCTCAGTAATGAGTCCACGCTTCTCTACAAATCGTGCATCAATGAAATTATGCGTGGCACCTGTGTCCAACAATGTAATAACCTTCTGTCCAGCCAAGACTCCCCGAAGTCTGAAAGATCCCTCTCTCTGGATACTAGATAGTCGTGCTTCCTGTAAATGTAGCTCTGTTTCCTGCCTTTGCCCTGCACTGTCTATCTCCTGCTCTCCCTCTGCTTCATCAGGATCCTCATCATGATGTTCTGAACCATCTGAATCTGAGCCTTCGTAATAAGCCCACATTGCCCGATTGGCCTTCCCTTTTGGCCTCATAGGACAGTCATGGCCGTACTCATACGGGCCTTTGCAATAGAAGCATAGCTTCTTCCTACGCAAGTCATTAAGTGTCTCCTTGTCCAGCCTCTTACTTTCTTCCTTAGGTAACTGTGCCTCTCTATGAAAGGGTTTCCTGTCCTTATCTTTTCCTGAAGGGAAACTCTTTGCCTAAAATTTATTTTTAGAAGCTGAAGAGGAATCCATGTCACGAGCTTTCTTAATGGCTTCCTGCAAAGTGGGAGGGTTGAGAGCTTTAATCCACCCTCTCAATGGATCAACTAACCCATCCATAAATAAAACCAATAGCCTTCGTTCAGATACATCTGTTACTAACACTGCAAGTTTCTGAAACTCTGAAATGTATGTTTCCAATGAGCCCCACTGTTTAAGCTGGGCTAATTCCTTGAAATGGAGTTCTGGATCTTTCTTATCAAAATGTTCAATCAGTCTCTTCGTAAACTCCACATATGAGGTAATGTGTGCATGACCCATAGTGATCATACCATGATGCCACCATTCGTGTGCTAACCCATCCAGGTGAATTGCTACATACTTAATAGCTTCTTCCTCAGACATAGGATTCAATTGAAAGTATGTGTCAAGCTTTTGAACCCAAGCTCTTTCTGTAGACTTCCCCGAGCCATCATAATATGGTAACTGTAGTTTTCCTACTTTCTTTCGTAGCTCATAGTTCTGAGTCCTGTCTTGTCCACGGGGCATATGCTTCATCCGCACATCCATATACTCTCTAAAGGTGATTGCAGCTGTAAAATTTGGTCCTCCTGCTTCCCAATCTCTCCTCAGCTGATCCTGTATGTCAGTGATCTGGGGTTCTGGTACCGGCTGCTCTGGAGCTCTAGGAAGGAACGTAGGAATCATAGGCCTCGAACTTACTGTCCGAGCTTGCTGGGGGGCATGACCAAAATTGTTCCCAATTTGTTCACCTCCATTATGTCTCTCATCCTGATTATTCCCATTCTGATTGTGACCATTCTGATTATTTCCTCCACCTATGTTAGCGTTCAACCCCATTTGTCGAGCCATCATCTGCATCATAAGCTCCATTCTCTGATTCTGTTCTTGTGCTCTTTGTTCAGCTAATTGCTGTCCCTATGCCAGGGTGTCTAATAACTGTAAAAATCTTTCCTCTTGCGGATCTGGACTGGCATTCCTGCCTCTATCCATATTGTAGTCGTAGTCTTGATCAAAAAATACCTCCCCTGTGTCTGTATGACTGGATTCTATGTCCACCTGGATAGATGAGCTAGACTGTTCGCTCTGCAAGTCAGAAATCCTATCTTGTCTTGCTTTGGTATTGCGGAAATTATAAGGCCTTTGTCACATGCTCTAATTTTAGTGTTTTGAAATTTCGTCAAACACTTTCCCTCCTATCCAGCTGTTCTAAATTCCCTATAAGACCTCCACAGGATGGTAGGACTTATAGCTCTGATACCAAGTTAGTAACCGTTGCACCAAAAGCCCAGACTGTTAGTAAACGACACCTCCCCGCGTTAAGGGGGCAACCCCAGGATAGCCTCGCTGGCGAGGACCTCGGACACGTGGTAGTGACAAACCGCACGGACAGACCTACGTCACCTTCCGTTAGGGGCCCACTCTGGGGACATCACAGCCCACCACGCTCTGCGGGTCTCGACCTCGAGACCTCCGGCTCTGATACCACTGTAATGACCCTCTCTATAAAGGCCAAAGAACCCCTCAAACTGAACTTAGGAATTTTGTCAAACACTTGGCGTGTAACAGTAACAATATTCAGAATATGGTAATTTCAGATTTGATACTTTCAGAATATAATCACAGAATTACAATATATATAAAGCCATTGAACTATATTTCAATTACAATGCAATAAATTCTAAAATTATTTTATTACCAATTCTGGACTGATTATTACAATGACTGTATGACAACAAATTTACCCAAAAATTGACATATATTTCAGAATGCAAGAACCTGGTTTGAAGAACTATGGAAGAACACCACGTTTTGCTGCAGATCGTTGATGAAGACCTCGAACCGCACCCCCAAACTGTCCTTAATTTGCTGCTGCTGCCCAAACTAGCAGGGTCGTACCTGTACAGCTACTAAAATAAAATAATATTAGGGTTTTGGGACCCCCAAATGCAAGGAAAATGGGCACCTAGGGTTAGGTAGTAACCCTGTAAAACCATAAAAAATAACTCCAAGGGGTTGAGGAGATATGAGCAATTATGTGGTTCCGAACCCTGCTTTGCCAATTCTGAAAATGCACTTATTCTGTCTTCAAACTCTTGTCAAATGCTTCTCCAATGATAGAGCAAATCTGAAATCCTTATTCCAACCAAAAACAAACCCTAACAACGAATTCTCAATAAGCTCCAATGAGATGGTTGAATACCAACTCCAATTATGCAACAATTCAGGTGATATTTCACACCCTCAAAGTCGCCAATCCAAGGGAGTGATTCATTCCCAAAGATCGAATAATTTGCAGATCCAAAGTCCACAAATGTCTTCACAATGAAGAAGTAGAAGAGTTCTCCAATCCAAGCATGTCCAAATGAGAGGCCCAACCCTCTATTTATTCACTTTTCTAAGAAGTTGCTAGAACTTCTAGAAACATCCTTTATAATTTCTCATTATAATGCACTTTTTTATAATAAAGTAATTTTATAAAATAAAAAGTGCAACTCAAATTAAAATTATAACATGTGGGCCCCAATATCACATAATGATAAAATATAACCTCTTAACACTTCTTCAAGAGCAAGATATGACTATCTGATCTGCAGAATTGACTCTCTTTCCACACCATTTGCCTACGAGAGTCTGGAATAGGCAAATCCATGATCAATGCCATGTCGAACTAAAGAGGGGACATTACATGGGGAGGACGTCATAATTGCGACGGCAGCTAACTGCATTGCGATGGGATCCGTGCCAAAATAGAATGGTTAAATTGGGACAGACTGGCTTCAAAATTGCGACGTCAGAGGATAGATGTCATAATTTGTGACTAAAAACAACAACGTCTATTGCCATTGCAGTGGCGACACATTGCCATTGTAATTGCGTCACTTAGCCATTGCAAATCGATGCCAAATGTATTAGTGGGAGCAGCCACCTGGCGATGAGGTTGTAGGTGAAGAGAACAAAGTATATAGATTGAAGAGAGCTCTTTATGGGCTCAAGCAAGCTCCAAGGGCATGGTACAGTAGGATTGACTCGTATTTGATGAGCAATGGCTTTAGAAAAAGAAATGGTGAGCCCACTCTTTACATCAAGGCAGTAGATGGTAATGTATTGATTGTTGTCTTGTATGTAGATGATTTAATTTTTACTAGTAATGACAAGACTCTAATTGGTAAGTTCAAAGAGGTCATGAAAAGTGAATTTGAAATGACAGACCTAGGTCTCTTGAAGTAATTTCTAGGCATAGAAGTAAAACAAATGCATGACGGCATCTTCATCTCTCAAGAAAAATATGTAGGACGGATCTTGGAGAGATTTAAAATGCAGAATAGTAAGGCAGTCCCAACACCAATAGTAATAGGTCTGAAGTTGAGCAAGGAAGACTCTAGCAAGAGAGTGGATCCAACATTATACAAGATTATGGTTGGAAGTTTAATGTACTTGACTGCAACTCGGCCAAACCTAATGCATGCAGTAAGTCTAATTTCCAAATTTATGGAAACACCAAAGGATTCCCATTGGCAAGCAGGAAAAAGGATCCTAAGGTATGTGAAAGGTACCAAGGGATTTGGAATTTTATATACTGCATCAAATGAACTCAAGTTGGTGGGATACATAGATAGTGATTAGGCTGGAAGTATAGATGATAAGAATAGCACTTTCGGATACATGTTTCATATGGGATCGGGTGCAATTTCATGGGCATCTAAGAAGCAACCTATTGTTTCTCAATCTACAACAGAGGTTGAATATATAGCAGCAAATGCCGCAGCATGTCAAGCTATTTGGATAAGAAGGATTTTGAATAATTTGAATGAAAGGCAAAAGGATGGAACCACAATTTATTGTGACAACATCTCATCAATTGCATTGTCCAAGAATCCAGTCTTCCATGGGAGAAGCAAACATATTGAGATCAGATGTCACTTCATCAGAGAGTTGGTGGAGAATGGGGATATCAAAATGAAATTTTGTAAGTCTGAGCAGCAGCTAGCAGACATATTTACAAAGCCATTAGGCATTGGATCTTTTGTACACCTAAGGGAGTGTCTTGGTGTAATTGATTTGGATCAGAATTGATCCTTGTTTTTTTGGCTCAAGACAAAGGGGGAGTGTTGGAAAATTAAATGCAGTGGACATTTGTCCCTAGAGCCAAATGCTCACCCACCACCTTTGATGCCCAAAACAGATAGAAACATAAATACAGTGGGTGAGATTTTGAAATTAGAAATGAGGAGGAAAATGGAATGTGACAAAAAGGGAATGTTTCTACATTCATTTTAATTCAGTCAAATTTATTTAGACATTCAATTCAAAAGAATAGAGAAAAGGAAGAAGAAGAAAGTGGTCAATAGATCCACTTGTTGCAGAGATAGAAGGAAGTATGTTTAGTATCTCCAATTGCACATGACTTCCCCTATTCACTTTGTGAGTTTTTTGTTGTTTGGTTTTGTCCTGTTGAAGTAGTGATTGCTCCAAGCACCTTTGTATGCAGCCATTAGAGTTGCAGGTTTAAAGTTTTTGAAGTACTAAAGTTGTTTGAAGTTTTACTAGTTTAGGGTGATTTTAGGGTTTTTTGGTTGAAGCCGAATGCTCTCAGATTTTGTAATAGTTTATATCAAAGATTGAATAGAAGGCAAGCAAGCATACTTGAATCCATTTCTCTTCCCTTGTTTATTGCATTTGACAATTTTGTTTGGAAGTTTCAAGTATTGGCTCTCTGGTTTTAATGGTGAAAGCATTCACGTTGGAATTTCCTAAGTTATAATTTTTCAGTTGAACAGAACACTCAGCATCCTTTTTCTCAGTTGGAGCCGAGCTCACTCAGCATCTATTATTGCCGAGAATTTACTTTGTGTGCCAAGCTTCTTGTCACTTGGCACCTATTGCCTATCACTCAGCACCATCAAGTGCCAAGAAATCTATGACTCGACACCTTCAAGTGTCGAGCAAAATTGGCACTCAGTACCTTCATGTGCTGAGCAATTTTTTAGTGCCGAGAAAAGATTTTTAGGTTTAGGGTTGTGAGTTTTAAATTTAAATTTATATTTCTTACAAGTTCATTTGATGAATTATTATGTCCAGAGGTGTAACTATACAATAGTTCAATAGTCTGTATCTGTATCGTAAAAACAAAAAGAATAAGATTAATAGAAGTATGCTTTCTTTTTTATAAAATCTTTTTTATAACATAAAAGTATGCTTGGATTACAGGTGATAGGAATAACTATAGAACCCTTACAAGTTGAAGAATTGGGTAGTGAAGTTTTATCATTGCATCACATGTACAATCTCATTGTTGGAGATCTTGGAAATGCTGCTCTAGAAATCAGTTGGAGAGAATTCCTTCCTCTTGTAAATTGGTGGCTTCCCAATAGAAAACTACATAAAATGTTAAACAATGTGACAAGGAGGTCAGCACTTGTGAGGGTTCTCATTACCCAAGAAAGGGAACTCCTATCTTCAGGAAAGATACGGCTACATAATAGTGTACATGAATGGTTCATAAGCTATTTTTTAGTTTTTTATATACGTAATTTGACTTGTTGTGAAAAATATTTCTTATTTATCATTAGAAAATGACTTGACTTGTTGTGAAAATATCTCTTATTTATCATTAGAAAAAATAAAAATTATGATCAGTTTTATATCTTTTGACTGTTTTACTGATTTATTAATGAGTGAAGGAAACAAAAGGATATTTGGACATGCTTCTCAAGGAAGGAAAAATTCTAAGTGAGAGGCAGCTAGAAACTGCAATATGGGAGCCTGTAATTGAAAGCACTACTACGAGTCATGTGGCTATGGTCTGGGCATTCTTCAACCTCGTGAAACATCCTCATGCTCAAGTAACTTTTGTAGTAAAAAAAACTTTTTTAAGTAGACATGAATTTTTATACTTTGTTCTTGAAAATAATTATACATATTTTTCAAAATTGACATTTCAGATTACATTCAATAATATATCATCAAGAAGAATGCTAAACATCATTGTTTCCCATTTTTTACCAGTGATGTTTTTCTATTTCAATACAATTTTTCTAAGCAGGAAAGACTTTACAAGGAGATAGAACAAGTATGTGGAAAGAAGGAAGTAGAAGAAGAGGATTTGGGCAAACTACCATATTTGAAAGCAATATTTTATGAGATGGTAGGTAGGCATTCTCCTTTGCATCTTGTGCCACTACATATTGTTCATGAAGACGTGGAGATTGATGGCTACCACATTCCAGCAGGATGGGAGCTATAATCTTAAAATTTATCAAAAATATAAATTAATGGGCATTGAATCATCTTGGAATTTATAGAAAATACAAATTAATGTATATTGAATAAAAGTATTAATTATTCATGTTTGAAGATTTTGTTGGGTACAATTTATTTTATTAATATTTTCTATCAAAGTTTTTAATCTATCATTAGAGTAAGAGCGGCTTAAATATCACACACTAAGCTTCACTCTAAGACTAAAAGTGCTAAATAGTCAGAGTTGACTTAATTTTCTCCTTGGTGTGTGATGTTTAAGGGTGGCCGAATAAGAAGTACAAAGATGAAAAAATTTGAATGGTAACATTGAAACAAATAAATCCTATATAGCAAAATCTAGAAGTTCTTACATATTAATCATTATAGACTATAGAAATCTAATATCTCAGAGTATTAATCATTACTATTAATGAAATAATGAATATTATTGTATTAATTATTTATTAAATTTATATTAATTTATTGAAACTATCATAAGTTTACAATGAAGTTAAAATTATGCATGTTTAAAATTAAAGATTAAATTAATACATGTTGAGCAAAACTATCAATTAAACTTCTAATCATAAATAAATATGATATATTAAATTGATATTTTCTTTAAACTTTTTGTTAGTTTTGTGAAACTACAAATAAAAGTAGTACTTAATTAATAAATTAAATTAAAGAAATAAATTACATTTTTGTATTGTAATGAAGAAAGTATTTTTTAAGATAAATGAATAGTCAAATAAAAGATAATTAAATAAATGGTGAAAAATAATGGATAGATAATTTAAGTAACATTTATAGTTCTCAAATCTAAGGATGTGTGTAAAATGTGCAATTTATAATTCTAATTTTCAATATTATTAAAGCTCTCTTACAATTTATTATAATTCATTATTACTATTATAAGCTTGGTATCTTTTTTCAAAATGTTTTTATTTATGTAAATTATTTACTAACTTCGTATTATTATTTATTAATCAAATATTAATTAATATATGAGAAGCAAATAATTATGAAGGAGAATGGAAAAATTCTGAGGAGTGGAAGTCAGAGAGACAACTAAAGTTTCTAGTAGAAGAGGATATTTACAGGACCATAGATTGTCTGTAGGATGGGCACAAGCAGTGACAATGGCATCCTTGGTTATTGGGAGGATTGTTCAAAACTTTGAATTGAAAATGTCCATAGAACATGATGAAGACTATGAAACAATAATAAACACAGGGACTCATAAATTATGCCCCCTATTTTCAATTTTCACACCAAGAAAGGTCTAATACATGCCTCCATGTTCTAGTGTTTGATAAATATATTACATCATCTTTAATGATGCTTGATGTTTTTACTATATGTATTAAAAAAATTAATTACATTTGAACTTTGCTACCTACTGTATGCAAAGCATCATTTGTATCTATTTTAAAATCAGTCTCAAATTTATTTATGGAGAAAATGGTGTTTTCATACCTAACATTAGAAATAGAAAGATGGTAAATAATATTAAAATAAACTCTCTTAAGTGGAGTAAGACTCTTAAATTGTGTCATTTGTATCTTGTGTCAAAATCTAAACTAAATAAACTTATTTAAATAGTGTCTTCATGTTGGTGTTAATGTTTGTTTGAACTAATACTATATTTTGGGTTAAGAGTGTTGTCTTTTTTGTTTAATGGGGATATAAGCTTGTTCATACCATATGTTATATGGGTTTAATTTTGTGTTCTTTTTAATTATCTAGTTTGGTGACTCTAAGGTGCAATTACAAAACCATTTTTGGTGTATCATAGAGTAAAATTATACTCATCATAAAACTATAAGCATATTGTTTTATGGAAATGCCTTCAATTGTTTCATTACCTTCATATCTATTATTGATTGTATTTATATTAGTGTTGGGTTGGAACCACTTTAATAAGTTTTCAATACTTTTGACTAAAAATTGTGCTATCATATATTATTAATCATATGAATTTAAAAATCATAAGATTAGATTATGAGGGTAGGCTCCCAAGATCAAGGTGTTCAATTAAAGAAAATACAATGACCTGAAATGAAAGAGAAATAATATTCTACGAATGGATGTAAATATGCATGAAAAGAAATTGAGATTATAATCAAATCTTTTATTTATATATTTAAAGGTGACACAAGAGATAGCTCATTAGAGTATATATGCCTTAATCTTAAACTTTATATACTAAAATTGAATATTCTAAGTACATTTAAGTGATAAGGTGTGAATAGAATCTAAATGGGAAACTACTTAGATGATAATCCCCTTTCATACCGACAAAATAAACAAATGTATGTATAAAGGGAGAGAATTTTTTTTTTTTAAATTATTCTATCAACCAATGTGACTATACATAGGAAGAATTTGAGATTATTTAAAGAAAATTCATGTATTTATAGGCAAAGGTGAGACAGTGGATAACATTAGATTAAGCTACAAGTTTTAATTTTATGACTTGATATATAATAAGTAAACATGGTTAAGTAAATGACGTAATAAGGTGTGAGTAGAGTATGAATAGAAAACTAGTTTGGTAATATTCTATCTTCATACCAATAATATAAACAAATCTACATATAAAGATATGGAAATAAACATATAGAGAAAATAAGTGAAACAAATAATATGTAATCATGAATACATTTTGCACTAAAAACTGGTTGATTATAAGATTTGAATGTCACACAACTGTACTAATTTTATTTTTATTTTTTAAATTACAAATTAATTCCAAAAAAAATACATTGCATATATAATAGATAACACTAAAATACATTATATGCTAAATGACAACACGTTATATACTTCTATAATAGATTACAATTAACCCTTAAATTATAAGAAGTGCAATAATAACTGATAATTTAAGAAACCGCTATTCAACAACTGGTTGATTTTAATAGCGAATAACAGCACTACTATCATAAGAAATACTTGAAATTTTCTATAACTCTTGTATGACAAAAAATAAACAATAAACTTTAAGAACCAAATGTTTTACATGGAATAATTTGTGGAGGAATATGGCGAGAAATGATGACTTCCAATAGCATGGAAAAGCATCTTTACTAATTGTATATTGGATCATTTCTCCCGTTGATGATTTTTGCTGAATTGTTTCTTTGAAATTGCCAAGACCATATGTCAGCAGATACCATATAGAAATCACAGATTACCAATAACAAAATTACTTCCTTTATTGCATCATTATTTTCAAAATTCAAGGGAAAAGAGATAGACATTGTATCATTATTTTCATCAGCCTTCAATAACTTGTATTATGTGAGGAATTGATAATGTGAGAAGATGCATCAAAGTTTTTTGAGTGCCATATAACCACCCACTTTGTTATTAATTTTTAAAAAATAATCAAAATTATGGTGAAAAGTAATGTACAATAAGATTTAAAATGTTTATAATTCTTAAATCTATTATATTCATCAATATATATTTTAATATTTTAATTAATCGAAAGGAACTATTCATCAAAAAAAATCTACTATATTCATAAAATGTTGAATTCGATGTTGTTTTCAATTATCAATATTATCAAAAGCTATCTTGCAACTCTAACTTATAAATATATTGATTATTTTGAAATTAAATAATTTCTATTTTAAGTAATTTTTATAAGCTTGACAAAGTATTTAGGAAATATGTATAAATATATTAATCAACTATTAATTGATTGTTATTGTTTATTATTTAGATATTAATTAACATAAGGAGAATAAATAATTATGAAGGAGAAAGGAAAAATGTATAGGAGTGGGAATTAGAGATCCAACTAGAGTATACAGTAGAGAACATTTATAGGACCATGGTTTTTGGAGTAGGGAATAGATTGTGCACAGGATGGGCAGATATAATATGAGGAAGATTATGACATAGTAATAAATAAAAGAACTCACGAGCTAGTCCTCTCTTTTCAATTCTCACATTAAGAAATGCATAATCCATGTCCCTATGTTCTAGTGTTTGGATAATCATATCATATCAGTTATTATGAAGTTTATATCTTATATGTATGTATTAAATTTTTACTTGTATTTGACCTTTGCTCACTATTTCATGCAAACCATCATTTGTATCTATTGTAGATATCAATGACCAATTTCTTTCTAAGAAAAAATATTATTTTTAAACCTAAACTAAATAGTATAATTTAATAAATTATATTAAAGTAAAAGCGCTGAAACTCACTACAAAATGTTAGATCGTGTCCTTTTTTATTTTATTTCAATGTTTAAAGTAAAATAAGTATTTAATGAAAAGCTCACCTCATTTTTATCTTTGATTCAAAGCTATGTTAAGGTGGGTGCTTAATTTTTCTTGAAATTTTGGTTATAAAGCGATGTGGATGAGCTCTTATGTACTATGCTT
Source organism: Cupressus sempervirens (assembly GCA_028749045.1). Taxonomy (NCBI): domain Eukaryota; kingdom Viridiplantae; phylum Streptophyta; class Pinopsida; order Cupressales; family Cupressaceae; genus Cupressus; species Cupressus sempervirens. Next base: position 45,198,826 of record CM053788.1, on the reverse strand, counting down.
TGATAGACATCTCCATAGCTTTATATGTGCTCACAAATCCACAAAAGTGGTCAAATTAAACATATTTTCATCATCTCTATTTTATCAACCAAACCCATAAGGTTATCTTGTAGTTCTACAATGTGTAGTTCTAAAAAATTCAAAATTGGGTGGTTCTTGGAAGACTGGGTATCGTCCCATTGTTTAGTTTACTGTCTATATGTATGGATGTTCATGTGTGTTTTGTATTAATTATGGTTTTTTCCTTTGGTATTCTCTTGATGAAATATGATGATTTATATTTTGATAGATATTGTGACGGTGCATGATTGTGGTGTATGTTTTCTTTTGATGATGATTATGTTTTAGCTTCTAATATATTGATGGACACTAACTCGTGAATTTGTTCATGTTGGATTATTAGTATGCTAATATTATTTATTCTCGTGGATTCTATATGGCATGTTTATATGAAGAGGGGAAAAATTGTGTTTGTATATATTTTAAAAAGTGTGTCATGCCAACATCATCTGTCACATTAAAAAGTTTACTAGTCACCTTTTTTATAAAGTAATTTCATTTCTCTTTCTAAGCTTAAATAATAAAAAAAAAAATTATTATCACCAGAAATTTATGTCACCCTAATCAACTTATGAAAATATATAATAAAACACTTCTTCATTATCAAATTTATTATTTAAGGTGGAAATCTTTTAAATAGTGTGTTCATATTTGTTTTAATGTTTTCTTGAACTAATATTTTATTTTGAGTTAAGAGTATTGTCTTTCTTGTTTATAGGGGGATGAGCTTGTTCATAGGTTCAAGTTTTTGTTCTTTTTGTTTATCTAGCCTGGTAATTCTAAGGTGCAACCACAAAAGTCATTTTTGGTGTATCATATAGAGTAAAATTATATATTCATCATAAAACTATATTTTTTTTATGGAAACACTTTCAATTGTTTCGTTACCTTCATATTTATGACTATTTGTCTTTATATGTGTATTATGTTGGAACTACTTTAATAAATCTCTAATAATTTTGACTAAAAATTGTGATATTATATCTTTTATTATATGAATTTAAAAATCGTAAGCTTTGATTATAAAGATAGGCTTCCAAGATCAAGGTTTTTAATTAAAGAACATATAGTGATCTAAAATGAAAGAACAATTCTATCATAGAGGAATAGATGTAAATATACATGAAAAGAAATTGAGATTACAATGAAAAACTCTTCTATTTAAGCATGCAAAGGTGAGTCAAAAGATAGCATTAAAATGTATGTCTCAATATTAAACTTTATATAGTAAAACTAATCATTCTAAGTAGATTTAAAGTTTAAGGTGTGAGTAGAATCTAAATGGGGAACTACTTGGGTAATAATCCCCCTTCATACCAACAAAATAAATAAATGTATGTATAAAGGTAGAAAAATAAAAATTGTTTGTTCTATTCTATCCATGAATGTGAATATACACAGGAAGAAATTGAGATTACACAAAGAAAATCCTTGAATTATAGTAGATAGCATTAGATTAAGATACACATTTCTTAATTGCATGACTTGATATATAATAAATAAATACCTTAACTAAATTTAAGTAATAAGACGTGAATAGAATATAAATCGAAACTAGCTTGATAATATTTCATCTTTATATCAATAACATAAACAAACCTACATATAAATATATAAAAACAAACATATAGAAAATAAGAACTATAAAAATATGTAATTATGAACACATTTTACACTAAAATTCAATTGATTATAAAACTTAAATGTCCCACATCTTAATAAATTAAAAATATAGAACTACAAATTAATTCAAAAGAAAAAGCAAGTTGCATTACATATTACATGATAACAAAATTAGGTCCATAAATGATAAACAATTCCAATAAGTGATCAACTTAGCAACCACTATTCAACAACTGGTTAATTTTAATAACTAATAAATAACAACACTACAATCTAAGAAAATATACTTAAATTTATCTTTAACACTTGTATGAAAAAATTTAAACAATAAACATTTTGAACCAAACTTATTTAAACACCTATATTTACATGGAATAATTTGTGGAGGAACATGGCAACAAATGATCACTTCCAATAAGACGAGAATCATCTTTACTAATTGTATGTGGGATCATTTCTCCCGTTGATAATCTTGCTGAATTAGTTCTTTGAAATTATCAAGACCATACAGAAATCACAGATTACCAATCACAAAAATTACTTCTTGTCATACATATATTCATACTCCAGACATGCAAGAGAGCCCCATCTACGTTGTGTGAATTAGTACCCTTTAAATGAGATGGATATGTTGGAATATTTAATGCAGATGTTCATTTGTCCCTGGAGCCAAACGCCCACCTACCTCCCCTGGCGGATTGCACAACAGCCAGAAATATTTATTTTGGTAGGTGAGTTTTTTCAAATTCAGAAATGGGGGGAAAACATTTTGCAAGTATAACAAAAGGAATGTTCTATTCCATTCAACCAGTTGAGACAGAAGAAGAGAAAGAGCTCAGAAGTTGCAGAGAAGAAAGAAAGAAAAGTGATCAGCAGATCCATTGGTGCAGAGACAGGAGGAAGTGTTTTTTTCATGCCTGCAATTGCACATACTCCTTTGTGTCATTCTGTAAGTTCATAGTTCATAGTGTATTGTTCCATTCATCCTGTTGAAGCAGTGATTGCTCCAGGCATTATTGTATGCAGCCATTAGAGCTGTAAGTTTGAAGTTTAAAGTTTAAAGTTTTTCAGTTTGAAGTTTAGGGTTATTTTAGAGTTTTCTGGTTGAAGCTAAATGCTCCTAGATTTGTAATAGTTTGAATCAAAGTTGAATAGAAAGCAAGCAAGAATACTTGAATCCATTATTGTCCTTCTTCTATTCATTTCATTTTGGAAAGTTTATTTGAAAGTTTGAAGCTTTGAGTCTCTGGTTTTAATGGTGGAATTATTCATGTTATAAGTTTGCACTCGGTATTGTCTTTGGTAGAAGTCTTTCTCTGCAGTGGCTATCGAGTACACTCGGTGCCTTCTTCTACCGAGCTCCATTCTCCTGTGGCTACCGAGTACACTCGATGTCTTCTTCTACCGAGTTCACTCGGTAATCACGTTGCCTACTGAGTTCACTCGGTAATCACTTTGGTTACTGAGTTGTGTGTTCTTTCATTTACCGAGCTAACTTGGTAAACTCTCTTGCCGCCTATTCTCTTTGGTTACCGAGCAAAATTTATCACTTGGTAATAGTTGTTCCCGAGTAGATTTTAGGGTTAGGTTGTGAGTTTTGTTTTTTGTTTTAATATTTCTCATAGGATAAAGATAAATATTCTGTTTTATAGTTTATAAGATCAGATGATTTTGTTTTAGGGCTACAAGTATAATTATATTTTATATTTCATGCTAGCAAATGATCTTTTTTATATAAAAGTGGTACTCTATCTTCCATCTTTGAAGAGTACACGTTCTCTATTATTATGTTAAGTTAAAAGAAAGTGTATATTTGTGATTATTATCTAAAGTTCAAAAAGCAAGAGATAACATTGCATCGTTATTTTTTTATGGGCTTCAATAGCTTGTGCTATGTGATACATTAAGAGGAATTAATCAAATTTTCATTTGAGTGGTATCTAAATGTTCATCTTCTTGTTAATTAAGTTGAGAGGCTTTCTACAGTGGTAGCAATCTTCAATGTAAACATTTTCTATTTTGAAAAAAAATTTAACGTTCATTTACATGTCAGAAAAATAAAATTGAAATAGACTAAATATAATTAAAATTGTGAAAATTACAGAGAGGAAATGGAAGTAAAAATGAAGCAGATCAAGAGTCTCGAATCATTTCCTCAGCCTCTTAGACTCACATAAATATGCGATGATGAAAATTATGAAATTATGAAAATAGGCACTTCGAGAAGGATATCTTTCATCTTTATATATATATATATATATATATATATATAAATATAAAAAAGCTAGTTTTTAAAAGATAATCAAAAGAGTGGTAAAAAGTGATGGATAATAAAATTTTAAATCTATATAATTCTTAAATCCAATATATTGATATATTTATGAAGGAGAATGGAAAAATTCATGTTCTAGTAGTTGGGTAGTCATCAATCATTATTATGAAGCTTATATCTTAAATGTATGTATTAAGTTTTTTTTTTTTGCTTATATTTGGCATTTTCTCACTAGTTATGCAAACCTTCATTTTTATCTCTTCTAGATATCAATAACCAATTTTATTATAAGAAAAATATTATTTTTATAGCTAACCTAATTAATACAATTCAGTTAATTATATTACAATAAAAGTCCTTACACTCACTACATAATGTTAGATTGTGTCATTTTTATGTAATTTCAATATGTAAAGTAAACAAGTATTTTATAAAATTGTCCCCCCTCATTTTTAATCTTTGAGTGAAAGCTATGCTAAGGTGGGCACTTACATTTTTTTTGGAATTTTGGGTATGAAGATATGTGTATGAGTTCTTATGTACTATGATTTGATGGACATCCATAACTTGATACAAAGCTCACATATTGACAAAAGTGGTCAAATTAAATATCTTCTCAATATTATCTATTTTATCAACCAAATCCATAAGGTTATTTGGTAGTTCTACAATGAGTAGTTCTAAACAATTTAGGATTATGTGATTGTTGTAAGACTCCTCCATGTTTTCCTTTACTTTCTATATGTCTAGAAGTTCATGCATGTTGGATAGGTTACGGTGTTTTCCTTTTATATTCTCTTGATGACATTTGATGATTTATATTTTGATAGATATTTTGATGGTATGTGATTGTGGTTTACATTTACTTTAATGATGATTATGCTTTAGCTTCTAATATATTGATCTAGATACTAACCTTGTATTTGTTGATGTTAGATTATTTTTGTGCTAATGTTATTGATTCTCATGGACTCTATATGATGTGTTGTATGAGGAGGGATAAAGTTGTGTTTACATATATATTTTAAATATGGATAAGGTCCCACATTTTTTGCCTTACTAGAGTCAAGAGTGTTTCATGAGGAGATGAAGAGTGAGTCGTGCCAACATCATCTATCTTGAAAAGTTCACTAGTCGCTTTTATATAAAGTAATCTCATTTCTTTGTCGAACCTTAATTAATTCAAAACTTTATGATTTTCACTTGAAAATTATGCCACCCTAATCAACTTATAAAGAGATATAATAAGACACAACTTTTTCATTTTCAAATTTATAATTTGAGGTGGAAATCTTTTAAACATAGCCACCAAAAAAAATCTACATATAATTGAACCTCATACATGAACTTTTGTCATAAAAGTCAAGATTATCTCCACAAAAAAATATAACTTCTAATCAATTTAGATACATGCATATAACAAGTGCCACATAGTGGCATGTATTTGTCATAATTTATAATAGCTTAGTTAGATAGAGTAGTAAAGTTAAAAATTTAATATTATTTTATTAGTATTTAATTTTTTTTTAAAAATAAATATAGTTTTACATTAAAAATCTAATTTTTAATTTAGAAAGATTTAAAAATCATTATTTTGTTTTGAATATTAAAATATTTTTTTTTTAAAATTAATAATTTTAAAAAATTCTAATTAAATATAAATGTCATTGTACTATTATAACTAATCAAGTTGTATCTTAAAGTATTAATATTTTATTAAAACTAAAAAATAATTATATAAAATATTATTCATAAAATATAATCATGTGAAAAAGATATTATTGAAATAATTATACCATATATATTATTCATTTGATAGTTTTAAATAACAAAATATTTTCACAATTTCATTTATTTATGTATATAGTTTATAGTCCTCTTTCATATTATAAAAGTTAATATGACTTATATTTTTCATTCTAAAATATCAGGTAGTGCTTCCTCAAAATCCACTCTTATAAGACCTAAATTTATAAGCCAATGAAATTCAAGTAAAATAAGGGCCTCTAGAGGAAATCCAGGCAACTCTAACTATTGCATAGTCATTAGAGATTTTTAAGGTTGTGTGATCATAGCAAAATCATCTTCTCTCCCTCAATGTACTAATAACAAAGTTGAGGCCTTGCCCTTGCTTTTTGGTTTGGAATGTACAAAATCACTTTCTATATCTAAATTACATGTTGAAAGGGATTCATACATTATTATTAATGCGTGTATTAAACATCATGTATATAATTGGTCCATACAGTATATATTACATCAAGTATGGTCTCTTCTTGATTAAATCTCTGAATGGTACATCATGCATACTTATAGAGAAGGCAATCTTTTAGCTGATTGTCTAGCTAATTTGGGTACTGACTGGGTTTATATTAACTCTTTACTTTCCCCACTTAATCTCCTTGATCTCCCCAACTTGGTTAATATTATGACAAAAGAATATGTTTAGAATAAGGTTGAGTCCTTCTCATATTTTATTTGATTGTAAATCATGATTTCTTTATGATTTTGCATGTTTTTTCTTTTATGGATCTCACTTATTCTTTTGAGATATTGTATGCAGGTCAGGGTCTTGGATTGCACTTGCATCATATGGCTTTCTAATATCATGGTCTTAATTGGAGTTTTGGATGTAGATCAACGATGGAAATCTTTATGACAGTTTTTGGCTAGGCTCTTGGTCTTGTCTTTGGCACCAAACAATGAATTGTATTCATATGAGTTTTGGGCTCTTTGTAATCACTATATTCTCAATTTTGGAATCTCTAGGACAAGATTAATTAGTGTTGATAGATACTCTCTCTTGATGTAGTATTTCTTCTTCTGCATCCTTTTTTGTATTAGGCAATGACCGAAGTTTATCTTTTCTAGTTATTTTCTTCGAGGGCATTTTTGAACCAGTTATTATTAATATAAATATAATGTTTCACTAAAAAAATAAATTTAATTTAATTTAAAATCTTACAAATAAACATTACAAAAATTAAAAGTAGTAGTATAGCCTATGACAAGTACAAAAAGACACAAAATTTATTAACAACATTATTATTTAATATATGTTTTATTTCAAATATGTTCACAAAGATTCCTCCCGATAGTTTAGGAAAAACTAATTAGAAGCCTAACGAAAAATAACAAACCCTCATGTTTTCTGATCTTAAAATCATTTGTCTGACATTATATATGATCCCATCAATTTATATATATTCATAACAAAAGTTATTATCAAATTTATTAAATGAAATGAATTTTAAATATGGTCTCAACATATCCCCATAGTAATTTTAGTGATTATTATCTAAAGTTCAAAAAGTAAGAGATAAATAGTGCATCATTATTTTTTTATGGGCCTTGCAATAGCTTGTACTATGTGATGCATTAAGAGGAATTAATAGTATGAGAGGATGCATCAAATTTTTATTTGAGCGGTATCTAAATGCCCACCTTGTTAATTTTTTAAATATAATCAATAGAGTGGTGGTGAAAAGTGATGGATAGTAAAACTTTAAATTTTTATAATTCTTAAATCTAATATATTGATATAATTATGAAGGAGAATGGGAAAATTTGTAGGAGTGGAAATCAGAGAGACGACTAGAATTTCCCTTAGAGGCGAACATTTATAGGACCATCCAAGGAATAGATTCTGCATAGGATGGGCACAAGTAGTTATGATAGCCTCCTCAGTTATTGGAAGGATTGTTCTTGAAATGTTGACATTAAATATCAACTGAACATGGGGAAGATCCTAATACAATAATAAATAAAAGAACTCAAAAGCTATGTCTCTCCTTTTAATTCTCACACCAAGAAATGCACACTCCATGTCTTCGTGTTCTAATATTTGGGTAGTCATACCAATCATTATTATGAAGCTTATATCTTATACATGTATGTATTACAAATTTTGCCTATGTTTGACATTTGCTCACTACTGGACATGCAAATCATCATTTGTATCTATTTTAGATATCAATGACCAATTTTATTATTAAAAAAAATACTATTTTTATAGCTAACCTAATTAATACAATTCAATAAATTATATTACAATTAAAGCCCTTAAACTCACTACAAAATATAAGATCATATCATTTTTATGTTATTTCAATATGTAAAGTAAACAAGTGTTTAATAAAAGTGTTCGCCCTCATTTTTATCCTTGAGTAAAAGCTATGCTAAGGTGGGCACTTAAGATTTTTTTGGAATTTTTGCTATGAAGATATGTGTATGAGATCTTATGTACTATGATTTCATGGACATCCAAACCTTGATACAAAGTTCACATATTGACAAAAGTGGTCAAATTAAACATCTTCTCAATGTTATATATTTTATCAACCAAATCCATAAGGTTATTTGGTATTTCTACAATGAGTAGTTCTAAACAATTCAAGATTGGGTGGTTCTTGTAAGACTCTTACATGTTTTCCTTTACTTTCTACATATCTAGATGTTCATGTGTGTGTTGGGTAATTTATGGTGTTTTTCTTTGATACTGTTTTGATGACATGTGATGATTTACACTTTGATAGATACTTTGATGGTATGTGATCATCGCTTGCATTTCCTTATGATGATGATTATGTCGTAGCTTCAAATATATTGATGGGTACAAACCTTTTATTTGTTGATGCTAGATTATTGTACTGTATAGTTTTATTGATTCTCGTGGATGCTATATGATGTGTTTGTATGAAGAGAGGCAAAGTTGTGTTTGTATATGTCTTAAATAAGGATGAGGTCCCACACTTGTGCCCATAGTCAAGAGTGTTTCATGTGGAGATGAAGAGTGTGTGATGCCAACATCTAGATCAAATTAAAAAGTTCACTAGTCACTTTCATATAAAGTGATTTCATTTCTTTGTGGAACCTCTAATAATTCAAAACTTTATTTTCACTTGAAAATTATGCCACCCTAATCAACTTACAAAGAAATATAATACGACACAACTTCTTCATTTTCAAATTTATTATTTGAGATGGAAATCTTTTCAATATAACCACAGAAGTTTTTTTTTAGAAATCTATTATTACAAAAAAAATATTAGCATATAATTGAACCTTTATTATCTTAAATAATCATAAAAGTTCATTATCTCCACACAAAATATAACTCCCAATCAATTTAGATAAATGCATATAACAACACCCAAAATTTATTAACAACTTTATTATTTAATATATATTTTATCTAAAATATGGTCACAAAGATTCCTCCCGATAGTTTAGGAAAAACTAATTGCAAGCCTAATGACAATTAACAGACCCTCGTGTTTTCTGATCTTAAAATCATTTGTCTGCCATTATATATCATCCCATCAATTTATATATATTCATAACAAAAGTCAATATCAACTTTATTAAATGAAACGAATTTTAAACATGGTTTCAAAATATTCCCAAAAAAAATCCAAGACTTATAAACAGATACAACCACACAAATAGAAAGAGTGCAAAACATTATCTAAAAGAAATGATAAGCACAAAATAGTTCACCTCATCTAGTTACATGCAACAAAGAGACAGGTTTCATTGTCAAACTATTTGTCACATAAGTATAGCCACAAAACAAGCGTAACCAAAAATAGTTGCCCTCGTGACATTGCCCAATTTAACTAGCATAATCATCAATTAGTTATCAGACAACGTTTTAATTATTTTTTATTTAGCCTTGCTTTACCTATATATATGTGTGTTGGGGAGCTCATATTCTTATCTCTCATAAGTAGCGGTTGAGCAATATGTCTTACTATTATTTGCTTGAAGCTTGGACTGCGTTTCAGGCTATAATGGTGGTGGGTTTAGTACTCATCGCCATTAAATCTAGATTATCATCAAAGAAGAAGAAATACCCACCTGGTTAGCTTTTATGTTCCTTGTATTCTAACTTAAAAACTGAGATAATCTGAAAAAACTGTGATATTTCTTGTGCTATTATGTTTGTTCTTTACGTTGAAAAATGTGATAATCTGAGAAAAAAATAATTTTATTTTTTTCCATTTTTATCTCTGTTCTCTAACTTTGAAATGTGATAAATGTAGTTGTGGGTGCATGGATGGTTGTGAGGGATCTTGTTTTGTTCAAGGATAAGGTGCCTCACAGAACATTTTATCAATGGGCTAAATTGTATGGTCCTGTTTATTCTGTTCGTACTGGACTTAAATCTGCTGTTGTTGTATTGAATTCAGCCAAAGCCGCAAGACAAGTAAGATTTTGTTGTTGTAATTCTGCCCAGTTTAAATCTCAATCATCTTTTTCCTTTGCATTCAAAAAGGAGTTTTGATGGTAGATCACTTTATAAAGATTACAAAACATGTGGACTAATTGTTATCTATCAATTATTTGCTCTTACTTTTATTTTTTCTTATGTTCATTATAGATTTTGACTGAAAATGATCAAATCGAAAAGACAATGGCCAAATCATTATAGAGTTTGATTAAAAGAGCTGCCAACAATAGCATATGACAAATTAAAAAGAATATGGTCAAATCATTATAGGGTTTGATTAAAAGAGTTGCCAGCAATAAGATCTATATGATCAAATAAAAAAGAATATGGCCAAATCACTATGGCATGTAGAAATTTAATGATTTTAGTGTTTCTATAAAGCTTCTTATTTTAGTTCTTATAAATCAAAACCCTTGAGAATGTAAATGTGTGTTGCAGGCCATGACAGACCATCATTCATCTATAACAGCGAAGAATCTGACCACAGCTTTGAAAGCGTTGTCTTTGGATCAGACAATGGTGGCTTTGTCTGATTATGGAAGAGATCATCGATTAATGAAGAAGCTCATGGTCTCTCATCTCCTTGGAACAACTCCTCAAGTAATGTCTTCAACTCTTTTTGTTTTTTTTTTAAATCACATTTTACAATCATCTACTTCATTTCATACCCATCTACTTAAAAGTTAGCAAACTTGTATTCATTTAATAAATATCCATCTACTTAAAAGTTCCAAACTTTTATTTTTCTCCTTTTATAAGATTTATCTCATTTCTTTCATTCCTTATAACATATGTTACATCTACATGTGTAAACAGAAAAAGAATGCATTCATGAGAGAGGAAATGGTGCAGAAGTTAATAGCTTCCATGTATCTTGAGTTGAAGAAATCTTGCAATGACACAGTGAACATGAGCAAGATCATTTTAGATCACTTGTTTCCCTTTGCTCTAAATCAAGTAACTTTTCCTACCACAGTTACTAGTTCAATAGTAGAATGAATGTCAAACCCAATTCATAAATCGTTCATATTCTTTTTATAAAACCTAAATGAATTCTTGAGTATTGTGTTTTTATTTTCTTCTTACGGGATTAAAAAATATGAATTCATTTGCACTGGTTACAGGTTATAGGCAGAAGTGTGGAGCCTTTAGTGGTTGAAGAGTTGGGCAGTGAAGTTTTATCATTGCATGACATGTACAATCTCATTGTTGGAGATCCAGGAAATGCTGCTCTGGAAATCAATTGGAGAGATTTCCTTCCTCTTGTAAATCGATGGCTTCCCAATAAAAAACTACATGAAAAGTTGAACAATGTAATCAGAAGGAGGACAGCACTTGTGAGAGCTCTCATTCACCAAGAAAGGGAGCTCCTGTCCTCTGGAAAGGTACCTTCACAATACACCATGACCCTATATTTGAAATAATCTCATTTCGGTTTGTGATATGAAGGATTAAAACTGTCATAAATATCTTTTAGTGTAATAGTTCGAATGATTAAGTCATTTTCATTAAAAAAATATTGTTGTTCAAATTACTATTCATGAATAAGTGTCACAAAAATTTTGGTGTTCAAATTACTATTCATGAATAAGTGTCACATAGTAGCTTGTATTTGTTGTAATAGTTTAATTAAGTAAATGAAATAAAAAGAATTGATCACCACATAAATAGAAGTGATTGCAATAGTATTAGTCTGCGGCAAGTACAATAATAGATCAATAAATTTGACCAGAATTAATTACAATATCATAATCTAATGAATATATTGTCATCTAATTATATATCTAATAATAAGATTTAATAATTGTTTTACTGAATTATTAATGAATGAAGGAATCAAAAGGATATCTAGACATGCTTCTCAAAGAAGGGGAGATTCTGAATGAGAGGCAGTTAGAAACTGCAATATGAGAGCCTATTATTGAAAGCACAACTACAAGTCATGTTGCCATGGTTTGGGCTTTCTTCAACCTTGCAAAGCATCCTCATGCTCAGGTACTTTTCAGTATGAACTTTCCCATGTTCATCAATAAAGTTATACTAAAAAAAGTTCTCCATTTTCATCAATAATGTCGTTCTATTTCAATAGAAATTTTCTAAAACCCTAGCAATTTGTTTACAACAGGAAAGACTTTACAAAGAGATAGAACAAGTATGTGGAAAGAAGGCAGTAGAAGAAGAGGATTTAGGCAAACTACCATATTTGAAAGCAATATTTTATGAGACAGTACGTAGGCATTCTCCTTTGCCTCTTGTGCCACTACGTATTGTGTATCAAGATGTGGAGATCGACGGCTACCACGTTCCAGCAGGATGGGAGGTAAAATAAAATATTATGGATCACTAAAAGTTTGCTTCCGAGAAGTGATATAAACAAAATATTACTAATTTTGAATGCTTAGATTAAATATGTTAAGTTGTGAGTAGAAATTATGATATTGTTTTTAATTAAACTCTATAGTTTTTAGGTTCTATTATTGATCTATGATTCATTCTTATAAGATATGGATTTTTGTGAACAACTAATTAATGAGTTTAACTTGAAAATTATACAATTTGATAATGATATCACATTTTAACTTAGTGAGTCAATAGAATATTAATAGTTTCCATGAACCAAATCTCTTATAAGAATGAGTGTTGAACATACCATTCATTCTAATGAATGATTTTTGTTCACTACTACACTTTTGAATCTTAATAATAATAGTATCACTTGATTAAAAAATATATGTTAAAGTGTATATATATATAATTTAGTTAAATATTCTTTTGAAAAAGGTGATATAAAAATATAATATTAATCATTTTCTTTTATTAGTTAATTATTAAAAAGTAATTCAAATTATGTCTTCAAATAGAATGACTTATGAACTTGGTTGATCATTAAATATTTTTTAAATAATAAATTTAATTTTTAGTTCTTAATAATCTTAAATTTAAAAACATATATAAATTAATGCATATTAAGTGAAAGTATTAATCATGTTATTTTTCAGTTTTCAATGCTTTTGCATTTAAAAACAATGCATATTACATAAAAGTATTAGTTTAATAAAGTGATATATATATATATATATATAAGTGAATTATTCTTACTATTTATATAGTCATTACTAAGTATATTTTCAAAAATAAATAATGAATTATCAAATGGGTAGTGAAAATTAAAGGAATGTAAATATGTCATTTTTAAATCTAGTTATCAATATTATACTCCTTACAATTCTAACTTGTACCTATATTAATTGTTTGCAAATTAAACTTATAATTTTCATGAGCATTGCAAATAATTTTGAAAATACTTTTAAACATAAATTGAATGTTTATTAATTTATTTTCTTGTTTATTGTTTAGATATTAATTAACATATGGGGAGCAAATAATTACGAGGGAGAATGGAAAAATTCAAAGGAGTGGAAACCAGAAAGACAATTAGAATTTTCAGTAGAGGAGGATATTTATAGGACCATGGTATTTGGAGCGGGGAACAGATTGTGTGCAGGATGGGCACAAGCAGTGACAATGGCCTCCTTGGTTATTGGGAGAATTGTTCAAAACTTTGAATTGAAGATGCCAAAGGGGCATGAAGATGACTATGACACAATAATGAACACAGGAACTCACAAGCTACATTCTCTCTTTTCAATTCTCACACTAAGAAATGCATAATACATCTCTCTTTGTTTTAGTGTTTGGATAGTCATATTGTATTGTCAATTATGAACTTTACATCTTATAAGTATGTATTAAAAAATTTTCTTATATTTAAAATTTTCTCCCTACTTTATGGAAACCATCACTTGTATCTATTTAGGAAATAATGAGTCCATTTCTCTCTACTAGTATTAGAATGAACTTCCTAAGAATTCCCTATAAATATATTTGTTTTATGGAAACACTTTCAATTGTTTCATTGCCTTCACATGTATGATTGGTTGTCTTTATTTTATTTTTTGTATTGGAACTACTTTAATAAATTTCCAATACTTTTGACCAAACATTGTGATATTATATATTTTAATCATATGAATTTAAAAATCCTAACATTTTATATGAGGATAGACTCCCACGATCAAGGTGTTTAATTAAAGAACATAAAGTGACCTAAAATGAAACAAAAATTCTATCTTATAGGAATAGATGTAAATATACATGAAAAGAAATTAATATCACAATGAAAAACTCTTCTATTTATACATGAAAAGGTAAGCTAAAAGATAGCATTATAATTTATATGTCTTAACATTAGACTTTATATACTAAAACTAGACATTCTAAGTACATTTAAAGGTTAAGGTGTGAATAGAATCTAAATGTGGAACTACTTGGATATAAATCCCCCTTTCTACCAACAAAATAAACAAATATATGTATACAGGTAGAAAAATAAATGTATAGCATTAGATTAAGATACATGTGTCTTAATTTTATGACCTGATATATAATAAATAAATACCTTAACTAAATTTCACTAAATTTAAATAATAAGGTGTGAATAGAATATAAATGAGAACTAGCTTGATAAATTTTCATCTTTACATAAATAACATAAACAAATCAAACATATAGAAAGTACTTGAACTATAAATATATGTAATTATGGACATATTTTGCACTAAAAATCAATTAATTATAAAACTTAAATGTCATGCATCTTAATAAATTAAAAATATAAAACTACAAATTAAATCAAAAGAAAAAGCAAGAAAAAGCAAGTTGCATTACATATATAATAGATGATAACAAAATTAGACCCATATATATATATATATATATATAATCCAGACATGCAAGAGAGTCCCATTTGCTTTGTGTGAATCAATGCCCTTTAAAATGAGATGGATAAAGATAAATATTCTGTTTTATAGTTAATATGATCAGATGATTTTGTTTTAGGGCTATAGGTATAATTATATTTTATATTTCATGCAAGCAGATAATCTTTTTTATATAAAAAGAAAGTGTATATTTGTGATTATTATCTGAAGTTCAAAAAGCAAGAGATAGACATTGCATCATTATTATTTTATGGGCCTTCAATAGCTTGTGATATGTGATACATTAAGAGGAATTGATAGTATGAGAGGATGCATCAAATTTTTATTTGAGTGGTATCTAAATGCCCACTTTGTTGTTATTTTTTTAAATATAATCAAAAGAGTGGTGGTGAAAAGTGATGGACAATAAAATTTTAAATTTTTATAATTCTTAAATCTAATATATTGATATAATTATGAAGGAGAATGGGAAAATTTGTGAGAGTGGAAATAGAGGGACCACTAGAATTTCCCTTAGGGGTGAACATTTATAGGACCATGCAAGGAATAGATTGTGCATAGGATGGGCACAAGTAGTTATGATAGCCTCCTCAGTTATTGGAAGGATTGTTCAAAATGTTGACATTAAATATCAACCGAACATGGGGTAGATCCCGATGCAATAATAAATAAAAGAACTCAAAAGATATGTCTCTCTTTTTAATTCTCACATCAAGAAATGCACACTCCATGTTTTCGTGTTCTAGTATTTGGGTAGTCATATCAATCATTATTATGAAGCTTATATCTTATACATGTATGCATTACAAATTTTGCATATGTTTGACATTTACTCACTACTCCATGAAAATCATCATTTGTATATATTTTAGATATCAATGACCAATTTTATTATAGGAAACAATACTACTTTTATAGCTAAAATAATTAATACAATTCAGTAAATTATATTATAGTAAAAGCCCTTAAACTCACTACAAAATATTAGATTGTATCATTTTTATGTTATTTTAATATGTGAAGTAAACAAGTATTTAATAAAAGTGTTCACCCTCATTTTTATCTTTGAGTAAAAGCTATGCTAAGGTGGGCACTTAAGATTTTTGAAATTTTTGCTATAAAGATATGTGTATGAGGTCTTATGTACTATGATTTCATTGACATTCATACCTTGATAGAAAGTTCACATGTTCACAAAAGTGGTCAAATTAAACATCTTCTCAATGTTATCTATTTTATCAACCAAATCCGTAAGGTTATTTGGTATTTCTACAATGAGTGGTTCTAAACGATTCAAGATTGGGTGGTTCTTGTAAGACTCTTACATGTTTTCCTTTACTTTCTATATGTTTGGATGTTGATTTGTGCATTGGGTAATTTACAGTGTTTTTCTTTGATATTCTCTTGATAACATGTGATGATTTATATTTCAATAGATACTTTGATGGTATGTGATCATGGTTTATGTTTTCTTATGATGATGATTATGTCTTAGCTTCAAATATATTGATGGATACAAACCTTTTATTTGTTGATGTTGGATTTTTTTTGTGATAATTTTATTGATTCTCGTGGATGCTATATGATGTGTTTGTATGAAGAGGGGAAAACTTGTGTTTGTTCATGTTTTAAATAAAGATGAGGTCCCAAACTTGTGGCCATAGTCAAGAGTGTTTCATGTGGAGATGAAGAGTGTGTCATGCCAACATCTGGATCAAATTAAAAAGTTCACTTGTCACTTTCATATAAAGTAATTTCATTTCTTTGTGGAACCTCTAACAATTGAAAACTTTATTTTCACTTGAAAATCATGTCACCCTAATCAGCTTACAAAGAAATATAATTAGCTTGTATATATAAAATAAGCCGAGAGATATCCTTCTCGAGGTGCCTATTTAAATAATTTCATAATTTCCATAATCGCATATTTATGTCAGTCTAAGAGGTGTGAGGAAATGATTTGAGACTCTTGATCTACCTCATTTTTACTTCCATTTCCTTGCTGTAATTTTCACGATTTTAATTATATTTAGTCTATTTCTTCTTCTTTTTTTTGACATGTAAATGAATGATAAATTTTTTTCAAAATGGAAAATGTTTACATTGAAGATTGTTGCCACTATAGAAAGCCTCTCAACATAATAAGTTATTTTTAATATGTGTTTTTTATTTAAAAATATTTCTTGAAGTTTTTTTAAATAGGCTACAATTGTAATGATACATGATAAAATAAACTCAAGCTGATGCTAGTGAATCTATTACCTTTGTCATAGAATAAAATTAAAAATAAAAAAAAATCAAATCATATAAAGAAAACATTGTTAAAATTCTATATGATCATAATATAATCTATATCTAATATGATTTTTTTGATTTTTTACTTATAACAACAATCAATAACTATCAGCAAATTGAAGTCTTAATTGCACCTAGTCTTCCCCAATCTCTTTAAAAATGAGAGTTTTTTTACACTTAATAAATATGAACTTAAAATTAAAATATAAAATTTATTCATCAAAAAAATTCTTATATACATAAAAAAATTATTCCTAATTTATTTTAATCATAATTATTTTTAATAAAGAATTAACTTAAACAACAAATTAAAAGTCCCTAACTATCAAACTATATATAGTTTGATCATAATATAATCTATATCTAATATGAATTTTTTGTTTTTTTACTTGTAATGACAATCAATAACTATCCGCAAATTTAAGTCTTAATTTCACCTAATCTTCCCCAATCTCTTTTAAAATGAGAGTTTTTTACACTTAATAAATATGAACTTAGAATTAAAGTATAAAATTTATTCATCAAAAAAATTCTTATACACATAGAATTTTTATTCCTAATTTATTTTAATCATAATTATTTTTAATAAAGAATTAACTTAAACAACAAATTAAAACTCCCTAACTATCTAACTAACTAACTAACTAACTCTATATATATATATAAACAAAGAATTTCCTCCTAAAAACTATGTACCCAATTTACCACATAATTTCAAGATTCCAATATGGTGTCGTCTATATTGAAATTGACGTCACGCTCACCAATTTCCACAAAGTCACACAGCGAGCATTTTGAATATTGAGAGTTTTTGTGAATAATTTGAAATTCTTAGTGTGAAAAATTTAACTATTGCAGTCACTGATTATTAATCTCCTATCATAAATGATTATTAAACTGCTGAAAATAAATTTCCAGCTAATATCAAAAAATAACACAACTGCAACTTCACTTATAAAATACGGAAAGAAATGCGCAACACAATGAACATAATATTTTTGGACAAATTGTCCCTAGAAAAATCCCTAAGGGAAAACCAGTTCTACAGATGAGGAATTATATTAAACTTTAGCAAATCAAGAGATACAAAATTCCTTGCCTCTTACTGGCAGAACTCCGATAACCTCCTAATTTCTCCCGCTGATATTCCCCACTGCTATCCCACGCTAACACTGCGCCCTTGCTAACACTGCAAGACTGTTTGCTAACACTACAAACATTTCTCCAAACTTCATATTCTCCAAATGCCCCCCTGACCTCCTTTTATACTACTCCTATTGGTAAACCAAAGGCCGAGATTGATTTACAATCGACGGTTGAGATTAAAACAACTTAACAACCCTAACCAAGTCAGTTTCTAGTTGTTTCCAAAAGTGGTCAATTAATTAACAAATATTTGTTTCTAATCTAACCAATTAGTTAGCAAAACAATTACTTGCTAAATAATAGCAAATGGACAAACAGTTATCCAAAGCTAACAAAACTAACACTCCCTCTTAACGAGGAAGCTGTTTTGCAGGACATCTAACTTATCTCTGAAGAAGATAAATTTTGCCTTCCCCAATGCCTTAGTCAGAATGTTTGCTACCTGCTCCTCTGTAGGTATTTATTGTAGCTGAACAACTCCCCTTTGTACACAATCTCTGATGAAGTGATATCTGATATCTATATGTTTAGACCTATTATGAAACACTAGATTCTCAGACAACTTGATGCAACTCTGATTTTCACAATGTATCACAGTAGTCTCAACCTTCTGACCAAACAAGGCTACTAACAACTTTCGAAGCCATATAGCTTCACATATCGCCATGCTAGCTGCTATGTATTCTGCTTCTGCTGAACTTAGAGCCACAGACTTCTGCTTCCTGTTGAACCAAGATACAACTCCTGATCCCAAGCTGAAACAACACCCTGAAGTGCTCCTTTTGTCTGTTGTACTTCCTGCCCAATCTGCATCAGTATAGCCTATCAACCTGATACCTTCACCTCGAACATATCTGATCCCATACTCGACTATACCACACAAGTAACATAGCACATGCTTAGCTGCTATCTAATGCATTCTCTTTGGTTCAACCATGAACTTACTAAGAGAGTTTACTGCAAATGCTATATCTAGCCTAGTGTTGACCAAATACATAAGTGAACCAATCAACTGTCTCTATAAAGTGGGATCTACATCCTTCTCCTTAGTTGTATCTACGTTCCTCCAATTCGTGATCATGGGTGTAGACATGGCTTTGCAATCCTCCATCCCAAATTTCTTCAAGATTTCAATGCAATATTTCCCTTGACCAAGGAAAATCTCCCCATCTATCTGCCACACTTCTATGCCTAGAAAGTAGTGCATAAGTCCTAAATCCTTCATCTCGAACTCTTCTGTAAGGTTCCTCTTGCAATCCACTATGAGCTCTAGTCAACCTGTAAGAAATAGGTCATCCACATAAAGAACAAAAATGAGAATCTCACCCCCAACCACCAAGTAGTAGAGGTTAGCATCTGCTTCACTCTTCACAAAGCCCATTTTCTGCAAGTATGTATCAATGCGCTCATACCACGCTCTAGGAGCCTACTTGAGTCCGTACAATGCTTTCTTCAATCTGCACACGTGGGTCTCTTTGCTGTGTGCTACAAAGCCTTCTGGTTGTTCTATGTATACCTCCTCCTTCAACTCACCATTAAGGAATGTTGTCTTGACATCTATTTGATGGATTTTCCATCCCATCTGTGCTACAAGTGAGATTACAGCTCGTATAGAAGTATAGCTGGCAACAGGAGAAAATGTCTCCTCATAGTCTATTCCCTCCTTCTGAGAGAACCCCTTTGCCATGAACCTCGCGTTGTATGTCTCGATGCTACCATCTACACTGTGCTTTATCTTATAGATCCAGCGTGATCCAACTACAGCCCTATTTGTTGGTCTAGGTACTACTTCCCACACATCATTCTGCATTATTGAAGAATATTCCTCAACCATAGCATCTTGCCATACCTGATGTTCTGCAGCTTCCTGATAGCTAGAAGGCTCACTATCTACCAAC
Organism: Cupressus sempervirens; assembly: GCA_028749045.1. Taxonomy (NCBI): domain Eukaryota; kingdom Viridiplantae; phylum Streptophyta; class Pinopsida; order Cupressales; family Cupressaceae; genus Cupressus; species Cupressus sempervirens. The sequence goes on along the minus strand of CM053788.1, from coordinate 45,178,519 downwards.
TGACTAACTAATGCCACATAGTCATTGAACTTAGCTAGTTGTCTTCGTTGTCTAGTACTCTTCCTAGGAGCTCCCACAAACTCCTGAGTATCCCTTTGTGTATCTGGAACCACTTGGTTCCTACTGCCAACTGTAGAGGATGAAATATCAACCTCTAAGTCTTCTAGATGCATTTCTTGTTGCACCTGTTGCTCCATACTCTGTGAATCTTCACTAACTGAGTCTACACTCGTACTGGTAAATGTACTTGAGCTTTGTTGCTCTTGACTTGGTCTTGGAGCTTCTGTTGGCTGCTCACTCTGATCATCTGCTGGCAAATCTCTGGATCTCCTGAATGCCTTGTCCTCCATGAACTTGACATCCCATCTAACAATAATTCTTTTAGTCCCCGGAATGAGAATCATGTATGCCTTTGAGGTCTCACTGTACCCAACAAAGTACCCCCTCTCTACAGTCTAATCTAACTTTGTACGTGTATCTCCAAGAATATGGCAATATGCCAAACTCCCGAATATCCTGAAGTGACTAACATCTGGCTTCTTCCTTGTGAAAGCCTCCTCTAGTGTCATCTTCCCTAGCACCTTGTGTGGAACTCTATTCTAAATGTAGACTATGGTATTACACGCCTCTGCCCATAAGTAACGAGGCATGTCCTGGTCACATAGCATAGCTCTTGCTGCCTTCGATATAGAATGGTTCTTCCTCTCAGCAACTCCATTCTACAATGGATTGTAAGGAACAGTCCATTCTCTCTTGATTCCTTCTTTGGTACAGAACTCCTGGAAGACATTTCCTTTGTACTCGCCTCCATTGTCTGACCGAAGAACCTTAATGCTTTCTGTTTGATTTTTGTCCTATGCATATAAGGCTTCATGCTTTGACAAGCTAGACAAAGCTTACAGCTAATTGAGTATAAAGATGCCTTGAACAAATAATATACCAATTCTCAATGGAACCAAAGAAATATCAGCCAGGCCGTGGGTTCATAAATAAGAATCTTTCTTGGCACTCAAGCCTATAGAAGAGAAGGCAATACAATTTTCTACCATGCTCTTGATGTTGAAGTCACACCTCCTTCTGAGCAATACAATAAGAACTTCAGGAATCAAAAATCAAATGATGAATTAGATGTGAAGGCTCCTAGTCAGCCTAAAGTCACATCTCCTAAGTTAGGAAAAGAATCAAGTAATGAGTTAAGAAGAACGAATCTTTTTTTTCATTGCAAAGAAAATTGGAAACCATACATAGGTCTCTTGTTAAGGGTAACACATACCTTATTGAGGTGAATTCTGATGCAGGCAGCAATGAGGATAAATGGGTGGTTTTATTGGCTTCATTGTCATGGAAAACTTTTGGTCATTAAGTTTCTCCTAGATTCCAAGTGAATTTAGACATTCATATTACTTGATGGTAAATATATGTAGACATAGCAGATAATAAGTTAAGTTAGTTCAATTCATATGTATCTACAAATGATCTTTTTGATGAAATGATTGCTCCTCTAAATGTCTCTTCACTTGTTGAGAAGTGGTGGCGAGCCCATGATTTGTGAGAGGACTAGACAAAAGGAATTTATGTGCCAATTTGGAGAACTTCTTGGAAGCTGTCAAGGATGAATGATATCTTAAAGATGTCTATGATGATTTCTACATTCAATGGTACACCTGCAATAAGAACATTATTAGCTGACCTGTGTGTGAAGTTGGGCGCATTTGAGTTAGAGCAGTTGGTAGTTCTCAAATGTTCCAATTGCTTGTTCCCATTCATTCGATTAAAATTAAAGCTATGCTATAGATTATCATTGAGGAGTCAACACTTTTGGGCAAACAAGACAAATTTACTCGTGCTAAATATTGGTAAGTGGTGTAAAAAGTATAAATCTAACTACCACTCCAATGCATAGTTCTATGTACAAAAGATTGATTCGTGCATATGTAGAAGCAAAGGGTTTCCATGAGCTAGAGGTGGAGAACTTAAATCCTAAAGCTACTTGTCTCCATACAACAACCACAACATTTAAATTGAGAAAGAGGAAAAACTAAAGCCTCACTTGAAAAAGGAAGAACAAGAAAAAACCAAGTTAGGAAGTCAATGCGAGGAAGATTTTCAGAATCTAACATTAATAGACCACTAAAAATAGTGGTAATAAGATACAAGGAGAGAAAATAGTTTTTGACACTTGGAAGGAATAGAAGCAGTTAATTTTTTGATTCCTCCTTCTATCACAAATGAAATGAGTACATGGATTGATGATGATTATGAGATTATTCTTACTACATCTCAACGTCATACATTGAGGATGACATAGTAGGGATTGAATCTAGGGGTCATCATTCAAATTATGTGAAACTGCTTGGAGATAAGGATGTTGATCAAAATTATCCTTCACCTTTTAAAAAGTACATGACATTGACTAGCATGTCAATGTTTGTGCATGAGAAGAATAATATTTTTAATGTCAATCAATCAAAAAATACATTGTGTGTCAAATCTAATCACCTCGAGGAAGATAGACAAAGAGATGTGATAGTGAAGGATAGGAACAAGTAGGTGAGAAATTTTTTTGATGAAAATATGGCAAGCAAAGAACTAGGGAAATTAAGGGATCGTGCTAAAGATGTTGAAAGAGCTCTATGATATCTAGGCATGCCAAGATGATAGCTTCACAAGAAAGAGAGAAGTTGCAAAAAATTAAATAGGAGAGATTGTTCAGACTAAGTATTGTAATTCAAATATTGCTTCAAGAACTTCACTCACATTTACCTTGTCAAAAATCTCAACATATAGCATTGAATTCCTTTAAGGATGAGGTAACAAGACAGTAAGCAAGAATAGATCAATAGCTATATATCGTAGGACCTTGGATTGATATAAGCGAAAAAATGATAAGTTGATAGATGTTCGTGAAAACATAAAAAATAGAAAATCAAGGTGTAGGAACAAAACACTTCAAGGAACCAAAAGACAAAGGAAGAAATGATAAAGTGGACAACCTAGCTGAGACCTATGACCTGAAACGTTGTCCAGAGAAATTAGACAAGGAAAGTTTGGAAGAAGAGAGATTTGACTTCAGAAACAAGGATAACTTTCAGCTTGTTAATAATCCCTTATTTGAGGTTAGAGCTAATGTTTGATGTTCCCTTATATGACTCCTAAGGGTCAGTGACTAAATCCTTATATTTCAAATCACAATAAACTTCTTTCTATTATTACTTATACTCAATTCTTTATTTTGCCACAAATAAATGTTAGGTATTAATAACAATATTTATTTGTGGTAGATATATCAATGCAATTGTGCACGTATCTTGATGTTATGTACAAGTAATATCACCCATGCTTCTGATATATTCTTTAATTCACTGCTAGAGAGATGCAACTGATCTTTGGTAAAGAATATAGACAAACAATATGCAAATGTCTTTTTAAGTAGTTCTGATATCTTCAATCAAACTTTGATAACCAAAAACACTTCCAATAATGATGGAAATGACTTTGTGAAAATTCCCAATCCAATCAATATCAAAGACTAAACAAGGATTATATATATTGAAGTTAGAAGTATAGTGATAGTCAACTAAATGACCTAATGTCATAGATCCTGACGATCTAATGTTGATTACTGATCTGCAATAAGTATCATTAGAATTTCTGTAGAGCAATTTGCAAGACCAAGTAATCACTGTTATAGATTTATCATAATGTAAAAGTGATATGTACCATACTGGTCTGAAGTTATTCACTGTATCTGACATTTGCCTTATTGAAATGTGATATGATTGATTCTGTTTGGTTTGTAAAGATGTTGGATATTTATTTGATCTCTGTCTGATATAATATCTTTGTAATGGTGATGACCCAATGATGGGTGATCTGAACTATTGCAATTTCTGATGTAACTCTTGTTACTTATGTGATATATATGTCACTATTCCTGATCTTAATCATTGTACTCATGGGATTTGGCTTTCTGATGTCTAGTGGATTACTACCACTTATGTCTGTATAGAATATAAAGTAATCTTCTATCTGAATAATGTCCTTGGACTGGTTATTGATGCCTTTTTAATATCATTTGAAGAATTGCAACTCTTCATTGCATCTTTTAGCATTTGGCTCCTCTATCATTATTGCACCCTTTTGGATAACTAATCTATGATTAGCATTTCTGATCAGCATGATATAATTTAAAGAGAAAACACTTACATTTTAGTATCAAGCTTGTTTTCTGAATGAATGGAGAAAAACTAGCGACATATCCATTTCAGCTTTGTGTTTTTTACTGTTAGTATTTGATTATTAGAACATAACTATACATCCTTGTGAATTGGAGTTTTAGCAAAGATTTAATATTATTTGGATTTCTTTCTTATTGTAGCAAAGGTTATGGAGGCCCTGAACATTCCAAGAGGTGTCTGGCGTGTGCTTTTTTGAACACTTAATACTAACAGGTATTTTAAGTTTTAATAATATGGATCTGTATAATTCTAGTTTTAATACAATCTTATTGTAGGTTGATAGATTTTCTTAACAAGTTTTCAAAGTGTTTTTTGTAAATTCATTGTTCACTCCAGTTCGATCATCCTGACTTTTACCTACATGTGCCTTGCCTTTGGTCAAGCATAAAGCTTTCCTTAGGCCCATGTAATATGTTGGATAATTTGTTGGGTTTCTCCTTACCAATGAAAACTTTGATGTGGCCCTTACTGTATGCTTTTTCCATGCATAACATGAATAAAAAACTAGCAATACTACATTGATGTGCAATGGGTACACTGAAGAGGTAGAAAATCAAATAGAAAAAATACATTGTTCTATGTTTTGCATGTATTTATGTAATACATGATTACTAGGCACCATTACGAATAACTTCCTTATTTGTCCAATGAGAAAGGACTCTAACTGGAAAATTTAGGAGCATATCTCATGATTTATGTCTTCCTCTTGCTACCTCTCCCTATCTCCATCTCTGCTTTAGCTCTCTCTACTTATTTTATAACCTATTTATCCCTCTATCCCTATCACCCTCTTTCTATATCTCCTTGTATCTTTCTCTCTCATTCCCCATCTATATATCTCTTTATCGCCCCTTCTCCTTATTCCTCCATATCTCTTTATCTATTCCTCTTTATCTTTTCCACTTTATCTCCCTGAACATCTCAGCTTTTAGAGAAGCAAAAAGCTTCTGCTAGTCAGGATCAAGTGAAGCAAAAGGCACTGTAGATTGAGAGCATGTGGGCATGAGTAGAAGAAATGGAGAAGGTTGCCAGGGGTACCAGTGGTGTCCTCAAGGTAATGTAGCAGAAGCTTGAAGATATGGAATAGGAAACATCAAGACAAAGACAACGTGCAATAGAAAATGAGCAGGAGCTCTGCAAAGTTAGGCATGATTTTGAGGTTCTAAGGTGTCATGTCCCCAATTTTTGGTGACAGTTCGATTTAATTAATTTAATTAATCTGGTTGTCCAAGGACGACTAATTAATTATTTTAATTAAATAAATAAATATTAAAAGATAACCTTGTATTTAATAAAGTGACTTGGAAAATATTTAATAAAGTCACTTGAGGGATAAGATCAAAATTATTCTAGAAGTCTCTGGAGAAGATGGAGAGGAAAGAATAAATAGGCACCTCCGGGGCTCCATTCGAATCAAGGCAGTTGATTATCTCTCTTTGATTTTCAGATTGTGATTTAATCACAAGTGCATTGTGGAACCTAGGGTTTCTACAATTGTCACAGTTGGCCATTGAGAATGATAACTCTCAATCGGAACGCAATTTTGAGGGTGTGAAATATCATCCGAATTATTGTAGATTGGAGGTGACATTCAGTCATTTCATCAGGGCAATTATCTGTGGCTTAAGGCCAATTTTGTGGTTCTCACATCACTGCTCATTAAAGGATCAGCTAGTGTGGAATTAATTGCCACCTACATAAGCATTGCAGAACTGAAGACTCGCAACTCATTGGTTAGTTGCTATTCATCAAATTAATAAGCTAAGGAGGAGGATATTAACAGTCCAGCATCTGATTCATGCCGCAGGTCTAAGGGTTGAGTTTTGAGGAAATTATAAACATCGATCTTTTCCCAAGCAAGTAAGAACCTTGTCATCCGGCTCGAGTGACCTTCCACACGAAAATTCCTTCATCATTTGGCGATCCATTCTCAAGCAAGATTGGAAGATTTGCGGGTGACTGTATCATTTTCGCGCAGAGATCAAAGGCGGAACACGGGCCAGATTGAAATCATTTACCACGCGTTTTTTTTTTACAAGCAGATTATTTGTTGAATAGGGCCGCATAATCCATACTAGTTTTGGGCGCTATCTTTGGAGGTTCACAATTGCACAAAAGTCGGATTGGTCATCTGATCTCTGAGATCAAAGGGCAGAGGCGCATTTGGTGTTTCCAACCGACATTGATTTCCTTCGCAACCAGTTGTCTCGACTTCCATTTGCGTATCGCGATCAGGCTCCACCAACAGCAGTGTTGATAGGCGATCAGGGGAAAGATTCAGATACGAACTTCCAATCCGCAGCGAACTTAATAGCAGTCGGCATCAGGCACAAATGATAGAAGGCAGAATAGAGAAAGGGAGCGGATAGAATAAATTCAAATCCGTCCATCTGCAACATTCGGGATTGAGAAGGAAACGGGCAGAAGAAACATCTTTCAATACAAGCGACTTCCTTCAGCATCCGTAAACAGCACTGGCAATTGCGTGGAGTTTGGAAAGATCACTAAATAATCACAGAGTACAATGACACGGGTTTGAAACAGGTTGCAATTAATATTGAAGTGATTCCCTCTGAACAAACAAGGCCGAGTCTGAAGTTAAATATGATCCACTCTGGACCCGCCTCAAGTTCGGAATCTACCATCAGCCTTTAAAATAGAGGTTCGGACTTAGGTTCTTTATTGTCAATTGGTTGTAAAAAGGAATATGAATAAATCAACTAATCTTAGCAGACCAAATTCGTGCTTTAACCAGATCTGATATTCATTTCCATTGAATTGTTATTAGCTGCCCTATTATAGAATACTGTCGGCATTATCATTTCCATTTAACTTGCTATTGTTGGCAAATTATTACATTCTTCTTCCTCATGTGAATGCCAAATATATTTAAAAATACCACAGTCCAGTATTGTCTTCCGAGGTCTCAAGGTTAGAGTCATCACAGATCGATTGCTAATTGTTTGACGAAATGTCAAACCTTTGAATTTTTAGTATTTTTTGGTGCTGGAGAAAGCAATAACCTGTCAGGGTTATTTCAGTGGTATCAGAGCCTGTTTGCAAACTATTTGACGAATTGCCACAGTACAATATTGGAATTCAGTGACCTTTATAGCTAGGGTCATTTCAGTGGTATCAGAGCCTGTTTGCAAACTATTTGACTAATTGCCACAGTACAATATTGCAATTTAGTGACCTTTATAGCTAGGGTCATTTCAGTGGTATCAGAGCCTGTTTGCAAACTATTTGACGAATTACCACAGTACAATATTGGAATTTAGTGACCTTTATAGCTAGGGTCATTTCAGTGGTATCAGAGCAATTTTCTTGCCATCCTGTGGGGTGAGAACCGAATTACATGAGTGATCAGCACTCTACTTCAACCAAGATGTACAGGTACAGCACAAAGTCTCCAAGGACACAATCTCAGACAAGTAATAGACACAGTATTCAGAGTCGGAATTGTGGAAAGGAGGACTATTCAGGCATTCAGGATGAGCTTAGAAAAATCAAACATAACATGTCTGAACTGTTGGTTAAGCACCACCGTATGCTTGACAGGCTGTCCGTCCCAGCTAAGGTGAATAAATCAACTGGATTTTGTTTTGGCAAATCTTCTCACAAAGCATTGACTGATACAATGAGAGATGTTACTAGGAACCTTAATGAGGAATTCGAGGAACAAGTGTGCAACCAGTCAAAGTCTTCAGTTCGGTCACAGGAAGAAGTGGTGAAGGATATTACGCTGATGGATAGCAACTGTCAACTTGACACTCAAGTTGAGACAGTTGAATACGAGTTTCCCAAAGGTGATGTCTCATGTACTCAGGGTAGTTTGGTTCCAACAAGCAATGATTACAGTGAAGTGAGTTCAGATGATGATGAAGATGTCATTGTGCATGGTGATGAGATACCTGGTGAAAATGAGCAGACATCGAGCATTTATGATTTTGCTGACAGAGAGTATCAAGCTCAGTTAGATGCTTCGTCACATGAGGATGAGAATGGCAGTACTTCACATGATTTGTCCAGCCAGTTGAAGGTAAGCAAAGATAGTATTGTGGCTTCTTTATCTCATCATGACAGGATGCGGGAGATGTTAGAAGAGCACATCCAGATGATTCAGTTACAAGGAAGACATAAGGGAGTTCAGGCAAAATCTTCTTGTTGTGACTTACATGCAATTGGTGAAGGAATGGGAATGACGAAGTTGAGCTATTTGCATCTTCTATCAGACCGTGACCATCTTCTAAGCCTTGCCAAAGACTATTCAGATGCCTTGAGGAGGAAGGAGGAGGAAGTTGTCAAGATTTCTTGCGAGCTTGAGGACACTCGAGCAACTTTAGCATTACAGGACTGGGAAAGACATGGGAATGAGCATGGCATGGAGCTAAGCTTAGTTTCATCTGGCACGTCTGACACTCAGCTTCCTACATTTGATGGGTCATATTTGGTTGCTGATAATGCTACGAGTTCATCTAGCATTCACATTTAGGATACAAGGACAAGGTCAGACAGGTTCGTAGAGCCAGTTGGTCACATTATTCAGGTAAGAAGTTTGCTTAAGTTACCGGCTGTCCCTTGTTCACAGATATGGACTCGAGAATGTTTCAGCAGTGTTTGGGATTCAGTTAACCAAAGAAATTTAACACTTTATGGTAGCCATAATTGTTTGAGTACTATCATGGATTTGATTAGCAGAATACACAGTGTTGTCTTTCCTTGTGCCAGGAGAACATCCGAAGTTGGTATTAGTTTTTATACACCGGTGTTAGGTTTGGTTTATATATGTAGACGACCATTCTTGCTGAAGGGTGTTGGAGGTTTTTCATATTTGGAAGCATGTACAGATGAGTCCCAGGATCGTTTTGACCTTGATAACATTCGGGAGAATGAATTGAACAGTTTTGAAGATTCAGCTTCCTTGACAGATTCTTTAGGTACAGAAGAGTTTGACAGCAGAACTACATATTTTGACACTCTGGATGTTGATATGAGTTTTGAAGTTGATTCAAAAAATATGGATGGTAATAATCCAGAGACCAGTATCTTTGAAGATACTCCTTTAGGCAATGCGTTAGAGGGAGTTTATAGAAGACAGTCTAGCCAGAGCCATCATGTGGTTAGCCAGTTGAAAGTTAGTGAGCGAGACATTGCTATCGCTTGTGAGCATTTTGATACTGCTCGTCAGTTGTTGGCCATTACTGGTTGGGGTACTTCTATGATAGATGAGTCCAGCGGTGGTTATTTTTCTTTGGCAGAGATTCATGCCTTGCATGAAGCTGTTCGGATTTTGAAGCAAGATTATTTACGATTGGTAGCCGACCGTGATCACTTGGTTGAGTGGGGGAGTACAGCATATGAGGCACTCTTGGATCGTGAAGAGGAGGTGAGTGAGCTTTCCCAAGAGCTCATAGCGACTACTGAGGCATTAGAGGACACACAGCGAGATCTACAGAAGTTGCAGTTTCAGTTAAAGAAGGTGACCATGGAGTTGGAGGATTTGCAGTCAAAACCAGCCCCAGACCCAGTTCATGTGACTATTGAGGTAGATGACGGTAAGTACACTCCTACAGTTGCTTTTGAGGAGCTTATTGTTGAGACTGACACACATGTTCAGGGTTTGGAAGAAGTTGGTCTTAATGAGTTTGGGATATCGGTAGAGTCAAGTTTCCAGATTGATTCTTCTCAGATAGTTGATAGTGTGGTACAGTTGAATATGCCACCCTTACAGGAGGACCAGTTGTGGTGCAAAGGGGAGTATGTTAATGTTTCCTCATATAATTTTTACTGCACTGAACCGTTCATGGAGTATTTGATGGATAGTGCATGTGTTCATTTGGACTCGCATAAAGTGACAGAAGGTGTTCTCATCCAAGATACTAGTATTATTTGTAGATTGGTTGAGAAGATTATAGGGGTCCTTTCTACTATGCTACCTCACAAGGATCTCGAGGGGGAGTTTGTTGAGCAGAGTGCACAGGGTCCTATCCGACCTACAGTCACTCGGAATCAGAAAATGGAGCCATCTGTTGATTCCCAGTTCAGTGATGATGAGCCAGCAGCAGAGTTTGGAGGTTCTTACTGGCATTATATGGTAGGGTACGCTCATCATTTTTCTTTTGACATAGAGATAGAAGATTTTATTTCATGCAGATGTAGATTGGCTCCAGTTTCTTACCATCCATTAGGGGATAGATTGGCACCATCTTTTGAAAATAAAATTGGTAGTAGCAAGTTACTCAGCCTGCAGCATCAACACACCTAGAGCAGTTTTTCAGAGATTGGATTTGATGGTAGTGATTCGGGTACCTATGGCTGTTGTCATATCTACAGTGTAGTTGGGTGCAGGTGTCATTTTGACAGGGGTTTGAGTTTTGATAGAGTTGATGTTTCAGTTGGCTTGAGTTCCGCAGAATGGTTTCTTCTACTGACATCTACAGTTGGTTTTCAGATGATTTCATCAGAGTTGTCAGTTGTTTGGATGTTGAGTATAGTTTCTCAGATACTGGTATTGATGATTTCTCCATGGGAGTATGATGAGGATTGGGATGACATACAGATTTACATTTGGGACCCAGGCATACTGATTGGTTTATGGTTCAGCCATTGCTTGGGGACAAGCAATTTTAGGAAGGGCGGACTGTCATGTCCCCAATTTTTGGTGACAGTTCGATTTAATTAATTTAATTAATCTGGTTGTCCAAGGATGACTAATTAATTATTTTAATTAAATAAATAAATATTAAAAGATAACCTTGTATTTAATAAAGTGACTTGGAAAATATTTAATAAAGTCACTTGAGGGATAAGATCAAAATTATTCTAGAAGTCTCTGGAGAAGATGGAGAGGAAAGAATAAATAGGCACCCCCGGGGCTCCATTCGAATCAAGGCAGTTGATTATCTCTCTTTGATTTTCAGATTGTGATTTAATCACAAGTGCATTGTGGAACCTAGGGTTTCTACAATTGTCACAGTTGGCCATTGAGAACGATAACTCTCAATCGGTACGCAATTTTGAGGGTGTGAAATATCATCCAAATTATTGCAGATTGGAGGTGACATTCAGTCATTTCATCAAGGCAATTATCTGTGGCTTAAGGCCAATTTTGTGGTTCTCACATCACTGCTCATTAAAGGATCAGCTAGTGTGGAATTAATTGCCACCTACACAAGCATTGCAGAACTGAAGACTCGCAACTCATTGGTTAGTTGCTATTCATCAAATTAATAAGCTAAGGAGGAGGATATTAATAGTCCAGCATCTGATTCATGCCGCATGTCTAAGGGTTGAGTTTTGAGGAAATTATAAACATCGATCTTTTCCCAAGCAAGTAAGAACCTTGTCATCCGGCTCGGGCGACCTTCCACACGAAAATTCCTTCATCATTTGGCGATCCATTCTCAAGCAAGATTGGAAGATTTGCGGGTGACTGTATTGTTTCCGCGCGGAGATCAAAGGCGGAACACGGGCCAAATTGAAATCATTTACCACGCGTTTTGTTTTACAAGCAGATTATTTGTTGAATAGGGCCGCATAATCCATACTAGTTTTGGGCGCTATCTTTGGAGGTTCAAAATCGCACAAAAGTCGGATTGGTCATCTGATCTCTGAGATCAAAGGGCAAAGGCGCATTTGGTGTTTCCAACCGGCATTGATTTCCTTCGCAACCAGTTGTCTCGACTTCCATTTGCGTATCGCGATCAGGCTCCACCAACAGCAGTGTTGATAGGCGATCAGGGGAAAGATTCAGATACGAACTTCCAATCCGTAGCGGACTTAATAGCAGTCGGCATCAGGCACAAATGATAGAAGGCAGAATAGAGAAAGGGAGCGGATAGAATAAATTCAAATCCGTCCATCTGCAACATTCGGGATTGAGAAGGAAACGGGCAAAAGAAACATCTTTCAATACAAGCGACTTCCTTCAGCATCCGTAAACAGCACTGGCAATTGCGTGGAGTTTGGAAAGATCACTAAATAATCACAGAGTATAATGACACGGGTTTGAAATAGGTTGCAATTAATATTGAAGCGATTCCCTCTGAACAAACAAGGCCGAGTCTGAAGTTAAATACGATCCACTCTGGACCCGCCTCAAGTTCGGAATCTACCATCAGCCTTTAAAATAGAGGTTCGGACTTAGGTTCTTTATTGTCAATTGGTTGTAAAAAGGAATATGAATAAATCAACTAATCTTAGCAGACCAAATTCGTGTTTTAACCAAATCTGATATTCATTTCCATTGAATTGTTATTAGCTGCCCTGTTATAGAATACTGTCGGCATTATCATTTCCATTTAACTTGCTATTGTTGGCAAATTATTACATTCTTCTTCCTCATGTGAATGCCAAATATATTTAAAAATACCACAGTCCAGTATTGTCTTCCGAGGTCTCAAGGTAAGAGTCATCACAGCTCGATTGCTAATTGTTTGACGAAATGTCAAACCTTTGAATTTTTAGTATTTTTTGGTGTTGGAGAAAGCAATAACCTGTCAGGGTTATTTCAGTGGTATCAGAGCCTGTTTGCAAACTATTTGACGAATTGCCACAATACAATATTGGAATTTAGTGACCTTTATAGCTAGGGTCATTTCAGTGGTATTAGAGCCTGTTTGCAAACTATTTGACGAATTGCCACAGTACAATATTGGAATTTAGTGACCTTTATAGCTAGGGTCATTTCATAAGGTCTAGTATTAATAATTTAGTTGGTGCATAAGAATCTCTCTTGTCCTCTGAGAAGCGAATCCAAGAAATGGAGAAAATTTTGGAAGGGTAAGCCTGCTCATCATCTATTATATATGTTTTATTTAGGCCAACTATCATGCTTTTTGAAGCTAACTTTTGCTTGATCTAAATTTACTAGGTACAAGTTTTCATTGAATGTTCTCATTTTTACAGAAATCTTAATGTTTTCTTATTGTATTTCATTCGTCGTCATCATTTTATCAAATGTCAAATAAGCTATATCTTCGTACGGTAGACATCATGCAATATAGATGAGAATGTGTAGTAGGAATTTAGAACTTAATGATATGTACAAGCCATCAACCAATTCTAAATACCATGTTATTGCTTTCTATTTTAATATTAAATGGTATGTTCAAAAGAAATAGAATTATAGTGAGGAGCACTACTCTTGATTGATTTAAAGCAATGTTTACAATGAATATGGTCCATATAGTTTTTTAATCATGAAAGTTAGCCACATTTTTAAGATATCAAAATATGTAAATATAGGTCATGAAAGATATTAATTTATTAAAAGAACACTAAGCATTCATTTTTACATGTGAAACAACATTTATTTTCTCTAGATTTTCATTACCCGGATTTATCAAAAGTTCCAGGTCAAAAAGATTCATGGAGGGGAAATAGACTTTGTTGATTATTTATTTATGAAATTCGGGCATGATTGAGTGAATACTGTAAGTCTATCCATCAACACCAGAATATGAGATATTGATCTTCTACAGAATGAGATGCATGATGTAGAATTACATTTTTATACATTTGCTAAACAATTATTTACTCAGACGCCAGGTTAATTTCATTTCTCAAGTTGAACTAACATATTTTTGTTTTTATAATTTTAGTGTTATGCGTGTAATTATTAAAATTAGTAAAAGGCTATTGAAATATCCCAAAAATCCCACCTTTTTTTTAGAATTATAGGCTTATATTATTTTTCCATTCTTTTTTCATTATGCCAGGCCAGCTCAATTCTATATTACAACATTACATTTGTTATATGCCCAGCTAAATTTTTGAAGCAGTTGAATTTCATCTCTTTAGCCATTTTGTTTCTTAAATGATTAATCTGGATTGCTCTGTATCCTAACATATTACATATGATAAGAGGAAGCTTTGTGAAAGCTTTATATACTAATAGAAGTCAAGTCACAAAGTTTGTTGTATATTCTTGTTCAACACTAGAAACAATTTTTATGACTGGTAACAATATTCACTTTGTTTTCACCAATCAGAATCATCCACAAATAGAATGACGCACTACATGATAAAAAAAATAAAAATATGTTAGAAAATTATTGATTATGGTGTTCTTGTTCATGATGGCTGGAGCACACATTCTGGTCATTATTTTTTCTTTTTTGAGTCACTTAAACCTTTCAAAATTATCTTTATGTTGGGAACTCTAGGTTATAGTCTTAGAAAAGTATTTTATTCATTAACAATTGCTTCAACCTGGCTTGTAGGTGAAGTGCACACAATGTTCTTATTGCTCAAATAAATTTGATCCTTTCTTAGATTTGAGACTAGAGATCATTCGAGCAGATTCCTTGTTGAAAGCATTATCCCATTACATGACAGTGGAGCAGTTAGATGGGGGTGTGAAAAGATATCAATGTGAACGATGCAAAGTAAAAGTGAAGGCTCTAGAACAACTCAAAATTGATAAAGCACCACATGTTCTTGCAATTCATCTCAAGTGCTTCAGTGTAGTTGGAACTGGAGGAAAAATTGACAAAAAAGTAGACTTTGGTTGTACGTTGGATCTCAAACCATTTGTTAGCAGTTCACATGTAAGCAGCCCTTACAATATTATTTGCCAGTGGATCACATTTTTAGTGGAATCTAATAATATAGTTTTTGTAATATCTACTGGTTTTTTAATAAATTTTGCACATTTGAATGATATTCTAGTTTCTTTGTCTATTGATCAATCACAGGAGGGCAATTTTAAGAACACTCTTTATGGTGTTCTTGTTCATGATGGTTGGACCACACATTTTGGTCATTATTTCTGCTTTATTTGTTCATCCATAGGAATCTGGCATGCTTTAGATGATAATCGGGTATACATTTGCTACAGTTGTGAAGACATGTTTAATTTTGTGGAGCAAGCTCATTATAATTTGTGTATAACAAAATACACAAAAGAACTACAATTTTATGTAGAACCTTTTCTTTATATGGTAGCACTAATTATACTAAAGTTGCTTAGATTGATTGAAGTTATTCTTATGACATTTTGTACTGTAGGTCTATTTAGTCAGTGAGAAAAGTGTGCTTTCCCAGAAAGCTTACATGCTATTCTATATACGAGATAAGAAAACTAGCATTCAAACAGCAGGTGGGTCTGAATCTCAGTATAATGGCTCTAAACTAAAGAAGAGGGTGTCATTGAACATTGGACATCCAAAGGAAAACCACTTACAAGATTCATATGCCCCCCAAGTGACAAAAAACATGCATTCTTTCCAAATGACAACAATCTCTTTTAGTGTTGCAGGTGTAAACAAGATATCCCAATAGGTAGAAAATTTGTCAAATGTCAATTTCATTTCAAAAAGTCTAGAAAAGAACACAAGTTCTGGCCAATCATTCAGTAAATCCAAATCATCAGTAGATCATGATGCTACATTACAAATGGTGCCTCCAAGAACCAATGGTATTCAAACAAATAATGTCTTCTAGTCAAGTCATACCATAAGTAATGGATGCAAATCGAATAGGTCTAGTAATAATGTTAAGAAGTAGGAATCTGAAATAAAGGGAACTAATTCTGTGGGTAATTTTAATATTATGGTTGTTAGACATTCTCGGAACTGTGATGTGAGCAATGATAATGAGAACTATATTGGTAGCTAAAAATTCGGAAACTTATTCAAAAATTAATGCTAACAAATCATGAGAATGTCAAACATTCTACAAATGGTTTGACAGGTATTATTACTCAGCATCATGCTACTAAACTTCCAAAAAATTATTCAAATGGTAAACTTGTAGCTGGTGAGCATCTAGAGAATGGTGGTGTGGTCCACAATTCTATAGATAATGAGAGTGAGGCTGCTAAGCTCCTATCTCTAGAAGATGGTTCCTTATTTTAGGTGCCAAAAACAACATGGCTGAAGGTGCAACAGGTTGAATATGCTTGCGACGGGGTCACTATGGCGGCGATGGTATTTGCCGTCACCACCACAGTGGCCCCACCCCAGTGCTCACCATCAACATCGCAATTGCGACGGATACGAAACCATTGTGATGAAAAGTGCATCGCAGACATAGCATCACCGTCACAATTCTTACAAGGATGTCACAATTGTGATGCAATTAGAAGAATTGCGACGGTCGGCAGCAACGATGCCACAGCTACCGCGCTATCAGGTGTCGTCGTGTCCTCGTCGCAATTTGAAATGGACGACACAATTGCGACGTCTAGGGAAGTAATGGGAAGGCTGCCGTCATAGTGACCCCATAGCCAGATGCCGACGCGACCCTATCGCAATGCTTGGGGAGGACGTCAGAATTGCAACAACAGCCGACTGCATTGTGATGGGATCCGTGTTGAAATAGAATGGTTAAATTGTGACGGACTGGCATCAAAATTGCGACGTCAGAGGATAGATGTCATAATTTGCGACTAAAAAACAATGATGTCTATTGCTGTCGCAGTGGCGACACATTGCCATTGTAATTGCGTCACTTAGCCATCGCAAATTGATGCCAAATGTATTAGTGGGAGCAACCACCTAGCGATGAGGTTGCAGGTGAAGAGAAAAAAGTATATAGATTGAAGAGAGCTCTTTATAGGCTCAAGCAAGCTCCAAGGGCATGGTACAATAGGATTGACTTGTATTTGATGAGCAATGGCTTTAGAAAAAGAAATGGTGAGCCCACTCTTTACATCAAGGCAGTAGATGGTAATGTATTGATTTTTGTCTTGTATGTAGATGATTTAATTTTTACTAGTAATGACAAGACTCTAATTGGTGAGTTCAAAGAGGTCATGAAAAGTGAATTTGAAATGACAGACCTAGGTCTCTTGAAGTAATTTCTAGGCATAGAAGTAAAACAAATGCATGATGGCATCTTCATCTCTCAAGAAAAATATGTAGGACGGATCTTGGAGAGATTTAAAATGCAGAATATTAAGGCAGCCCCAACACCAACAGCAATAGGTTTGAAGTTGAGCAAGGAAGACTCTAGCAAGAGAGTGGATCCAACATTATACAAGAGTATGGTTGGAAGTTTAATGTACTTGACTGCAACTCGGCCAACCCTAATGCATGCAGTAAGTCTGATTTCCAGATTTATGGAAACACCAAAGGATTCCCATTGGCAAGCGAGAAAAAGGATCCTAAGGTATGTGAAAGGTACCAAGGGATTTGGAATTTTGTACACTGCATCAAATGAACTCAAGTTGGTGGGATACACAGATAGTGATTGGGCTGGAAGTATAGATGATAGGAAGAGCACTTTCGGATACATGTTTCATATGGGATCGGGTGCAATTTCATGGGCATCTAAGAAGCAACATATTGTTGCTCAATCTACAACAGAGGCTGAATATATAGCAGCAAATGCAGCAGCATGTCAAGCTATTTGGCTAAGGATTTTGAATAATTTGAATGAAAGGCAAAAGGATGGAACCACAATTTATTGTGACAAAATCTCATCAATTGCATTGTCCAAGAATCCAGTCTTCCATGGGAGAAGCAAACATATTGAGATCAGATATCACTTCATCAGAGAGTTGGTGGAGAATGGGGATATCAAAATAGAATTTTGTAAGTCTGAGCAGCAGCTAGCAGACATATTTACAAAGCCATTAGGCATTGGATCTTTTTTACACCTAAGGGAGTGTCTTGGTGTAATTGATTTGGATCAGCACTGATCCTTATTTTTTTGGCTCGGGACAAAGGGGGAGTGTTGGAAAATTAAATGTAGTGGACATTTGTCCCTAGAGCCAAATGCTCACCTACCACCTTTGATGCCCAGAACAGATAGAAACATAAATACAGTGGGTGAGATTTTGAAATTAGAAATGAGGGGGAAAATGGAATGTGACAAAAAGGGAATGTTTCTACATTCATTTTAATTCAGTCAAATTTATTTAGACATTCAACTCAGAAGAATAGAGAAAAGGAAGAAGAAGAAAGTGGTTAGTAGATCCACTTGTTGCAGAGATAGAAGGAAGTATGTTTAGTGTCTCCAATTGCATGTGACTTCCCCTATTCACTTTGTGAGTTTTTTGTTGTTTGGTTTTGTCTTGTTGAAGTAGTGATTGCTCCAAGCACCTTTGTATGCAGCCATTAGAGTTGCAGGTTTAAAGTTTTTGAAGTACTAAAGTTGTTTGAAGTTTTACTAGTTTAGGGTGATTTTAGGGTTTTTTGGTTGAAGCTGAATGCTCTCAGATTTTGTAATAGTTTATATCAAATATTGAATAGAAGGCAAGTAGGCATACTTGAATCCATTGCTCTTCCCTTGTTTATTGCATTTGACAAGTTTTTTTGGAAGTTTCAAGTATTGGCTCTCTGGTTTTAATGGTGAAAGCATTCACGTTGGAATTTCCTAAGTTATAATTTTTCAGTTGAACAGAACACTTAGCATCCTCTTTCTTAGTTGGAGCCGAGCTCACTCGACATCTATTGTTGCCGAGCATTTACTTTGTGCGCCAAGCTTCTTGTCACTTGGCACCTATTGCCTATCACTCGGCACCATCAAGTGCCAAGAAATCTATGACTCGGCACCTTCAAGTGCCGAGCAAAATTGGCACTCGATACCTTCATGTGCTGAGCAATTTTTTAGTGCCGAGCAAATATTTTTAGGTTTAGGGTTGTGAGTTTTAAATTTAAATTTATATTTCTTACAAGTTCATTTGATGAATTATTATGTCCAGAGGTGTAACTATACAATAGTTCAATAGTTTGTATCTGTATTGTAAAAACAAAAAGAATAAGATTAATAGAAGTATGCTTTCTTTTTTATAAAATCTTGTTTATAACATAAAAGTATGCTTGGATTACAGGTGATAGGAAGAACTGTAGAACCCTTACAAGTTGAAGAATTGGGTAGTGAAGTTTTATCGTTGCATGACATGTACAATCTCATTGTTGGAGATCCTGGAAATGCTGCTCTAGAAATCAATTGGAGAGAATTCCTTCCTCTTGTAAATCGATGGCTTACCAAAAGAAAAATACATAAAATGTTAAACAATGTGACAAGGAGGTCAGCACTTGTGAGGGTTCTCATTACCCAAGAAAGGGAACTCCTATCTTCAGGAAAGGTACGGCTACATAATAGTGTACATGAATGGTTCATAGGCTATTTATTAGTTTTTTATATATGTAATTTGACTTTTTGTGAAAAATATTTCTTATTTATCATTAGAAAATGACTTGACTTTTGTGAAAATATCTCTTATTTATCATTAGAAAAAATAAAAATTATGATCAATTTTATATCTTTTGACTGTTTTACTGATTTATTAATGAGTGAAGGAAACAAAAGGATATCTGGACATGCTTCTCAAGGAAGGAAAAATTCTAAGTGAGAGGCAGCTAGAAACTGCAATATGGGAGCCTGTAATTGAAAGCACTACTACGAGTCATGTGTCTATGGTCTGGGCATTCTTCAACCTCGTGAAACATCCTCATGCTCAAGTAACTTTTCTAGTAAAAAAAACTTTTTTAAATAGACATGAATTTTTATACTTTGTTCTTGAAAATAATTATACATATTTCTCAAAATTGACATTTTAGATTACATTCAATAATATATCATCAAGAAGAATGCTAAACATCATTGTTTCCCATTTTTTATCAGTGATGTTTTTCTATTTCAATACAATTTTTCTAAGCAGGAAAGACTTTACAAGGAGATAGAACAAGTATGTGGAAAGAAGGCAGTAGAAGAGGAGGATTTGGGCAAACTGCCATATTTGAAAGCAATATTTTATGAGATAGTAGGTAGGCATTCTCCTTTGCATCTTGTGCCACTACGTATTGTTCATGAAGACGTGGAGATTGATGGCTACCACATTCCAGCAGGATGGGAGCTATAATCTTAAAATTTATCAAAAATATAAATTAATGGGCATTGAATCATCTTGGAATTTATAGAAAATACAAATTAATGTATATTGAATAAAAGTATTAATTATTCATGTTTGGAGATTTTGTTAGGTACAATTTATTTTATTAATATTTTCTATCAAAGTTTTTAATCTATCATTAGAGTAAGAGCGGCTTAAATATCACACACTAAGCTTCACTCTAAGACTAAAAGTGCTAAATAGTCAGAGTTGACTTAATTTTCTCCTTGGTATGTGATGTTTAAGGGTGGCCGAATAAGAAGTACAAAGATGAAAAAATTTGAATGGTAACATTGAAACAAATAAATCGTATATAGCAAAATCTAGAAGTTCTTACATATTAAGTATTATAGACTATAGAAATCTAATATCTCAGAGTATTAATCATTACTATTAATGAAATAATGAATATTATTGTATTAATTATTTATTAAATTTATATTAATTTATTGAAACTATCATAAGTTTACAATGAAGTTAAAATTATGCATGTTTAAAATTAAAGATTAAATTAATACATGTTGAGCAAAACTATCAATTAAACTTCTAATCATAAATAAATATGATATATTAAATTGATATTTTCTTTAAAAAAATTGTTAGTTTTGTGAAACTACAAATAAAAGTAGTACTTAATTAATAAATTAAATTAAAGAAATAAATTACATTTTTGTATTGTAATGAAGAAAGTATTTTTTAAGATAAATGAATAGTCAAATAAAAGATAATTAAATAAATGGTGAAAAATAATGGATAGATAAATTTAAGTAATATTTATAGTTCTCAAATCTAAGGATGTGTGTAAAATGTGCAATTTATAATTCTAATTTTCAATATTATTAAAGCTCTCTTACAATTTATTATAATTTATTATTACTATTATAAGCTTGGTATATTTTTTCAAAATGTTTTTATTTATATAAATTATTTACTAACTTCGTATTATTATTTATTAATCAAATATTAATTAATATAGGGGAAGCAAATAATTATGAAGGAGAATGGAATAATTCTGAGGAGTGGAAGTCAGAGAGACAACTAAAGTTTCTAGTAGAAGAGGATATTTACAAGACCATGGTATTTGGAGCAAGCAATAGATTGTCTATAGGATGGGCACAAGCAGTGACAATGGCATCCTTGGTTATTGGGAGGATTGTTCAAAACTTTGAATTGAAAATGTCCATAGGACATGATGAAGACTATGAAACAATAATAAACACAGGGACTCATAAATTACGCCCCCTATTTTCAATTTTCACACCAAGAAAGGTCTAATACATTCCTCCATGTTCTAGTGTTTGATAAATATATTACATCATCTTTAATGATGCTTGATGTTTTTACTAATGTATTTAAAAAATTAATTACATTTGAACTTTGCTACCTACTGTATGCAAAGCATCATTTGTATCTATTTTAAAATCAATCTCAAATTTATTTGCAGAGAAAATGGTGTTTTCATACCTAACATTAGAAATAGAAAGATGATAAATAATATTAAAATAAACTCTCTTAGGTGGAGTAAGACTCTTAAATTGTGTCATTTGTATCTTGCGTCAAAATCTAAACTAAATAAACTTATTTAAATAGTGTCTTCATGTTGGTGTTAATGTTTGTTTGAACTAATACTATATTTTGGGTTAAGAGTGTTGTCTTTTTTGTTTAATGGGGATATGAGCTTGTTCATACCATATGCTATATGGGTTTAATTTTGTGTTCTTTTTAATTATCTAGTTTGGTGAATCTAAGGTGCAATTACAAAACCATTTTTGGTGTATCATAGAGTAAAATTATACTCATCATAAAACTATAAGCATATTGTTTTATCGAAATGCCTTCAATTGTTTCATTACCTTCATACCTATTATTGATTGTATTTATATTAGTGTTGGGTTGGAGCCACTTTAATAATTTTTCAATACTTTTGACTAAAAATTATGCTATCATATATTTTTAATCATATGAATTTAAAAATCATAAGATTAGATTATGAGGGTAGGCTCCCAAGATCAAGGTGTTCAATTAAAGAAAATACAATGACCTGAAATGAAAGAGAAATAATATTCTACGAATGGATGTAAATATGCATGAAAAGAAATTGAGATTATAATCAAATTTTTTATTTATATATTTAAAGGTGACACAAGAGATAGCTCACTAGAGTATGCATGGTTCACGTTGCACCTATTTACTTTCTCAAGGAGTTTGATGCTCTTTCTCGACAATTCCTTTGGAGTGGTAATTTGCGTAGTACTAAATGGAGCTTGGTTAATTGGGCAACTGTTTGTAGGCCTAAAAAGGAGGGTGGTCTTGGTCTTCGATCTGCTCTATTGAGTAGTCAAGCTTTGGCTACTAAACTTTATTAGCGATGGTGCTCTGGACAACATCAACTTTGGGCTCGTATTATCACTCATAAATATTTTCATGGTGTTGATCCTTGCTCTGTTTCTGCACTTCCTCTTGAAGGTCGTGGCTCAATGGTTTGGCATACTTTGAAGACAGGTGCGATGTTGGTAAAGAGGGGTCTGTTTTGGATATGTAAAGGAGGTTCTCAGGCTTTGTTTTGGTCTGATGCTTGGGATGGATTCCCTTCCATTTTATCCATATACCCTCATCTTCAGCCTCTTTGTGACTCTTTTCTTGCCGCTGGATGGGATAAAGTGGCTCATTACAAGACTCCTTATCAATTGGGACCTGTTGTTGGTTACAGATGGAAGCATTCTTCTGATTGGCCTCCTGGAGGTACAGACATGGATCGTCAGGAGCTTTCTCAAATTTTTGCCTCTAGAGAGTGTTCTTCTTTGCTTGGTCCAGATGTTTTGGCTTGGGGCGGTACCTTGCCTGGTAAATATCATGTCTCTGCTGGGTATTAGGAGATAACTAGACAATTATTTGGGGATGCTGAGGTCCCTTGGTGGAAGCAAGTTTGGAATAAAGTTTCTTGGTCCAAGTGCAATTTTTTCATGTGGCTAGTGGCTCACAACCGTTGTCTTACCTGGGATAATCTTTGTAAATGTGGATTTCAGGGCCCCTCTTATTGTGTTTTTTGTGGTAATGGAGAGGAGTTTGTCTCCCATCTGTTCTTCCATTGCTCCTATTCTACTCATATATGGCACCTTTGGTGGAGCGCTTGGGGTTGCTCTTGTCGGCATGCTTCCTCTTTGCCTGAGTTCCGGGCCCGCTTGGGTACTGCTCCCTCCAAGTCTTCTTTTCTCCATGCCACTTGGATTGTTGGCCCATCTTTCATGCTTTGGCATATCTGGTTAGAGAGGAATCATCGCATATTCCAAGATGTTCGGCTTGGTGTTTTGCATCTTTGGTGGAAAATATCACATTCTCTTCAGGAAACTATTCTTGTGAAGTGTGAGCTTGATGGGGGTATGGATCCGGTTGATCTTGCTATCTATAATCGCCTAAATTTTCATCTGCAGGATGGTGCTGTAGCTCATAGGTTTCCTTCTATGTCCAGGCAGCTTCACCATCAGAGGAAGAGTCGGGTTAACCAGGATGGGCACTGGACTCCTCCTCCCTGTGGAGTTCTGAAAATTAACACTGATGGTTCTTCCCGTGGGAATCCTGGTTCGGCTGGTATTGGCAGAGTGGCTTGTTGTAGTTCTAGGGATGTTAAATTTTTCTTCTCAGTTCATAAGGGTGATTATACTAACAATCTCATGGAAGCTTAGGCTATTTTATATGCTGTGGAACAGTGTTGCTTGCGGGGATGGAGTAAGATTATCTGTGAGTCTGATTCCCAGGTGGTGGTGAACATGCTTTCTTCGCAAGAGCTTGAGGATGTTAGTTGGCAGTTGGCCACTGTTGTTAAGCAGATTCTTTTCTTCTCTTCCTCTTTTCAGTTCATTAGGTTCACGTATATTCTTGGTGAATGGAATAGAACTGCTGATTGTTTAGCCAAATGGGCATCTAGTCATGATTCGGGTTGGAATATTAGGGATAGGAGGCAACTGTCCTTTGAGATGGTGCAAGAATTTGATGATCTTGTTGCTCAGGATCGAGCTCCTTGTTGAGCTCTCCTTGTTGTATTGCTTTCTGTCTTAATAAATTTTTACCCCTCTTTTTGCAAAAAAAAGGTGGTAAGGTGTGAATAGAATCTAAATGGGAAATTACTTAGATGATAATCCCCTTTCATACCAACAAATAAACAAATGTATGTATAAAGGGAGAGAAATTTTTTTGAAAAAATTATTCTATCAACCAATGTGACTATACATAGGAAGAATTTGAGATTATTTAAAGAAAAATCATGTATTTATAGGCAAAGGTGAGACAGTGGATAACATTACATTAAGCTACAAGTTTTAATTTTATGACTTGATATATAATAAGTAAACATGGTTAAGTAAATGACGTAATAAGGTGTGAGTAGATTATGAATAGAAAACTAGTTTGGTAATATTCTATCTTCATACCAATAATATAAACAAATCTATGTATAAAGATATGGAAATAAACATATAGAGAAAATAAGTGAAACAAATAATATGTAATCATGAATACATTTTGCACTAAAAACTGGTTGATTATAAGATTTAAATGTCACACAACTGTACTAATTTTATTTTTATTTTTTAAATTACAAATTAATTCCAAAAAAAATTACATTGCATATATAATAGATAACACTAAAATACATTATATGCTAAATGACAACACGTTATATACTTCTAAAATAGATTATAATTAACCCTTAAATTATAAGAAGTGCAATAATAACTGATGATTTAAGAAACCGCTATTCAACAACTGGTTGATTTTAATAGCTAATAACAGCACTACTATCATAAGAAATACTTGAAATTTTCTATAACTCTTGTATGAAAAAAATTAAACAATAAACTTTAAGAACCAAATGTTTTACATGGAATAATTTGTGGAGGAATATGGCGAGAAATGATGACTTCCAATAGCATGGAAAAGCATCTTTACTAATTGTATATTGGATCATTTCTCCCGTTGATGATTTTTGCTGAATTGTTTCTTTGAAATTGCCAAGACCATATGTCAGCAGATACCATATAGAAATCACAGATTACCAATAACAAAATTACTTCCTTTATATTCAAGACATGCAAGAGAGTCACATCTGTGCTGTATGAATCAACTTTAGGTGCCCTTTTCAATGAGATGGGGTATAGATAAATTTTATGTTTTATAGTTGATATGTTATAGGGGCATAAGTGTTATAATTATATTTTATAGAACTCATGATATCAGATGATCTTTGGGAGTCTATAAATGGTTTGTGAAGTATTTTTTTTATGGAATGATTGTACTTTATTTTCTATCTTTCAAGAGTACACATTCTCAAAAGCACACATTATCTATGTTAAGTTAAAAGAAAGTGTAAATAAGCAAGAGATAATATTGCATCATTATTTTCAAAATTCAAGGGAAAAGAGATAGGCATTGCATCATTAATTTCATCAGCCTTCAATAACTGATATTATGTGAGGAATTGATAATGTGAGAAGATGCATCAAAGTTTTTTGAGTGCCATCTAAGTGCCCACTTTGTTATTAATTTTTTAAAAAATAATCAAAATTATGGTGAAAAGTAATGGACAATAAGATTTTAAATGTTTATAATTCTTAAATCTACTATATTCATCAATATATACTTTAATATTTTAATTAATCAAAAGGAACTATTCATCAAAAAAAATCTACTATATTCATAAAATGTTGAATTCGATGTTGTTTTCAATTATCAATATTATCAAAAGCTATCTTGCAACTCTAACTTATTAATATATTGATTGTTTTGAAATTAAATAATTTCTATTTTTAATAATTTTTATAAGCTTGACAAACTATTTTGGAAATATGTATAATTATATTAATCAACCATTAATTGATTGTTATTGTTTATTATTTAGATATTAATTAACATAAGGAGAATAAATAATTATGAAAGAGAAAGGAAAAATGTATAGGAGTGGGAATTAGAGATACAACTAGAGTATACAGTAGAGAACATTTATAGGACCATGGTTTTTGGAGTAGGGAATAGATTGTGCACAGGATGGGCAGATATAATATGAGGAAGATTATGACATAGTAACAAATAAAAGAACTCACGAGCTAGTCCTCTCTTTTCAATTCTCACATTAAGAAATGCATAATCCATGTCCCTATGTTCTAGTGTTTGGATAATCATATTATATCAATTATTATGAAGCCTATATCTTATATGTATGTATTAAATTTTTACTTGTATTTGACCTTTGCTCACTATTTCATGCAAACCATCATTTGTATCTATTGTAGATATCAATGACCAATTTCTTTCTAAGAAAAAATATTATTTTTAAACCTAAACTAAATAGTATAATTTAATAAATTATATTAAAGTAAAAGCCCTGAAACTCACTACAAAATGTTAGATCGTGTCCTTTTTTATTTTATTTCAATGTTTAAAGTAAAATAAGTATTTAATGAAAAGCTCACCTGATTTTTATCTTTGATTCAAAGCTATGTTAAGGTGGGTGCTTAATTTTTCTTGAAATTTTGGTTATAAAGCGATGTGGATGAGCTCTTATGTACTATGCTTTGATAGACATCTCCATAGCTTTATATGTGCTCACAAATCCACAAAAGTGGTCAAATTAAACATATTTTCATCATCTCTATTTTATCAACCAAACCCATAAGGTTATCTTGTAGTTCTACAATGTGTAGTTCTAAAAAATTCAAAATTGGATGGTTCTTGGAAGACTGGGACTCCATTGTTTAGTTTATTGTCTATATGTATGGATGTTCATGTGTGTGTTATATTAATTATGGTTTTTTCATTTGGTATTTTCTTGATGAAATATGATGATTTATATTTTGATAGATATTGTGATGGTGCATGATTGTGGTGTATGTTTTCTTTTGATGATGATTATGTTTTAGCTTCTAATATATTGATGGACACTAACTCGTGAATTTGTTCATGTTGGATTATTAGTATGCCAATATTATTTATTCTCGTGGATTCTATATGGCATGTTTATATGAAGAGGGGGAAAATTGTGTTTGTATATATTTTAAAAAGTGTGTCATGCCAACATCATTTGTCACATTAAAAAGTTTACTAGTCACCTTTTTTATAAAGTAATTTCATTTCTCTTCCTAAGCTTAAATAATTGAAAAAAAAATTATTATCACCAGAAATTTATGTCACCCTAATCAACTTATGAAAAGATATAATAAAACACTTCTTCATTATCAAATTTATTATTTAAGGTGGAAATCTTTTAAATAGTGTGTTCATATTGGTTTTAATGTTTTCTTGAACTAATATTTTATTTTGAGTTAAGAGTATTGTCTTTCTTGTTTATAGGGGGATGAGCTTGTTCATGGGTTCAAGTTTTTGTTCTTTTTGTTTATCTAGCTTGGTAATTCTAAGGTGCAACCACAAAAGTCATTTTTGGTGTATCATATAGAGTAAAATTATATATTCATCATAAAACTATATTTTTTTTATGGAAACACTTTCAATTGTTTCGTTACCTTCATATTTATGACTATTTGTCTTTATATGTGTATTATGTTGGAACTACTTTAATAAATCTCTAATAATTTTGACTAAAAATTGTGATATTATATCTTTTATTATATGAATTTATAAATTGTAAGCTTTGATTATAAAGATAGGCTTCCAAGATCAAGGTTTTTAATTAAAGAACATATAGTGATCTAAAATGAAAGAACAATTCTATCATAGAGGAATAGATGTAAATATACATGAAAAGAAATTGAGATTACAATGAAAAACTCTTCTATTTAAGCATGCAAAGGTGAGTCAAAAGATAGCATTAAAATGTATGTCTCAATATTAAACTTTATATAGTAAAACTAATCATTCTAAGTAGATTTAAAGTTTAAGGTGTGAGTAGAATCTAAATGGGGAACTACTTGGGTAATAATCCCCCTTCATACCAACAAAATAAATAAATGTATGTATAAAGGTAGAAAAATAAAAATTGTTTGTTCTATTCTATCCATGAATGTGAATATACACAGGAAGAAATTGAGATTACACAAAGAAAATCCTTGAATTATAGTAGATAGCATTAGATTAAGATACACGTTTCTTAATTGCATGACTTGATATATAATAAATAAATACCTTAACTAAATTTAAGTAATAAGACGTGAATAGAATATAAATCGAAACTAGCTTGATAATATTTCATCTTTATATCAATAACATAAACAAACCTACATATAAATATATAAAAACAAACATATAGAAAATAAGAACTATAAAAATATGTAATTATGAACACATTTTACACTAAAATTCAATTGATTATAAAACTTAAATGTCCCACATCTTAATAAATTAAAAATATAGAACTACAAATTAATTCAAAAGAAAAAGCAAGTTGCATTACATATTACATGATAACAAAATTAGGTCCATAAATGATAAACAATTCCAATAAGTGATCAACTTAGCAACCACTATTCAACAACTGGTTAATTTTAATAACTAATAAATAACAACACTACAATCTAAGAAAATATACTTAAATTTATCTTTAACACTTGTATGAAAAAATTTAAACAATAAACATTTTGAACCAAACTTATTTAAACACCTATATTTACATGGAATAATTTGTGGAGGAACATGGCAACAAATGATCACTTCCAATAAGACGAGAATCATCTTTACTAATTGTATGTGGGATCATTTCTCCCGTTGATAATCTTGCTGAATTAGTTCTTTGAAATTATCAAGACCATACAGAAATCACAGATTACCAATCACAAAAATTACTTCTTGTCATACATATATTCATACTCCAGACATGCAAGAGAGCCCCATCTACGTTGTGTGAATTAGTACCCTTTAAATGAGATGGATATGTTGGAATATTTAATGCAGATGTTCATTTGTCCCTGGAGCCAAACGCCCACCTACCTCCCCTGGCGGATTGCACAACAGCCAGAAATATTTATTTTGGTAGGTGAGTTTTTTCAAATTCAGAAATGGGGGGAAAACATTTTGCAAGTATAACAAAAGGAATTTTCTATTCCATTCAACCAGTTGAGACAGAAGAAGAGAAAGAGCTCAGAAGTTGCAGAGAAGAAAGAAAGAAAAGTGATCAGCAGATCCATTGGTGCAGAGACAGGAGGAAGTGTTTTTTTCATGCCTGCAATTGCACATACTCCTTTGTGTCATTCTGTAAGTTCATAGTTCATAGTGTATTGTTCCATTCATCCTGTTGAAGCAGTGATTGCTCCAGGCATTATTGTATGCAGCCATTAGAGCTGTAAGTTTGAAGTTTAAAGTTTAAAGTTTTTCAGTTTGAAGTTTAGGGTTATTTTAGAGTTTTCTGGTTGAAGCTAAATGCTCCTAGATTTGTAATAGTTTGAATCAAAGTTGAATAGAAAGCAAGCAAGAATACTTGAATCCATTATTGTCCTTCTTCTATTCATTTCATTTTGGAAAGTTTATTTGAAAGTTTGAAGCTTTGAGTCTCTGGTTTTAATGGTGGAATTATTCATGTTATAAGTTTGCACTCGGTATTGTCTTTGGTAGAAGTCTTTCTCTGCAGTGGCTATCGAGTACACTCGGTGCCTTCTTCTACCGAGCTCCATTCTCCTGTGGCTACCGAGTACACTCGATGTCTTCTTCTACCGAGTTCACTCGGTAATCACGTTGCCTACTGAGTTCACTCGGTAATCACTTTGGTTACTGAGTTGTGTGTTCTTTCATTTACCGAGCTAACTTGGTAAACTCTCTTGCCGCCTATTCTCTTTGGTTACCGAGCAAAATTTATCACTTGGTAATAGTTGTTCCCGAGTAGATTTTAGGGTTAGGTTGTGAGTTTTGTTTTTTGTTTTAATATTTCTCATAGGATAAAGATAAATATTCTGTTTTATAGTTTATAAGATCAGATGATTTTGTTTTAGGGCTACAAGTATAATTATATTTTATATTTCATGCTAGCAAATGATCTTTTTTATATAAAAGTGGTACTCTATCTTCCATCTTTGAAGAGTACACGTTCTCTATTATTATGTTAAGTTAAAAGAAAGTGTATATTTGTGATTATTATCTAAAGTTCAAAAAGCAAGAGATAACATTGCATCGTTATTTTTTTATGGGCTTCAATAGCTTGTGCTATGTGATACATTAAGAGGAATTAATCAAATTTTCATTTGAGTGGTATCTAAATGTTCATCTTCTTGTTAATTAAGTTGAGAGGCTTTCTACAGTGGTAGCAATCTTCAATGTAAACATTTTCTATTTTGAAAAAAAATTTAACGTTCATTTACATGTCAGAAAAATAAAATTGAAATAGACTAAATATAATTAAAATTGTGAAAATTACAGAGAGGAAATGGAAGTAAAAATGAAGCAGATCAAGAGTCTCGAATCATTTCCTCAGCCTCTTAGACTCACATAAATATGCGATGATGAAAATTATGAAATTATGAAAATAGGCACTTCGAGAAGGATATCTTTCATCTTTATATATATATATATATATATATATATATATATATATATATATATATATATATATATATAAATATAAAAAAGCTAGTTTTTAAAAGATAATCAAAAGAGTGGTAAAAAGTGATGGATAATAAAATTTTAAATCTATATAATTCTTAAATCCAATATATTGATATATTTATGAAGGAGAATGGAAAAATTCATGTTCTAGTAGTTGGGTAGTCATCAATCATTATTATGAAGCTTATATCTTAAATGTATGTATTAAGTTTTTTTTTTTTGCTTATATTTGGCATTTTCTCACTAGTTATGCAAACCTTCATTTTTATCTCTTCTAGATATCAATAACCAATTTTATTATAAGAAAAATATTATTTTTATAGCTAACCTAATTAATACAATTCAGTTAATTATATTACAATAAAAGTCCTTACACTCACTACATAATGTTAGATTGTGTCATTTTTATGTAATTTCAATATGTAAAGTAAACAAGTATTTTATAAAATTGTCCCCCCTCATTTTTAATCTTTGAGTGAAAGCTATGCTAAGGTGGGCACTTACATTTTTTTTGGAATTTTGGGTATGAAGATATGTGTATGAGTTCTTATGTACTATGATTTGATGGACATCCATAACTTGATACAAAGCTCACATATTGACAAAAGTGGTCAAATTAAATATCTTCTCAATATTATCTATTTTATCAACCAAATCCATAAGGTTATTTGGTAGTTCTACAATGAGTAGTTCTAAACAATTTAGGATTATGTGATTGTTGTAAGACTCCTCCATGTTTTCCTTTACTTTCTATATGTCTAGAAGTTCATGCATGTTGGATAGGTTACGGTGTTTTCCTTTTATATTCTCTTGATGACATTTGATGATTTATATTTTGATAGATATTTTGATGGTATGTGATTGTGGTTTACATTTACTTTAATGATGATTATGCTTTAGCTTCTAATATATTGATCTAGATACTAACCTTGTATTTGTTGATGTTAGATTATTTTTGTGCTAATGTTATTGATTCTCATGGACTCTATATGATGTGTTGTATGAGGAGGGATAAAGTTGTGTTTACATATATATTTTAAATATGGATAAGGTCCCACATTTTTTGCCTTACTAGAGTCAAGAGTGTTTCATGAGGAGATGAAGAGTGAGTCGTGCCAACATCATCTATCTTGAAAAGTTCACTAGTCGCTTTTATATAAAGTAATCTCATTTCTTTGTCGAACCTTAATTAATTCAAAACTTTATGATTTTCACTTGAAAATTATGCCACCCTAATCAACTTATAAAGAGATATAATAAGACACAACTTTTTCATTTTCAAATTTATAATTTGAGGTGGAAATCTTTTAAACATAGCCACCAAAAAAAATCTACATATAATTGAACCTCATACATGAACTTTTGTCATAAAAGTCAAGATTATCTCCACAAAAAAATATAACTTCTAATCAATTTAGATACATGCATATAACAAGTGCCACATAGTGGCATGTATTTGTCATAATTTATAATAGCTTAGTTAGATAGAGTAGTAAAGTTAAAAATTTAATATTATTTTATTAGTATTTAATTTTTTTTTAAAAATAAATATAGTTTTACATTAAAAATCTAATTTTTAATTTAGAAAGATTTAAAAATCATTATTTTGTTTTGAATATTAAAATATTTTTTTTTTAAAATTAATAATTTTAAAAAATTCTAATTAAATATAAATGTCATTGTACTATTATAACTAATCAAGTTGTATCTTAAAGTATTAATATTTTATTAAAACTAAAAAATAATTATATAAAATATTATTCATAAAATATAATCATGTGAAAAAGATATTATTGAAATAATTATACCATATATATTATTCATTTGATAGTTTTAAATAACAAAATATTTTCACAATTTCATTTATTTATGTATATAGTTTATAGTCCTCTTTCATATTATAAAAGTTAATATGACTTATATTTTTCATTCTAAAATATCAGGTAGTGCTTCCTCAAAATCCACTCTTATAAGACCTAAATTTATAAGCCAATGAAATTCAAGTAAAATAAGGGCCTCTAGAGGAAATCCAGGCAACTCTAACTATTGCATAGTCATTAGAGATTTTTAAGGTTGTGTGATCATAGCAAAATCATCTTCTCTCCCTCAATGTACTAATAACAAAGTTGAGGCCTTGCCCTTGCTTTTTGGTTTGGAATGTGCAAAATCACTTTCTATATCTAAATTACATGTTGAAAGGGATTCATACATTATTATTAATGCGTGTATTAAACATCATGTATATAATTGGTCCATACAGTATATATTACATCAAGTATGGTCTCTTCTTGATTAAATCTCTGAATGGTACATCATGCATACTTATAGAGAAGGCAATCTTTTAGCTGATTGTCTAGCTAATTTGGGTACTGACTGGGTTTATATTAACTCTTTACTTTCCCCACTTAATCTCCTTGATCTCCCCAACTTGGTTAATATTATGACAAAAGAATATGTTTAGAATAAGGTTGAGTCCTTCTCATATTTTATTTGATTGTAAATCATGATTTCTTTATGATTTTGCATGTTTTTTCTTTTATGGATCTCACTTATTCTTTTGAGATATTGTATGCAGGTCAGGGTCTTGGATTGCACTTGCATCATATGGCTTTCTAATATCATGGTCTTAATTGGAGTTTTGGATGTAGATCAACGATGGAAATCTTTATGACAGTTTTTGGCTAGGCTCTTGGTCTTGTCTTTGGCACCAAACAATGAATTGTATTCATATGAGTTTTGGGCTCTTTGTAATCACTATATTCTCAATTTTGGAATCTCTAGGACAAGATTAATTAGTGTTGATAGATACTCTCTCTTGATGTAGTATTTCTTCTTCTGCATCCTTTTTTGTATTAGGCAATGACCGAAGTTTATCTTTTCTAGTTATTTTCTTCGAGGGCATTTTTGAACCAGTTATTATTAATATAAATATAATGTTTCACTAAAAAAATTAATTTAATTTAATTTAAAATCTTACAAATAAACATTACAAAAATTAAAAGTAGTAGTATAGCCTATGACAAGTACAAAAAGACACAAAATTTATTAACAACATTATTATTTAATATATGTTTTATTTCAAATATGTTCACAAAGATTCCTCCCGATAGTTTAGGAAAAACTAATTAGAAGCCTAACGAAAAATAACAAACCCTCATGTTTTCTGATCTTAAAATCATTTGTCTGACATTATATATGATCCCATCAATTTATATATATTCATAACAAAAGTTATTATCAAATTTATTAAATGAAATGAATTTTAAATATGGTCTCAACATATCCCCATAGTAATTTTAGTGATTATTATCTAAAGTTCAAAAAGTAAGAGATAAATAGTGCATCATTATTTTTTTATGGGCCTTGCAATAGCTTGTACTATGTGATGCATTAAGAGGAA
This sequence comes from Cupressus sempervirens, assembly GCA_028749045.1. NCBI lineage: Eukaryota > Viridiplantae > Streptophyta > Pinopsida > Cupressales > Cupressaceae > Cupressus > Cupressus sempervirens. The sequence continues at coordinate 45,144,498 of CM053788.1, read as the reverse complement.
TTAATAGTATGAGAGGATGCATCAAATTTTTATTTGAGCGGTATCTAAATGCCCACCTTGTTAATTTTTTAAATATAATCAATAGAGTGGTGGTGAAAAGTGATGGATAGTAAAACTTTAAATTTTTATAATTCTTAAATCTAATATATTGATATAATTATGAAGGAGAATGGGAAAATTTGTAGGAGTGGAAATCAGAGAGACGACTAGAATTTCCCTTAGAGGCGAACATTTATAGGACCATCCAAGGAATAGATTCTGCATAGGATGGGCACAAGTAGTTATGATAGCCTCCTTAGTTATTGGAAGGATTGTTCTTGAAATGTTGACATTAAATATCAACTGAACATGGGGAAGATCCTAATACAATAATAAATAAAAGAACTCAAAAGCTATGTCTCTCCTTTTAATTCTCACACCAAGAAATGCACACTCCATGTCTTCGTGTTCTAATATTTGGGTAGTCATACCAATCATTATTATGAAGCTTATATCTTATACATGTATGTATTACAAATTTTGCCTATGTTTGACATTTGCTCACTACTGGACATGCAAATCATCATTTGTATCTATTTTAGATATCAATGACCAATTTTATTATTAAAAAAAATACTATTTTTATAGCTAACCTAATTAATACAATTCAATAAATTATATTACAATTAAAGCCCTTAAACTCACTACAAAATATAAGATCATATCATTTTTATGTTATTTCAATATGTAAAGTAAACAAGTGTTTAATAAAAGTGTTCGCCCTCATTTTTATCCTTGAGTAAAAGCTATGCTAAGGTGGGCACTTAAGATTTTTTTGGAATTTTTGCTATGAAGATATGTGTATGAGATCTTATGTACTATGATTTCATGGACATCCAAACCTTGATACAAAGTTCACATATTGACAAAAGTGGTCAAATTAAACATCTTCTCAATGTTATATATTTTATCAACCAAATCCATAAGGTTATTTGGTATTTCTACAATGAGTAGTTCTAAACAATTCAAGATTGGGTGGTTCTTGTAAGACTCTTACATGTTTTCCTTTACTTTCTACATATCTAGATGTTCATGTGTGTGTTGGGTAATTTATGGTGTTTTTCTTTGATACTGTTTTGATGACATGTGATGATTTACACTTTGATAGATACTTTGATGGTATGTGATCATCGCTTGCATTTCCTTATGATGATGATTATGTCGTAGCTTCAAATATATTGATGGGTACAAACCTTTTATTTGTTGATGCTAGATTATTGTACTGTATAGTTTTATTGATTCTCGTGGATGCTATATGATGTGTTTGTATGAAGAGAGGCAAAGTTGTGTTTGTATATGTCTTAAATAAGGATGAGGTCCCACACTTGTGCCCATAGTCAAGAGTGTTTCATGTGGAGATGAAGAGTGTGTGATGCCAACATCTAGATCAAATTAAAAAGTTCACTAGTCACTTTCATATAAAGTGATTTCATTTCTTTGTGGAACCTCTAATAATTCAAAACTTTATTTTCACTTGAAAATTATGCCACCCTAATCAACTTACAAAGAAATATAATACGACACAACTTCTTCATTTTCAAATTTATTATTTGAGATGGAAATCTTTTCAATATAACCACAGAAGTTTTTTTTTAGAAATCTATTATTACAAAAAAAATATTAGCATATAATTGAACCTTTATTATCTTAAATAATCATAAAAGTTCATTATCTCCACACAAAATATAACTCCCAATCAATTTAGATAAATGCATATAACAACACCCAAAATTTATTAACAACTTTATTATTTAATATATATTTTATCTAAAATATGGTCACAAAGATTCCTCCCGATAGTTTAGGAAAAACTAATTGCAAGCCTAATGACAATTAACAGACCCTCGTGTTTTCTGATCTTAAAATCATTTGTCTGCCATTATATATCATCCCATCAATTTATATATATTCATAACAAAAGTCAATATCAACTTTATTAAATGAAACGAATTTTAAACATGGTTTCAAAATATTCCCAAAAAAAATCCAAGACTTATAAACAGATACAACCACACAAATAGAAAGAGTGCAAAACATTATCTAAAAGAAATGATAAGCACAAAATAGTTCACCTCATCTAGTTACATGCAACAAAGAGACAGGTTTCATTGTCAAACTATTTGTCACATAAGTATAGCCACAAAACAAGCGTAACCAAAAATAGTTGCCCTCGTGACATTGCCCAATTTAACTAGCATAATCATCAATTAGTTATCAGACAACGTTTTAATTATTTTTTATTTAGCCTTGCTTTACCTATATATATGTGTGTTGGGGAGCTCATATTCTTATCTCTCATAAGTAGCGGTTGAGCAATATGTCTTACTATTATTTGCTTGAAGCTTGGACTGCGTTTCAGGCTATAATGGTGGTGGGTTTAGTACTCATCGCCATTAAATCTAGATTATCATCAAAGAAGAAGAAATACCCACCTGGTTAGCTTTTATGTTCCTTGTATTCTAACTTAAAAACTGAGATAATCTGAAAAAACTGTGATATTTCTTGTGCTATTATGTTTGTTCTTTACGTTGAAAAATGTGATAATCTGAGAAAAAAATAATTTTATTTTTTTCCATTTTTATCTCTGTTCTCTAACTTTGAAATGTGATAAATGTAGTTGTGGGTGCATGGATGGTTGTGAGGGATCTTGTTTTGTTCAAGGATAAGGTGCCTCACAGAACATTTTATCAATGGGCTAAATTGTATGGTCCTGTTTATTCTGTTCGTACTGGACTTAAATCTGCTGTTGTTGTATTGAATTCAGCCAAAGCCGCAAGACAAGTAAGATTTTGTTGTTGTAATTCTGCCCAGTTTAAATCTCAATCATCTTTTTCCTTTGCATTCAAAAAGGAGTTTTGATGGTAGATCACTTTATAAAGATTACAAAACATGTGGACTAATTGTTATCTATCAATTATTTGCTCTTACTTTTATTTTTTCTTATGTTCATTATAGATTTTGACTGAAAATGATCAAATCGAAAAGACAATGGCCAAATCATTATAGAGTTTGATTAAAAGAGCTGCCAACAATAGCATATGACAAATTAAAAAGAATATGGTCAAATCATTATAGGGTTTGATTAAAAGAGTTGCCAGCAATAAGATCTATATGATCAAATAAAAAAGAATATGGCCAAATCACTATGGCATGTAGAAATTTAATGATTTTAGTGTTTCTATAAAGCTTCTTATTTTAGTTCTTATAAATCAAAACCCTTGAGAATGTAAATGTGTGTTGCAGGCCATGACAGACCATCATTCATCTATAACAGCGAAGAATCTGACCACAGCTTTGAAAGCGTTGTCTTTGGATCAGACAATGGTGGCTTTGTCTGATTATGGAAGAGATCATCGATTAATGAAGAAGCTCATGGTCTCTCATCTCCTTGGAACAACTCCTCAAGTAATGTCTTCAACTCTTTTTGTTTTTTTTTTAAATCACATTTTACAATCATCTACTTCATTTCATACCCATCTACTTAAAAGTTAGCAAACTTGTATTCATTTAATAAATATCCATCTACTTAAAAGTTCCAAACTTTTATTTTTCTCCTTTTATAAGATTTATCTCATTTCTTTCATTCCTTATAACATATGTTACATCTACATGTGTAAACAGAAAAAGAATGCATTCATGAGAGAGGAAATGGTGCAGAAGTTAATAGCTTCCATGTATCTTGAGTTGAAGAAATCTTGCAATGACACAGTGAACATGAGCAAGATCATTTTAGATCACTTGTTTCCCTTTGCTCTAAATCAAGTAACTTTTCCTACCACAGTTACTAGTTCAATAGTAGAATGAATGTCAAACCCAATTCATAAATCGTTCATATTCTTTTTATAAAACCTAAATGAATTCTTGAGTATTGTGTTTTTATTTTCTTCTTACGGGATTAAAAAATATGAATTCATTTGCACTGGTTACAGGTTATAGGCAGAAGTGTGGAGCCTTTAGTGGTTGAAGAGTTGGGCAGTGAAGTTTTATCATTGCATGACATGTACAATCTCATTGTTGGAGATCCAGGAAATGCTGCTCTGGAAATCAATTGGAGAGATTTCCTTCCTCTTGTAAATCGATGGCTTCCCAATAAAAAACTACATGAAAAGTTGAACAATGTAATCAGAAGGAGGACAGCACTTGTGAGAGCTCTCATTCACCAAGAAAGGGAGCTCCTGTCCTCTGGAAAGGTACCTTCACAATACACCATGACCCTATATTTGAAATAATCTCATTTCGGTTTGTGATATGAAGGATTAAAACTGTCATAAATATCTTTTAGTGTAATAGTTCGAATGATTAAGTCATTTTCATTAAAAAAATATTGTTGTTCAAATTACTATTCATGAATAAGTGTCACAAAAATTTTGGTGTTCAAATTACTATTCATGAATAAGTGTCACATAGTAGCTTGTATTTGTTGTAATAGTTTAATTAAGTAAATGAAATAAAAAGAATTGATCACCACATAAATAGAAGTGATTGCAATAGTATTAGTCTGCGGCAAGTACAATAATAGATCAATAAATTTGACCAGAATTAATTACAATATCATAATCTAATGAATATATTGTCATCTAATTATATATCTAATAATAAGATTTAATAATTGTTTTACTGAATTATTAATGAATGAAGGAATCAAAAGGATATCTAGACATGCTTCTCAAAGAAGGGGAGATTCTGAATGAGAGGCAGTTAGAAACTGCAATATGAGAGCCTATTATTGAAAGCACAACTACAAGTCATGTTGCCATGGTTTGGGCTTTCTTCAACCTTGCAAAGCATCCTCATGCTCAGGTACTTTTCAGTATGAACTTTCCCATGTTCATCAATAAAGTTATACTAAAAAAAGTTCTCCATTTTCATCAATAATGTCGTTCTATTTCAATAGAAATTTTCTAAAACCCTAGCAATTTGTTTACAACAGGAAAGACTTTACAAAGAGATAGAACAAGTATGTGGAAAGAAGGCAGTAGAAGAAGAGGATTTAGGCAAACTACCATATTTGAAAGCAATATTTTATGAGACAGTACGTAGGCATTCTCCTTTGCCTCTTGTGCCACTACGTATTGTGTATCAAGATGTGGAGATCGACGGCTACCACGTTCCAGCAGGATGGGAGGTAAAATAAAATATTATGGATCACTAAAAGTTTGCTTCCGAGAAGTGATATAAACAAAATATTACTAATTTTGAATGCTTAGATTAAATATGTTAAGTTGTGAGTAGAAATTATGATATTGTTTTTAATTAAACTCTATAGTTTTTAGGTTCTATTATTGATCTATGATTCATTCTTATAAGATATGGATTTTTGTGAACAACTAATTAATGAGTTTAACTTGAAAATTATACAATTTGATAATGATATCACATTTTAACTTAGTGAGTCAATAGAATATTAATAGTTTCCATGAACCAAATCTCTTATAAGAATGAGTGTTGAACATACCATTCATTCTAATGAATGATTTTTGTTCACTACTACACTTTTGAATCTTAATAATAATAGTATCACTTGATTAAAAAATATATGTTAAAGTGTATATATATATAATTTAGTTAAATATTCTTTTGAAAAAGGTGATATAAAAATATAATATTAATCATTTTCTTTTATTAGTTAATTATTAAAAAGTAATTCAAATTATGTCTTCAAATAGAATGACTTATGAACTTGGTTGATCATTAAATATTTTTTAAATAATAAATTTAATTTTTAGTTCTTAATAATCTTAAATTTAAAAACATATATAAATTAATGCATATTAAGTGAAAGTATTAATCATGTTATTTTTCAGTTTTCAATGCTTTTGCATTTAAAAACAATGCATATTACATAAAAGTATTAGTTTAATAAAGTGATATATATATATATATATATAAGTGAATTATTCTTACTATTTATATAGTCATTACTAAGTATATTTTCAAAAATAAATAATGAATTATCAAATGGGTAGTGAAAATTAAAGGAATGTAAATATGTCATTTTTAAATCTAGTTATCAATATTATACTCCTTACAATTCTAACTTGTACCTATATTAATTGTTTGCAAATTAAACTTATAATTTTCATGAGCATTGCAAATAATTTTGAAAATACTTTTAAACATAAATTGAATGTTTATTAATTTATTTTCTTGTTTATTGTTTAGATATTAATTAACATATGGGGAGCAAATAATTACGAGGGAGAATGGAAAAATTCAAAGGAGTGGAAACCAGAAAGACAATTAGAATTTTCAGTAGAGGAGGATATTTATAGGACCATGGTATTTGGAGCGGGGAACAGATTGTGTGCAGGATGGGCACAAGCAGTGACAATGGCCTCCTTGGTTATTGGGAGAATTGTTCAAAACTTTGAATTGAAGATGCCAAAGGGGCATGAAGATGACTATGACACAATAATGAACACAGGAACTCACAAGCTACATTCTCTCTTTTCAATTCTCACACTAAGAAATGCATAATACATCTCTCTTTGTTTTAGTGTTTGGATAGTCATATTGTATTGTCAATTATGAACTTTACATCTTATAAGTATGTATTAAAAAATTTTCTTATATTTAAAATTTTCTCCCTACTTTATGGAAACCATCACTTGTATCTATTTAGGAAATAATGAGTCCATTTCTCTCTACTAGTATTAGAATGAACTTCCTAAGAATTCCCTATAAATATATTTGTTTTATGGAAACACTTTCAATTGTTTCATTGCCTTCACATGTATGATTGGTTGTCTTTATTTTATTTTTTGTATTGGAACTACTTTAATAAATTTCCAATACTTTTGACCAAACATTGTGATATTATATATTTTAATCATATGAATTTAAAAATCCTAACATTTTATATGAGGATAGACTCCCACGATCAAGGTGTTTAATTAAAGAACATAAAGTGACCTAAAATGAAACAAAAATTCTATCTTATAGGAATAGATGTAAATATACATGAAAAGAAATTAATATCACAATGAAAAACTCTTCTATTTATACATGAAAAGGTAAGCTAAAAGATAGCATTATAATTTATATGTCTTAACATTAGACTTTATATACTAAAACTAGACATTCTAAGTACATTTAAAGGTTAAGGTGTGAATAGAATCTAAATGTGGAACTACTTGGATATAAATCCCCCTTTCTACCAACAAAATAAACAAATATATGTATACAGGTAGAAAAATAAATGTATAGCATTAGATTAAGATACATGTGTCTTAATTTTATGACCTGATATATAATAAATAAATACCTTAACTAAATTTCACTAAATTTAAATAATAAGGTGTGAATAGAATATAAATGAGAACTAGCTTGATAAATTTTCATCTTTACATAAATAACATAAACAAATCAAACATATAGAAAGTACTTGAACTATAAATATATGTAATTATGGACATATTTTGCACTAAAAATCAATTAATTATAAAACTTAAATGTCATGCATCTTAATAAATTAAAAATATAAAACTACAAATTAAATCAAAAGAAAAAGCAAGAAAAAGCAAGTTGCATTACATATATAATAGATGATAACAAAATTAGACCCATATATATATATATATATATATATAATCCAGACATGCAAGAGAGTCCCATTTGCTTTGTGTGAATCAATGCCCTTTAAAATGAGATGGATAAAGATAAATATTCTGTTTTATAGTTAATATGATCAGATGATTTTGTTTTAGGGCTATAGGTATAATTATATTTTATATTTCATGCAAGCAGATAATCTTTTTTATATAAAAAGAAAGTGTATATTTGTGATTATTATCTGAAGTTCAAAAAGCAAGAGATAGACATTGCATCATTATTATTTTATGGGCCTTCAATAGCTTGTGATATGTGATACATTAAGAGGAATTGATAGTATGAGAGGATGCATCAAATTTTTATTTGAGTGGTATCTAAATGCCCACTTTGTTGTTATTTTTTTAAATATAATCAAAAGAGTGGTGGTGAAAAGTGATGGACAATAAAATTTTAAATTTTTATAATTCTTAAATCTAATATATTGATATAATTATGAAGGAGAATGGGAAAATTTGTGAGAGTGGAAATAGAGGGACCACTAGAATTTCCCTTAGGGGTGAACATTTATAGGACCATGCAAGGAATAGATTGTGCATAGGATGGGCACAAGTAGTTCCTCAGTTATTGGAAGGATTGTTCAAAATGTTGACATTAAATATCAACCGAACATGGGGAAGATCCCGATGCAATAATAAATAAAAGAACTCAAAAGATATGTCTCTCTTTTTAATTCTCACACCAAGAAATGCACACTCCATGTTTTCGTGTTCTAGTATTTGGGTAGTCATATCAATCATTATTATGAAGCTTATATCTTATACATGTATGCATTAAAAATTTTGCATATGTTTGACATTTACTCACTACTCCATGAAAATCATCATTTGTATATATTTTAGATATCAATGACCAATTTTATTATAGGAAACAATACTACTTTTATAGCTAAAAGGCTTCAATATGTTAAAAGGCAGCTCAAGATATGGAATAGGGAATGCTTTGGGAATCTTCACTTTATGAAGAGGCTTGCTCAAGAAAATCTTGATGTCATCACAAGGAAGATTAGAGATCGAGGTTTCTCGGAGGATCTTGGCCAGGCTGAATCCCTTGCTTCTAGAGCTCTAGAAAAATGGGAACTTCAAGAGGAAATTTTTTGGAAGCAAAAGGCTCGAGTTGATTGGCTCCAGGAAGGTGATCAAAACACTACCTTTTTCCATAAAACAGTGCAATCTCACCGGAATCAGACCACTATCTCTTCTTTGGTTAATTCTCAAGGTATCCAACTGAATTCCTTGCTAGCTTTGTTCCAGGAGGCTATTTCGTACTTCTCTACCCTCTTCTCTGAGGACTCTCCTCCTGCTGATAATGAAGAAAATATTATTTTGTCCTGTATTCCTTCCCTTATCACTTAGGAAATGAATGATTATCTCATGCGTCCTATCTCTTTGGAAGAGCTGGAGGTGGTGGTCTTTGGCATGCCTAAGGGGAAGGCTCCTGGTCCTGATGGTTTTCCAGTTGAATTCTTTTAGGAATTTTGGGACATCATTAATCATGATTTGTTGGAGGTGGTTAAAGAATCCTATGCTAGCAAGCAGATGCTTCGAGCTTTGAACTCTACATTCTTGACTCTTATTCCTAAGAGAGAGGGTGCTAATCAATTGGAGTTTTTTAGACCAATTGCCTTATGTAATGTGGTCTACAAAGTTATTACTAAGCTGATTGCTGAGAGACTGAAAAGGTGGCTTCCCATTATTATCTCAGAAGAACAAGGTGGTTTTGTTGTTGGAAGAAAATTTTTGGATGGAGTGGTTATTGCTACTGAGGCTATTCACTCTATGGCTACTTCAAGGGAGAGAGCCATGTTTGTTAAGCTGGATATGGCTAAGGCCTACGATAGAGTTAAATGGAGCTTCCTAAGGAGTATTCTTCTTTCTTTTGGATTTAGCTCTGACTGGGTGAGTTGGATTATGAGTTGCGTTACTTCTGCCTCTTTTTCTATTCTTATTAACGGTCAACCTTCACAACCATTTGGTGCTTCTAGAGGCCTCCGCCAGGGTGACCCTCTCTCCCCATATCTATTCATCATCATGGCTGAAGGCTTGGGCAGATTCATTAAGCATCAGGTGTCCCAGAATTCTATTCAAGGCTGGCGGTGGGGTAATGGCTTACCTTCTCTTTCCCATCTTCAATTTGTTGATGATTCTTCTCTTGCTGGTCTTGCTAGGATCAAGGAAGCTGAAGCCTTTCGACATGCTTTGGACGTTTATTTGGCAGCTTCAGGCCAGAAAGTTAATGAGCACAAATCTTTCATTTACTTTTTTAACACTCCTAATTCTATTCAGCACAGGATTGTTGGTATCCTACGGTTTCAGATAGGTTCACTTCCTTTGACTTATCTTGGCATTCCTATTGCTGTTTCCAGGCAGCCACATCTCTTTTGGCAAAATTTGATTACCAAGCTTCAGGATAAGGTAAATCATTGGACTCATAGATGGCTTTCTACTGCTGCCCGGGTTACTCGTCTTCAAGCTGTTATCCAAGCTCTTCCTACTTATAGAAGCACAGTTCATGCTACACCTATTTACTTTCTCAAGGAGTTTGATGCTCTTTCTCGACAATTCCTTTGGAGTGGTAATTTGCGTAGTACTAAATGGAGCTTGGTTAATTGGGCAACTGTTTGTAGGCCTAAAAAGGAGGGTGGTCTTGGTCTTCGTTCTGCTCTATTGAGTAGAAAAGCTTTGGCTGCTAAACTTTATTGGCGATGGTGCTCTGGACAACATCAAATTTGGGCTCGTATTATCACTCATAAATATTTTCATGGTGTTGATCCTTGCTCTGTTTCTGCACTTCCTCTTGAAGGTCGTGGCTCAATGGTTTGGCATACTTTGAAGACAGGTGCGATGTTGGTGAAGAGGGGTCTGTTCTGGATATGTAAAGGAGGTTCTCAAGCTTTGTTTTGGTCTGATGCTTGGGATGGATTCCCTTCCATTTTATCCATATACCTTCATCTTCAGCCTCTTTGTGACTCTTTTCTGGCCGCTGGATGGGATAAAGTGGCTCATTACAAGACTCCTTATCAATTGGGACCTGTTGTTGGTTATAGATGGAAGCATTCCTCTGATTGGCCTCCTGGAGGTACAGACATGGATCGTCAGGAGCTTTCTCAAATTCTGGCCTCTAGAGAGTGTTCCTCTTTGCTTGGTCTAGATGTATTGGCTTGGGGCGGTACCTTGTCTAGTAAATATCATGTCTCTACTGGGTATCAGGAGATAACTAGACAATTATTTGGGGATGCTGAGGTCCCTTGGTGGAAGCAAGTCTGGAATAAAGTTTCTTGGTCCAAGTGCAATTTTTTCATGTGGCTAGTGGCTCACAACCGTTGTCTTACCTGGGATAATCTTTGTAAACGTGGATTTCAGGGCCCCTCTTATTGTGTTTTGTGTGGTAATTGAGAGGAGTCTGTCTCCCATCTATTCTTCCATTGCTCCTATTCTACTCAGATATGGCACCTTTGGTGGAGCGCTTGGGGTTGCTCTTGTCGGCATGCTTCCTCTTTGCCTGAGTTCTGGGCTCGCTTGGGTAGTGCTCCCTCCAAGTCTTCTTCTCTCCATGCTGCTTGGATTGCTGGCCCATCTTTCATGCTTTGGCATATCTGGTTGGAGAGGAATTGTCGCATATTCCAAGATGTTCGGCTTGGTGTTTTGCATCTTTGGTGGAAAATATCACATTCTCTCCAGGAAACTATTCTTGTGAAGTGTGAGCTTGATGGGGGTATGGATCTGGTTGATCTTGCTATCTGTAATCACCTCAATTTTCATCTACAGGATGGGGTTGCGGCTCATAGGTTTCCTTCTATGTGCAGGCAACTTCACCATCAGAGGAAGGGTTGGGTTAACCGGGATGGGCACTGGACTCCTCCTCCCTGTGGAGTTCTGAAAATTAACACTGATGGTTCTTCTCGTCGAAATCTTGGTCCGGCTGGTATTGGCGGAGTGGCTCGTTGTAGTTCTGGGAATGTTAATTTTTTCTTCTCAATTCATAAGGGTGATTATACTAACAATCTCATGGAAGCTCAGGCTATTTTATATGCTGTGGAACAGTGTTGCTTGTGGGGATGGAGTAAGATTATTTGTGAGTCTAATTCCCAGATGGTGGTGAACATGCTTTCTTCGCAAGAGCTTGAGGATGTTAGTTGGCAGCTGGCCACTGTTGTTAAGAAGATTCTTTTCTTCTCTTCCTCTTTTCAATTCATTAGGTTCAAGTATATTCTGCGAGAATGGAATAGACCTGCTGATTGTTTAGCCAAATGGGCTTCTAGTCATGATCCGGGTTGGAATATTAGGGATAGGGGGCAACTGTCCTTTGAGATGGTGCAAGAATTTGATGATCTTGTTGCTCAAGATCGAGCTCCTTGTTGAGCTCTCCTTGTTGTATTCCTTTCTGTCTTAATAAATTTTTACCCCTCTTTTTGCAAAAAAAAGGTGGGCACTTAAGATTTTTGGAATTTTTGCTATAAAGATATGTGTATGAGATCTTATGTACTATGATTTCATTGACATCCATACCTTGATAGAAAGTTCACATGTTCACAAAAGTGGTCAAATTAAACGTCTTCTCAATGTTATCTATTTTATCAACCAAATCCGTAAGGTTATTTGGTATTTCTACAATGAGTGGTTCTAAACGATTCAAGATTGGGTGGTTCTTGTAAGACTCTTACATGTTTTCCTTTACTTTCTATATATTTGGATGTTGATTTGTGCATTGGGTAATTTACAGTGTTTTTCTTTGATATTCTCTTGATAACATGTGATGATTTATATTTCAATAGATACTTTGATGGTATGTGATCATGGTTTACGTTTTCTTATGATGATGATTATGTCTTAGCTTCAAATATATTGATGGATACAAACCTTTTATTTGTTGATGTTGGATTTTTTTTGTGATAATTTTATTGATTCTCGTGGATGCTATATGATGTGTTTGTATGAAGAGGGGCAAACTTGTGTTTGTTCATGTTTTAAATAAAGATGAGGTCCCAAACTTGTGGCCATAGTCAAGAGTGTTTCATGTGGAGATGAAGAGTGTGTCATGCCAACATCTGGATCAAATTAAAAGGTTCACTTGTCACTTTCATATAAAGTAATTTCATTTCTTGGTGGAACCTCTAACAATTGAAAACTTTATTTTCACTTGAAAATCATGTCACCCTAATCAGCTTACAAAGAAATATAATTAGCTTATATATATAAAATAAGCCAAGAGATATCCTTCTCGAGGTGCCTATTTAAATAATTTCATAATTTTCATCATCGCATATTTATGTCAGTCTAAGAGGCGTGAGGAAATGATTTGAGACTCTTGATCTACCTCATTTTTACTTCCATTTCCTTGCTGTAATTTTCACGATTTTAATTATATTTAGTCTATTTCTTCTTTTTTTTGACATGTAAATGAACGTCAAATTTTTTTCAAAATGGAAAATGTTTATATTGAAGATTGTTGCCACTGTAGACAGCCTCTCAACATAATAAGTTATTTTTAATATGTGTTTTTTATTTAAAAATATTTCTTGAAGTTTTTTTAAATAGGCTACAATTGTAATGATACATGATAAAATGAACTCAACCTGATGCTAGTGAATCTATTACCTTTGTCATAGAATAAAATTAAAAATAGAAAAAATCAAATCATATAAAGAAAACATTGTTAAAATTCTATATGATCATAATATAATCTATATCTAATATGATTTTTTTGTTTTTTTACTTGTAACAACAATCAATAACTATCAGCAAATTGAAGTCTTAATTGCACCTAGTCTTCCCCAATCTCTTTAAAAATGAGAGTTTTTTTACACTTAATAAATATGAACTTAAAATTAAAATATAAAATTTATTCATCAAAAAAATTCTTATATACATAAAAAAATTATTCCTAATTTATTTTAATCATAATTATTTTTAATAAAGAATTAACTTAAACAACAAATTAAAACTCCCTAACTATCAAACTATATATATTTTGATCATAATATAATCTATATCTAATATGAATTTTTTGTTTTTTTTACTTGTAATGACAATCAATAACTATCAGCAAATTTAAGTCTTAATTTCACCTAATCTTCCCCAATCTCTTTTAAAATGAGAGTTTTTTACACTTAATAAATATGAACTTAGAATTAAAGTATAAAATTTATTCATCAAAAAAATTCTTATACACATAGAATTTTTATTCCTAATTTATTTTAATCATAATTATTTTTAATAAAGAATTAACTTAAACAACAAATTAAAACTCCCTAACTATCAAACTAACTAACTAACTAACTCTATATATATATATATATATTTATATATATATATATATATATATATATATATATATATATATATATATATATATATATATATATATATATATATATATATATATATATATATAAACAAAGAATTTCTTCCTAAAAACTATGTACCCAATTTACCACATAATTTCAGGATTCCAATATCGTGTCATCTATATTGAAATTGACGTCATGCTCACCAATTTCCACAAAGTCACACAGCGAGCATTTTGAGTATTGAGAGTTTTTGTGAATAATTTGAAATTCTTAGTGTGAAAAATTTAACTATTGCAGTCACTGATTATTAACCTCCTATCATAAATGATTATTAAATTGCTGAAAATAAATTTTCAGCTAATATCGAAAAATAACACAACTGCAACTTCACTTATAAAATACGGAAAGAAATGCGCAACACAATGAACATAATATTTTCGGACAAATTGTCCCTAGAAAAACCCCTAAGGGAAAACCAGTTCTATAGATGAGGAATTATATTAAACTTCAGCAAATCAAGAGATACAAAATTCCTTGCCTCTTACTGGCAGAACTCCGACAACCTCCTAATTTCTCCCGCTGATATTCCCCACTGCTATGCCACGCTAACACTGTGCCCTTGCTAACACTGCAAGACTGTTTGCTAACACTACAAACATTTCTCCAAACTTCATATTCTCCAAATGCCCCCCTGACCTCCTTTTATACTACTCCTATTGGTAAACCAAAGGCTGAGATTGATTTACAATCGACGGTTGAGATTAAAACAACTTAACAACCCTAACCAAGTCAGTTTCTAGTTGTTTCCAAAAGTGGTCAATTAATTAACAAATATTTCTTTCTAATCTAACCAATTAGTTAGCAAAACAATTACTTGCTAAATAATAGCAAATGGACAAACAGCTATCCAAAGCTAACAAAACTAACACTCCCTCCTAACGAGGAAGCTGTTTTGCAGGACACCTAACTTATCTCTGAAGAAGATAAATTTTGCCTTGCCCAATGCCTTAGTCAAAATGTCTGCTACCTGCTCCTCTGTAGGTATGTATTGTAGCTGAACAACTCCCCTTTGTACATAATCTCTGATGAAGTGATATCTGATATCTATATGTTTAGACCTATCATGAAACACTGGATTCTCAGACAACTTGATGCAACTCTGATTGTCACAATGTATCACAGTAGTCTCAACCTTCTGACCAAACAAGGCTACTAACAACTTTCGAAGCCATATAGCTTCACATGTCGCCATGTTAGCTGCTATGTATTCTGCTTCTGCTGAACTTAGAGCCACAGACTTCTGCTTCCTGCTGAACCAAGATACAACTCCTTATCCCAAGCTGAAACAACACCCTGAAGTGCTCCTTTTTTCTGTTGTACTTCCTGCCCAATCTACATCAGTATAGCCTATCAACCTGATACCTTCACCCCGAACATATCTGATCCCATACTCGACTATACCACACAAGTAACATAGCACATGCTTAGCTGCTATGTAATGCATTCTCTTTGGTTTAACCATGAACTTACTAAGAGAGTTTATTGCAAATGCTATATCTAGCCTAGTGTTGACCAAATACATAAGTGAACCAATCAACTGTCTATATAAAGTGGGATCTACATCCTTCTCCTTAGTTGTATCTACGTTCCTCCAATTCGTGATCATGGGTGTAGACATGGCTTTGCAATCCTCCATCCCAAATTTATTCAAGATTTCAATGCAATATTTCCCTTGACCAAGGAAAATCTCCCCATCTATCTGCCACACTTCTATGCCTAGAAAGTAGTGCATAAGTCCTAAATCCTTCATCTCGAACTCTTCTGCAAGGTTCCTCTTGCAATCCACTATGAGCTCTAGTGAACCTGTAAGAAATAGGTCGTCCACATAAAGAACAAAAATGAGAATCTCACCCCCAACCACCAAGTAGTAGAGGTTAGCATCTGCTTCACTCTTCACAAAGCCCATTTTCTGCAAGTATGTATCAATGTGCTCATACCACGCTCTAGGAGCCTACTTGAGTCCGTACAATGCTTTCTTCAATCTGCACACATGGGTCTCTTTGCTATGTGCTACAAAGCCTTCTGGTTGTTCTATGTATACCTCCTCCTTCAAATCACCATTAAGGAATATTGTCTTGACATCTATTTGATGGATTTGCCATCCCATCTGTGTTGCAAGTGAGATTACAGCTCGTATAGAAGTATAGTTGGCAACAGGAGAAAATGTCTCCTAATAGTCTATTCCCTCCTTCTGAGAGAACCCCTTTTCCATGAACCTCGTGTTGTATGTCTCGATGCTACCATCTACACTGTGCTTTATCTTATAGATCCAGCGTGATCCAACTACAGCCCTATTTGTTGGTCTAGGTACTACCTCCCACACATCATTCTGCATTATTGAAGAATATTCCTCAACCATAGCATCTTGCCATACCTGATGTTCTGCAGCTTCCTGATAGCTAGAAGGCTCACTATCTACCAACTGACTAACTAATGCCACATAGTCATTGAACCTAGCTAGTTTTCTTCATTGTCTAGTACTCTTCCTAGGAGCTCCCACAAACTCCTGAGTATCCCTTTGTGTATCTAGAACCACTTGGTTCCTACTACCAACTGTAGAGGATGAAATATCAACCTCTAAGTCTTCTAGATGCATTTCTTGATGCACCTGTTGCTCCATACTCTATGAATCTTCACTAACTGAGTCTACGCTTGTACTGGTAAATGTACTTGAGCTTTGTTGCTCTTGACTTGGTCTTGGAGCTTCTGTTGGCTTCTCACTCTGATCATCTGCTGGCAAATCTCTGGATCTCCTAAATGCCTTTTCCTCATTGAATTTGACATCCCATCTGACAATAATTCTTTTAGTCCCTGGAATGAGAATCATGTATGCCTTTGAGGTCTCACTGTACCCAACAAAGTACCCCCTCTCTACAGTCTAATCTAACTTTGTACGTGTATCTCCAAGAATATGGCAATATGCCAAACTCTCGAATATCCTGAAGTGACTAACATCTGGCTTCTTCCTTGTGAAAGCCTCCTCTAGTGTCATCTTCCCTAGCACCTTGTGTGGAACTATATTCTGAATGTAGACTATTGTATTACACGCCTCTGCCCATAAGTAACGAGGCATGTCCTGGTCACATAGCATAGCTCTTGCTGCCTTCGATATAGAACGGTTCTTCCTCTCAGCAACTCCATTCTACTGTGGATTGTAAGGAACAGTCCATTCTCTCTTGATTCCTTCTTTGGTACAGAACTCCTGGAAGACATTTCCTTTGTACTCACCTCCATTGTCTGACCGAAGAACCTTTATCTTCTTTCCTGTCAAATTCTCAAAAAGAGCCTTGAACTCTTGGAATCGACTAAAAACCTCATCCTTAGTCTTCAAGAAGTATATCCAAGTCTTTTTAGAGAAATCATCAATAAAAGTAACATAGTACTCATATCCTCTAAGAGATTTCGTTGACATTGGTCCACAAACATCTAAATGTACTAGACCAAGAATGCCCTTAGATCTGGTGTCATTCCTTGGAAAAGATTCTTTCGCAAACTTCCCCAACACACATCCCTTACATACATCGGCATGCTCTGTGCTCACCTTTGGAACACCTATCACTGTCGCATGAAGCAATCTAAGTGCTCCATGATGAATATGGCCCATCCTCCTATGCCATAGCTCTCAAATATCTCTAGGATTACTGTTGCTCATAAGTGCCTTAGGAGTATCAAACTGTAATCTATAAAGGTGACCACTCCTAACTCCAATAGCTATGGGTGATTTCCAATCCTTGTGCTTAATCAACACATTTGTCCCTCTAAAGAGTACATTATACCCCCTATCCTGAAGAACAGATACAGAAATCAAATTCATACCTAAGTCTGGCACATATAACACATCATGAAGTGGAATTATCTTTCCATTCTCCCTCTGAAACTAAACAATCCCTTTCCCAACAGGGTTGAGTTTGGACAAGTTTTCCATAAAAATTTGGATGTTGGTGTCCTCCTCCTTGTAACTAGAGAAGTACTCTCTAACTCCTGTCATATGAAATGACGCCCCACTATCTATATACCAAACACACTGTGAGCTTGAGCTAACCATACAAGCTATTAGTGCAAACTCATCTTCCATTCTACTGGAGAGTTCTTCCACACTTGCTGAAGCTACCACCTACTTCTTACCCTTCTTCTCTCTGGGAAATTACTGACATAGTGGCCAAACTCATGACATCCAAAGCACTTGACCTTAGAAAGGTCCTTCTTCTTCTTCTCACTTTGTGAATTTGATCCTTTGCTAGATCCCTTCTTTGCTTTCCCTTTACCCGCTAGGGCAATGTTCTCTTGTTCCACCTCATTTTTCTGACTCTTGTTGACCCCATTGACAAGACTTAGTCTAAACTCCTCCTGAGTGAAATTAGTCCATAGTCGACCCCAACTTGGTAAAGTATCTCGTCCACTAACAACTTGAACAAAGACACTCCATTGTTTAGTAAACCCATTTAGGGCTATTCTCACTAGCTCGTCACCACTAAGGCTATATCCAACAGCTGCTAACTCATCCTTGACAAGTCTGAGTCTGGTGAGGTAACTTGTGACGTCTTCTCCCTGATTCATCTAGGTATTCTTTAGCTTCTCTCTGAGAATCAACTTCTTGTTGGTGGTAGCATTTTGGTACAGATTTAGAATGGCGTCCCACATCTTCTTCGTTGTATCTAGCTCTACGATATGTGGAACAATATGATCCTTGACACCATCAAGGATAATCCTCCTCACTTTGCCATAATCCTTCCTATATGCTGCAAGCTGTGTTGCATCTGTTGGTATAGGTACAACACTGGTAGCATAATCCTTGATACCATTCTCTTCCAACAATAAAGAAATTCTGGCCTTCCAGACACCAAAATTTGAGGCACCATCCAATCTATCCTAATCTCTCAAACTAGCTGAAGCCATCTCAAGGGTTTAAAGCAATAATAAATCTAAAGAGATCAAAATTTCTTTCCTAAGGAAAAACTCTTCTACCCTTAACAATGCTCTGATACCATGTGAAAAATTTAACTATTGCAGTCACTGATTATTAATCTCCTATCATAAATGATTATTAAACTGCTAAAAATAATTTCCAGCTAATATCGAAAAATAACACAACTACAAATTCACTTATAAAATACAGAAAGAAATGCGCAACACAATGAACATAATATTTTCGGACAAATTGTCCCTAGAAAAACCCCTAAGGGAAAACCAGTTCTACAGATGAGGAATTATATTAAACTTCAGCAAATCAAGAGATACAAAATTTCTTGCCTCTTACTGGCAGAACTCGGACAACCTCCTAATTTCTCCCACTAATATTCTCCACTGCTATCCCATGCTAACACTGCACCCTTGCTAACACTACAAGACTGTTTGCTAACACTGCAAATGTTTCTCCAAACTTCATATTCTCCAAATGCCCCCCTGACCTCCTTTTACACTACTCTTGTTGGTAAACCAACAGCCAAGATTGATTTACAATCGACGGTTGAGATTAAAACAACTTAACAACCCTAACCAAGTCAGTTTCTAGTTGTTTCCAAAAGTGGTCAATTAATTAACAAATATTTGTTTCTAATCTAACCAATTAGTTAGCAAAACAATTACTTGCTAAATAATAGCAAATGGACAAATAGCTATCCAAAGCTAACAAAACTAACACTTAGCATTCCTAAAGTTTCGAGAACCTTCGAATGGCGTTCAAGATTTTTCACATGTTTTCTTTGACTTTAGCACCAGATAAGTTCCTGTCAACGTCTATCCAGTAGTATGATGTAATGATAATTAACAATATAATTTAAATTAATGTTGGATAGACTACCTTATATATATATATATATATAAAATAAGCTGAGAGATATCCTTCTTAGGGCCTATTTTCATAATTTCATAATTTTCATCATCCCATGCCTCATTTTTACTTCCATTTGCTCTCTGTAATTTTCACAATTTTAATTATATTTAGTGTATTTCTATTTTGTTTTTCTAACATGTAAATGAACATCAATTTTTTTTTGAAATGGAAAATGTTTACATTGAAGATTGTTGCCACTATAGAAAGCCTCTTGACTTAATAAGACACAACTTCTTCATTTGCAAATTTATTATTTAAGATAGCAATCTTTTCAATATAACCAGAAAAGATTTTTTAGAAATATATTATTGCAAAAAATATTAGCATATAATTGAACCTTTGTTATCTTAAATAATCATAAAAGTTCATTATCTCCACACAAAATATAACTCCCAATCAATTTAGATACATGCATATAACAACACACAAAATTTATTAACAACTTTATTATTTAATATATGTTTTATTTCAAATATGGTCACAATTAACAGACCCTCGTGTTTTCTGATCTTTAAATCATTTGCCTGCCACTATATACCATCCCATCAATTTATTTACAATCATAACAAAAGTCAATAAAAACTTTATTAAATGAAATGAATTCTAAACATGGTTTCAAAATATTTCTAAAAAAAATACAAAAGACTTATAAACAGAGACAACCACAAAAATGGAAAGAGTGCAAAACATTATCTAAAAGAAATTTTAAGCACAAAATAGTTCACGTCATCTAGGGACATGCAACAAAGAGACAGGTTTCATTGTCAAACAGTTGTTAAATAGTTTGTCACATAAGTATACCCACAAAATAAGCGTAGCCACAAATAGTTGCTCATATTTGTCCTCATGATATTAAGAAAGCATTTATCATATGGTTTTTGTAAAGAAGGCCCGGTTTAACCAGCATGATCATAAATTAGTTATCAGACAACGTTTTAGTTATTTTTTATTTAGCCTTGCTTTACCTATATATATGTGTGTTGGGGAGCTCATATTCTTATCTCTCATAAGTAGTGGTTGAGCAATATGTCTAACTATTATTTGCTTGAAGCTTGGACTGCCTTTCAGGCTATAATGGTGGTGGGTTTAGTACTCATCACCATTAAATCTAATCAGAAGTTGCATTACATATATAATAGATGATAACAAAATTATACCCATAAATGATAAACAATTCCCATAAGTGATCAACTTAGCAACCTCTATTCAAGAACTGGTTAATTTTTAATAATAGCACTACAATCTAAGAAAATGCTTAAATTTATCTTTAACACTTGTATGACAAAATTTAAACAAAAAAACTTTTGAATCAAATTTATTTAAATAGCTATATTTACATGGAATAATTTGTGGAGGAACATGGCGACAAATGATCACTTCCAATAACACGGGAAGCATCTTTACTAATTGTATGCGGGATCATTTCTCCCGTTGATAATCTTGCTGAATTAGTTCTTTGAAATTGTGATACCATACAGAAATCACATATTACCAATCACAAAAATTACTCTTATATATATATATATATATATATATATTCTGTTTTATAGTTAATATGATCAGATGATTTTGTTTTAGGGCTACAGGTATAATTATATTTTATATTTCATGCAAGCAGATAATCTTTTTTATATAAAAAGAAAGTATATATTTGTGATTATTATCTGAAGTTCAAAAAGCAAGAGATAGACATTGCATCATTATTATTTTATGGGCCTTCAATAGCTTGTGATATGTGATACATTAAGAGGAATTGATAGTATGAGAGGATGCATCAAATTTTTATTTGAGTGGTATCTAAATGCCCACTTTGTTGTTTTTTTTTTAAATATAATCAAAAGAGTGGTGGTGAAAAGTGATGGACAATAAAATTTTAAATTTTTATAATTCTTAAATCTAATATATTGATATAATTATGAAGGAGAATGGGAAAATTTGTGAGAGTGGAAATAGAGGGACCACTAGAATTTCCCTTAGGGGTGAACATTTATAGGACCATGCAAGGAATAGATTGTGCATAGGATGGGCACAAGTAGTTATGATAGCCTCCTCAGTTATTGGAAGGATTGTTCAAAATGTTGACATTAAATATCAACCGAACATGGGGAAGATCCCGATGCAATAATAAATAAAAGAACTCAAAAGATATGTCTCTCTTTTTAATTCTCACACCAAGAAATGCACACTCCATGTTTTCGTGTTCTAGTATTTGGGTAGTCATATCAATCATTACTATGAAGCTTATATCTTATACATGTATGCATTACAAATTTTGCATATGTTTGACATTTACTCACTACTCCATGAAAATCATCATTTGTATATATTTTAGATATCAATGACCAATTTTATTATAGGAAACAATACTACTTTTATAGCTAACATAATTAATATAATTCAGTAAATTATTATAGTAAAAGCCCTTAAACTCACTACAAAATATTAGATTGTATCATTTTTATGTTATTTTAATATGTGAAGTAAACAAGTATTTAATAAAAGTGTCCACCCTCATTTTTATCTTTGAGTAAAAGCTATGCTAAGGTGGGCACTTAAGATTTTTGGAATTTTTGCTATAAAGATATGTGTATGAGATCTTATGTACTATGATTTCATTGACATCCATACCTTGATAGAAAGTTCACATGTTCACAAAAGTGGTCAAATTAAACATCTTCTCAATGTTATCTATTTTATCAACCAAATCCGTAAGGTTATTTGGTATTTCTACAATGAGTGGTTCTAAACGATTCAAGATTGGGTGGTTCTTGTAAGACTCTTACATGTTTTCCTTTACTTTCTATATGTTTGGATGTTGATTTGTGCATTGGGTAATTTACGGTGTTTTTCTTTGATATTCTCTTGATAACATGTGATGATTTATATTTCAATAGATACTTTGATGGTATGTGATCATGGTTTACATTTTCTTATGATGATGATTATGTCTTAGCTTCAAATATATTGATGGATACAAACCTTTTATTTGTTGATGTTGGATTTTTTTGTGATAATTTTATTGATTCTTGTGGATGCTATATGATGTGTTTGTATGAAAAGGGGCAAACTTGTGTTTGTTCATGTTTTAAATAAAGATGAGGTCCCAAACTTGTGGCCATAGTCAAGAGTGTTTCATGTGGAGATGAAGAGTGTGTCATGCCAACATCTGGATCAAATTAAAAAGTTCACTTGTCACTTTCATATAAAGTAATTTCATTTCTTTGTGGAACCTCTAACAATTGAAAACTGTATTTTCACTTGAAAATCATGTCACCCTAATCAGCTTACAAAGAAATATAATTAGCTTATATATATAAAATAAGCCGAGAGATATCCTTCTCGAGGTGCCTATTTAAATAATTTCATAATTTTCATCATCGCATATTTATGTCAGTCTAAGAGGCGTGAGGAAATGATTTGAGGTTCTTGATCTGCCTCATTTTTACTTCCATTTCCTTGCTATAATTTTCACTATTTTAATTATATTTAGTCTATTTCTTCTTCTTTTCGACATGTAAATGAATGTCAAATTTTTTTCAAAATGGAAAATTTTTACATTGAAGATTGTTGCACTGTAGAAAGCCTCTCAGTTTAATAAGTTATTTTTAATATGTGTTTTTTATTTAAAAATATTTCTTGAATTTTTTTTTAAATAGGCTACAATTGTAATGATACATGATAAAATGAGCTCAACCTGATGCTAGTGAATCTATTACCTTTGTCATAGAATAAAATTAAAAATAGAAAAAATCAAATCACATAAAGAAAATATTGTTAAAATTCTATATGATCATAATATAATCTATATCTAATATGATTTTTTTGTTTTTTTACTTGTAACGACAATCAATAACTATCATCAAATTGAAGTCTTAATTGCACCTAGTCTTCCCCAATCTCTTTAAAAATGAGAGTTTTTTTACACTTAATAAATATGAACTTAAAATTAAAATATAAAATTTATTCATAAAAAAAAATCTTATATACATAAAAAAATTATTCCTAATTTATTTTAATCATAATTATTTTTAATAAAGAATTAACTTAAACAACAAATTAAAACTCCCTAACTATCAAACTATATATATAGTTTGATCATAATATAATCTATATCTAATATGAATTTTTTGTTTTTTTACTTGTAATGACAATCAATAACTATCAGCAAATTTAAGTCTTAATTTCACCTAATCTTCCCCAATCTCTTTAAAAATGAGATTTTTTAACACTTAATAAATATGAACTTAGAATTAAAGTATAAAACTTATTCATCAAAAAAATTCTTACACACATAGAATTTTTATTCCTAATTTATTTTAATCATAATTATTTTTAATAAAGAAATAATTTAAACAACAAATTAAAACTCCCTAACTAACTAACTAACTAACTAACTATATATATATATATATATATATATATATATATATATAAACAAAGAATTTCCTCCTAAAAACTATGTACCCAATTTACCACATAATTTCAGGATTCCAATATGGTGTCATCTATATTGAAATTGACGTCACGCTTATTGGAAATTAAATGTCAACACCTACAGGTTGTCCTCGAGCCCCACGCCCATCTACCCTGTCAGCACCGTAAGCATCCATGGTCAGCAGGCATTTAATTTTGGTAGGTAAGTTTTTGAAATTTGAACATTGAGAGGGAAAATGGAATGTGACAAAAGGAATGTTATTCATTCATTCAATAGAGTTTTGCAGATCAAGCAGATCAGAGAGAAGTTGCAAAGCTGAGCAGAGAAGGAAGAAGGAAAGAAGTTTGTGCCTACAGTTGCACGTGTTTCCCTTGCTCACTCTGTAAGTTTGTCATTCCTAGATTCTTCTTGTTGAAGTAGTGATTGCTCCAAGTACCTTTTTATGCAGCCATTAGAGTTGCAGGTTTAAAGTTTTTGAAGCATAATCAATTTAGGGTTATTTTAGGGTTTTTTGGTTGAAGCCGAATGCTCCTAGATTTGTAATAGTTTAAATCTCAGTTGAATAGAAAGAAAGCAAGCATACTTGAATCTATTGATCTTTCCTTGTATGTTGCATTTGAGAAGTTTGATTGAAAGCCTAAAGCTTTGACTCTCTAGTTTTAATGGTGAAAGCATTCACGTTGAAATCTCTTAAGTTGTAATTTCTTTGTTGGAGCCGAGCTCACTCGGCATCTATTGTTGCCGAGCATTTCCTTTGTGAGCCGAGCATACTCGACATTTTCTGCCGAGCTCCTCTTTGTGCCGAGTTCACTCGGCACCTGTTGCCTATCACTCGGCGCCTTCAACTATCGAGCAAGTGCCGAGCAATTTCTGGCACTCAGCACCTTCCTGTGCCAAGAATTTTTCTTCAAGTGCCGAGCAACCTGCCACTCGGCACATTCACGTGTCGAGCAAAACTAGCACTCGACAATTGTGAGTGCTGAGCAAATTTTTTAGAGTTAGGGTTGTAGTTTTAAGTTTAAATTTATATTTATATTTCTCACATGGTATCAGATCTTTGAGGCCCCACATCCAAAGTGAGTTAGGGCATTTGTTTCCTTGGGATATTTATCATGGCAGGAGATGCCGAAAAGATATGGTAGCAGCCACCATCATTTAATGGACAGAATTATGATACATTTGCAAAGAAGATGAAAACCATTATGGTTGCAGATGATTTGTGAGAGTTTGTAGTCAATGGATTCAATGATGTGACTAATCCAACTCAGTATGTTGCCCTCACAAATGCACAGAAAACTCATTTGAAAGAGTCAAAGAGGAAGGATGCTAAGGCATTAAGTCTTATTGAAGCAGCAATGACAGAGACTATATTCCCTAAGATTGCAGCAGAAAATTATTCAAAGGAAGCATGAGATATCCTTGAGAAAAACTTCAAGGGAACTGATAAAGTCCGTATTGTAAAGCTACAGAACATCAGGAGGGAGTTTGAGAACCTTTAGATGAAGGAAAATGAATCAATTGTAGACTTCAGTTCAAGGACCTCAAATGTGATTAACCAACTTAAGTCAAATGGAGAAGACTGTCAAGAATAGAGGATAGTGGAAAATATATTGAGGAGTTTACCTCATAAATATGACCATTTGGTCATGACCATAGAAGAGGCAAAAGACCTCACTGTTTTGACAATGGATGAGTTGATGGGTTCTCTTCAAACCCATGAGTATAGGATCAATAGATCCACATCTTCTTCTACCCAAGAGCAAGCATTCAAAGCTCATTCAAATCCAAGAGGAAGGGGGAGAGGAAGAAATGGCTCAGGTAGGAACTCCAAAGGTAGAGGCTGAGGTAATGGAGGACAAAGAAATGCTGCAGCAGAAAGCTCAGGAAGAGCAGATGGAGCAAGTAGCTCACAAAATAATTCAAGAGGAGGTAAGAAAAACTACAACTCAAATAAGAGTAATGTAGAATGCTACTACTGTCATAAATATGGGCATTATGCAAATGAATGCTGGAAGAAGCAGAATGATCAGTCAAGACAAGAAAATGTGGCTGATGTGAATATGGGAAGTGGACCCAATGTTGCTGCCTTCATCATGTGTAATGTTGGTAAAGAAGGAAGCCCTGAGGTTTGGTACCTTGACAGTGGATGTAGCAACCACATGAGTGGTAATGAAACCTTGTTTTCATTCATTGACAAGAGTTTCAAATCAAAAATTAAGATGGGTAACAATGGAACCCTACCAGTTGTGGGCAAAGGATCTATTATGGTCTGCACCAAGAAAGGTGAGAAAAGGGAAATACAAAATGTGTATTTTGCCCCTGGTATGAAGCATAATTTGATGAGCATTGGTCAGCTCATTCAAAATGGATACAAAGTGCTGATGGAGAATGATAGTTGTATCATTCATGAAAAAGATGGGAGTAAGAACGTGCTTGCAGTAGTTCAAATGACAAAGAACAGAATGTTTCCCTTGAGGATAGAGACATGTTTCTCATCTCAAGTTTGTGCTGCACCTCCCACACAATCAGCTCTAAGGAGTGTGATTGAAAACCCCTCACAGCTATGGCACCTCAGGTATGGTCATCTTGGCTATGTTGGTTTAAATTTACTGTCAAATAAAAGAATGGTAGAAGGTTTTCCACGTATAGGAAATTCATGTGACAAGTGTTAGGCTTGTATTTTGGGTAAGCAACATAGGCTTCCCTTTAATTCTGAAAATTCTAGGAGGGCTAGATATCCATTAGAGTTAGTGCATACTGACCTAGTCGGTCCTGTGTAAGTTACTTCCATTGGGGGGAGTACTTATTTTATGACATTCATTGATGATTTCAGTCGTAGGACATGGGTGTATTTCTTAAAGAATAAATCTGAAGCATTTGATAAATTTGTAGAATTTAAAGCCCGGGCTGAAAGAGAATGTGGACACTATATCAAGGTCCTTAGATCAGATAGAGGAGAGGAGTATACCTCCAATTCTTTTGTAAATTTTTGTAGGAAACATGGCATAAAGAAAGAGCTCACAGCCAGCTATACACCACAGTAGAATGGAGTGGCTAAAAGAAAGAATAGGACCATTGTTGAAATGGCAAGGAGCATGATGAAAGAGAAAGGTCTCCCAACTGAATTTTGGGGAGAGGTTGTAGCAACAGCAGTTTACCTAATTAATAGGTGTCCTACAAAGGCAGTCCGTGACAAAATTTCAATGGAAGCTTGGTCATGAATAAGATGGATAGTTGAACACTTAAGGGTGTTTGGATGTGTAGCATATGCACATGTGCCGAAAGAGAAAAGGCAGAAATTTGATGACAAAGGTGTGAAATGCATTTTCACAGGGTACATCCCAGAATCAAAGGCATACAGATTGTATGACCCATTGAACAACAAGATGATGCTTTCAAGAGATGTGGAATTTTTTGAAAATCAATCTTGGTATGGTTCAATTAATGAGTCACCGAGCACTTCTAGTAAAGTGCCAATTATGAGTGAAGAAGATGCTGATGAACAGCAAGAAGAAGGAGCAAATAGAAGAAAAGGCAAGCAAATTCAAACATTGCCGAGCTCCTCTAGGCATGATCGAGTGTCAGTGCCGAGTACCAGTGAAGACCGAGCTAGTCGGCAAAGCAACAACAGTGAAGATTCTAATCCCACACTATCCTCCCTATTACCAAAGAAGACCAAGAGTCTTAGGGAGATATACCAAGATGAAAGGTATGAAGATTATGATGAGAGTGTTAATTTTGCATTATTTTCTCATAGTGATCCAATATATTTTGAAGAAGCTATTAAGGAGAAGAAATGGTGTAATGCCATGGATGAGGAAATAGATGCTATAGAAAGAAATGAGACATGGGAGCTAACTGAATTGCCTCCCAAGAAGCAAGTGATTGGAGTGAAATGGGTCTATAAGACCAAATGCAATGATGAAGGCAAGATTGATAGGCATAAGGCAAGGCTGGTAGTCAAGGGCTACAAATAGCAGTATGGTAGAGATTATGATGAGACCTATGCCCCAGTTGCAAGAATGGAAACCGTGTGTGCTATCA
This sequence comes from Cupressus sempervirens, assembly GCA_028749045.1. Classification (NCBI taxonomy): domain Eukaryota; kingdom Viridiplantae; phylum Streptophyta; class Pinopsida; order Cupressales; family Cupressaceae; genus Cupressus; species Cupressus sempervirens. The sequence continues at coordinate 45,116,190 of CM053788.1, read as the reverse complement.
TAGCAATTGCAGCTCAGCACAATTGGAAGGTATTTCAAATGGATGTGAAGTCCGCCTTCCTAAATGGTGTATTGAAAAAAGAAGTATATGTGGAGCAGCCACCTGGTTATGAAGTTGCAGGTGAAAAGAATAAAGTATATAGATTGAAGAGAGCTCTTTATGGGCTCAAACAAGGTCCACGGGCATGGTACAGTAGGATTGACTCATATTTGATGAGCAATGGCTTTAGCAAAAGCAATGGTGAGCCCACTCTTTACATCAAGGCAGCAGATGGTAATGTATTAATTGTTGTCTTGTATGTAGATGATTTAATTTTTACTGGTAATAATAAGGCTCTAATTGGTGAGTTCAAAGAGGCCATGAAAAGTGAATTTGAAATGACAGACCTAGGTCTCTTGAAATACTTTCTAGGCATAGAAGTAAAACAAATGCATGATGGCATCTTCATCTCTCAAGAAAAGTATGCAAGGCAGATCTTGGAGAGATTTAAAATGTAGAATAGTAAGGTAGCCCCCACACCAACAGCAGTAGGTCTAAAGTTGAGCAAGGAAGACTCTAGCAAGAGAGTGGATCCAACACTATACAAGAGTGTGGTTGGAAGTCTAATGTATTTGACAGCAACTCGGCCAGACCTAATGCATGCAGTAAGTTTGATTTCTAGATTTATGGAAACACTAAGAGATTCCCATTGGCAAGCGGGAAAGAGGATCCTAAGGTATGTGAAAGGTACCAAGGGATTTGGAATTTTATATATTGCAAATGATGATTTCAAGTTGGTTGGTTACACTGATAGTGATTGGGCTAGAAGTTTAGATGATAGTTTCATATGGGATTGGGTGCAATTTCATGGGCATCCAAGAAGCAACCTATTGTTGCTCAATCTACAGCAGAGGCTGAATACATAGCAGCAAATGCAGCAGCATGTCAGGCTATTTGGCTAAGGAGGATCTTGATAGATTTGAATGAAGGGCAAGAGGATGGAACCACAATTTATTGTGACAACATCTCATCTATTGCATTGTCCAAGAATCCAGTCTTCCATGGGAGAAGCAAACATATCGAGATCAGATATCACTTCATCAAAGAGTTGGTGGAGAATGGGGATATCAAGATGAATTTTTGCAAGTCTGAGCAGCAGCTAGCAGACATTTTCACAAAGCCATTAGGCATTAGATCTTTTGTACACCTAAGAGAGTGTCTTGGTGTAGTTGATTTGGATCAGTTGTGATCCTTGTTCGTTTAGCTCAGGACAAAGGGGGAGTGTTAAAAATTAAATGTCAATGCCTACAGGTTGTCCTCGAGCCCCACGCCCATCTACCCTGTCAACATCGCAGACATCCATGGTCGGTAGGCATTTAATTTTGGTAGGTAAGTTTTTGAAATTTGAACGTTGAGAGGGAAAATGGAATGTGACAAAAAGAATGTTATTCATTCATTCAATAGAGTTTTGCAGATCAAGCAGATTCGAGAGAAGTTGCAGAGCTGAGCAGAGAAGGAAGAAGGAAAGAAGTTTGTGCCTACAATTGCACGTGTTTCCCTTGCTCACTTTGTAAGTTTTTCATTGTTAGATTCATCTTGTTGAAGTAGTGATTGCTTCAGGAACCTTTGTATGCAGCCATTAGAGTTGCAGGTTTAAAGTTCTTGAAGCATAATTAGTTTAGGGTTATTTTAGGGTTTTCTGGTTGAAGCCGAATGCTCCTAGATTTGTAATAGTTTAAATCTCAGTTGAATAGAAAGCAAGCAAGCATACTTGAATCTATTGATCTTTCCTTGTATGTTGCATTTGAGAAGTTTGGTTGAAAGCCTAAAGCTTTGACTCTCTACTTTTAATGGTGAAAGCATTCGCGTTGAAATCTTTTAAGTTGTAATTTCTTTGTTGGAGCTAAGCTCACTCGGCATCTATTGTTGCCGAGCATTTCTTTTGTGAGCCGAGCATACTCGGCATTTTCTGCCAAGCTCCTCTTTGTGCCGAGTTCACTTGGCACCTATTGCCTGTCACTCAGCACCTTCAAGTGCCGAGCAAGTGCCGAGTAATTTCTGGCACTCAGCACCTTCCTGTGCCGAGCATTTTTCTTCAAGTGCCAAGCAACCTGCCACTCGGCACATTCACGTGCCGAGCAAAATTGGCACTCGGCAATTGTGAGTGCCGAGCAAATTTTTTAGAGTTAGGGTTGCAGTTTTAAGTTTAAATTTATATTTATATTTCTCACACGCTCACCAATTTCCACAAAGTCACACAGCGAGCATTTTGAATATCGATAGTTTTTGTGTATAATTTGAAATTCTTAGCATTCCTGAAGTTTCGAGAACCTTCGAATGGCGTTCAAGATTTTTCACATGTTTTCTTTGACTTTAGCACCAGATAAGTTCCTGTCAACGTCTATCCAACAGTATGATGTAATGATAATTAACAATATAATTTAAATTAATGTTGGATAGACTACCTTATAAATATATATATATTATATATATCTAAAATAAGCTGAGAGATATCCTTCTCAGGGCCTATTTTCATAATTTCATAATTTTCATCATCCCATGCCTCATTTTTACTTCCATTTGCTCTCTGTAATTTTCACAATTTTAATTATATCTAGTGTATTTCTATTTTATTTTTCTAACATGTAAATGAAAGACAATTTTTTTTTTAAATGGAAAATGTTTACATTGAAGATTGCTGCCACTAGAGAAAGCATCTTGGCTTAATAAGACACAACTTCTTCATTTGCAAATTTATTATTTAAGATAGCAATCTTTTCAATATAACTAGAAAAGTTTTTTTAAGAAATATATTATTACAAAAAATATTAGCATATATTTGAACCTTTGTTATCTTAAATAATCATAAAAGTTCATTATCTCCACACAAAATATAACTCCCAATCAATTTAGATACATGCATATAACAACACACAAAATTTATTAACAACTTTATTATTTAATATATAACTCCCAATCAATTTAGATACATGCATATAACAACACACAAAATTTATTAACAACTTTATTATTTAATATATGTTTTATTTCAAATATGGTCACAATTAACAGACCCTCGTGTTTTCTGATCTTTAAATCATTTGCCTGCCACTATATACCATCCCATCAATTTATTTACAATCATAACAAAAGTCAATAAAAACTTTATTAAATGAAATGAATTCTAAACATGGTTTCAAAATATTTCTAAAAAAAATACAAAAGACTTATAAACAGAGACAACCACAAAAATGGAAAGAGTGCAAAACATTATCTAAAAGAAATTTTAAGCACAAAATAGTTCACCTCATCTAGTTACATGTAACAAAGAGACAGGTTTCATTGTCAAACAGTTGTTAAATAGTTTGTCACTTAAGTATACCCACAAAATAAGCGTAGCCACAAATAGTTGCTCATATTTGCCCTCATGACATTAAGAAAGCATTTATCATATGGTTTTTGTAAAGAAGGCCCGGTTTAACCAGCATGATCATCAATTAGTTATCAGACAACGTTTTAATTATTTTTTATTTAGCCTTGCTTTACCTATATATATGTGTGTTGGGGAGCTCATATTCTTATCTCTCATATGTAGTGGTTGAGCAATATGTCTAACTATTATTTGCTTGAAGCTTGGACTGCCTTTCAGGCTATAACGGTGGTGGGTTTAGTACTCATCACCACAGCTTTGAAAGCGTTGTCTTTGGATCAGACAATGGTGACTTTGTCTTTGGATTATGGAAGAGATCATCGATTAATGAAGAAGCTCATGGTCTCTCATCTCCTTGGAACAACTCCTCAAGTAATGTCTTCAACTCTTTTTGTCTTTTTTTTAATTCACATTTTACAATCATCTACTTCATTTCATACCCATCTACTTAAAAGTTAGCAAACTTGTATTCATTTAATAAATATCCATCTACTTAAAAGTTCCAAACTTTTATTTTTCACATTTTATAAGATTTATCTCATTTCTTTCATTCCTTATAACATATGTTACATCTACATGTGTAAACAGAAAAAGAATGCATTCATGAGAGAGGAAATGGTGCAGAAGTTAATAGCTTCCATGTATCTTGAGTTGAAGAAATCTTGCAATGACACAGTGAACATGAGCAAGATCATTTTAGATCACTTGTTTCCCTTTGCTCTAAATCAAGTAACTTTCCTAACCACAGTAACTAGTTCAATAGTAGAAAGAATGTTAGTCCAATTCATAAATTGTTCATATTCTTTTTATAAAACCTAAATGAATAAGACTATCAATAGTAGAATGAATGTTAGTCCAATTCATAAATTGTTCATATTCTTTTTATAAAACCTAAATGAATAAGAGTATTGTGTTTTTTTTTTCTTCTTACGGGATTAAAAAATATGAATTCATTTGCACTGGTTACAGGTTATAGGCAGAAGTGTGGAGCCTTTAGTGGTTGAAGAGTTGGGAAGTGAAGTTTTATCATTGCATGACATGTACAATCTCATTGTTGGAGATCCAGGAAATGCTGCTCTAGAAATCAATTGGAGAGATTTCCTTCCTTTTGTAAATCGATGGCTTCCCAACAAAAAACTACATGAAAAGTTAAACAATGTAACCAGAAGAAGGACAGCACTTGTGAGAGCTCTCATTCACCAAGAAAGGGAACTCCTATCCTCTGGAAAGGTACCTTCACAATCCACCATGACCTTATACTTAAAAACAATCTCATTTTGGTTTGTGATCTGAAGGATTAAAACTCTCATAAATATCTATTTTAGTGTAACAGTTTGAACGATTAATTCATCTTCATTAAAAAAATATTGGTGTTTAAATTTTTATTCATGAATAAGTGTCACAAAAATATTGGTGTTCAAATTAGTATTCATGAATAAGTGTTACATAGTAGCTCGTATTTTCCATAAGTAAGTTGTAATACTTTAATTAAATAAATGAAACAAAAAAAATTAATCACTAAATAGATAGAAGTGATTGTAATAGCATTAGTCTATAACAAATACAATAATAGATCAATAAATTTGACTCAAAAACTCGAGAATTGATTGCAATATCATAATTTTATGAATGTATTATCATCTAATTATATATCTAATAATAAAATTTAATAATTGTTTTACTGAATTATTAATGAATGAAGGAATCAAAAGGATATCTAGACATGCTTCTTAAAGAAAGGGGGATTCTGAATGAGAGGCAGTTAGAAACTGCAATATGAGAGCCTATTATTGAAAGCACAACTACAAGTCATGTTACCATGGTTTGGGCTTTCTTCAACCTTGCAAAGCATCCTCATGCTCAGGTATGAACTCCCCCATGTTCATCAATAAAGTCATACTAAAAAATTCTCCATTTTCATCAATAATGTCTTTCTATTTCAATATAAATTTTCTGAAATCCTAGCAATTTGTTTACAACAGGAAAGACTTTACAAGGAGATAGAACAAGTATGTGGAAAGAAGGCAGTAGAAGAAGAGGATTTGAAAGCAATATTTTATGAGACAGTACGTAGGCATTCTCCTTTGCCCCTTTTGCCACTACGAATTGTGCATCAAGATGTGGAGATTGACGGCTACCATGTTCCAGCAGGACGGGAGGTAAAATAATATATTATGGATCATTAAAGTTTGCTAGGAGTTAAGTGATATAAACAAAATAGTACTAATTTTGAATGCTTAGATTAAATAAGTTATGAGTAAAAATTATTCTATTGCTTTCAATTAAACTCTATAGTTTTTAGGTTCTATTATCAATCTATGATTCATGTGTGTATTCAGTGTTCATTCTTATAATATATGGATTCTTGCGAATCATTAATTATGAAATATGGATCAATGAGCTTGACTTGAAAATTATACAATTTGACAATGATATCACATTTTAATTTAGTGTGTCAATAGATTATTAATAGTTCCCTTAAACCATTCTCTTATGAGAATGAGTGTTCAACATATCATTCATTCAAACAAATGATTTTTTTGTTCACTACTTCACTTTTGAATCTTAACAATTAATACTATCACTTGATTAAAAAATATAGGTTAAAATATATATAATTTAGTTAAATATACTTTTATATTGAAGAAGGTGATTAAAAATATAATATTAATCATTTTCTTTTTTAAGTTAATTATTAAAAAGTAATTTACACTATATCTTCAAATAGAATGACTTATTAACTTGGTTGATTATTAAATATTTTTCAAATAATTAATTTAATTTTCAATTCTTAATAATCTTACTTTTGACTATAAATATAATGTTTCACCCTAAAAAAAACTTACTTTTAAAAACAGATATAAATTAAAACATATTAAGTGAAAGTATTAATCATGTTATTCTTCAATTTTTAATAATTTTGAATTTAAAAACATATATAAATTAATGCATATTAAATAAAAGTATTAATCAATTTATTTTTAATAAAATAATAAGTCATATATATCTATTAAATTAATTTTTAAATTTCATATAACTATGGTAAATCTATGATTAAATCAAAATAATACATAATTGTAATAAAAGTGAATTATTCTTACTATTTATTTAAATAAAAGTTAAATAATTAATTGACTAAAACTACCAATTGTGTATTCTTGTCGTGTGTGTGTGTGTGTGTGTGTAGTCATTACTAGGTGTATTTTAAAAATAAATAATGAATTGTCAAATGGGTAGTGAAAAGTAATGGACACAATTCTCAAATCTAATATCTTAATAAAAGAAATGTAAATATGTCATTTTTAAATCTAGTTATCAATATTATGCTCCTTACAATTATATAACTTTAGATATATTAATTCTTTGCAAATTAAACTTATTGTTTTTATGAGCATTGCAAATAATTTTGAAAATACTTTTAAACATATATTGAATGTTTATTGATTTTTATTTATGTATTGTTCAGATATTAATTAACATATGGGGAGCAAATAATTACGAGGGAGAATGGAAAAATTCAAAGGAGTGGAAACCAAAGAGACAATTACAATTTTCAATAGAGGAAGATATTTATAGGACCATGGTATTTGGAGCGAGGAATAGATTGTGTGCAGGATGGACACAAGTAGTGACAATGGCTTCCTTGGTTATTGGGAGAATTGATCAAAACTTTGAATTAAAGATGCCAAAGGGACATGAAGATGACTATGACACAATAATGAACACAGGAACTCACAAGCTACATTCTCTCTTTTCAATTCTCACACCAAGAAATGCATAATCCATCTCTCTTTGTTCTAGTATTTGGATAGTCATATTGTATAGTCGATTATGAAGTTTATATCTTATAAGTACGTAGTAAAAATTTTGCTTGTATTTAAACTTTTCTCCCTACTTTATGCAAACCATCACTTGTATCTATTTAGGAAACAATGAGTCCATTTCTCTCTACTAGTATTAGAATGAACTTGCTAAAAATTCTCATTTCTCGAATCATATATATTCAATCTAGTAGAACTAGTAGAAAGCTTTGTGTACATTCATTGCCAAAAATACTAGAATAAGATACACTATGTATATCCTTTGCCTCATTTTATAACTTACACGAGGCCAATCAAATGAAAATATAATGCTCATAGGTAAGTAATGCCCACTTGCAATTATGCATAGAGAATTACTCCAAAATGGTATCAACTAATGTTGACTAGCCTAAAGCTTCTTGTAATCCTTGTTCTTGCTAGTATACATTCTCAAATAATTTTGAGATGTGGACTTTAAGCTCTCTGATTTTAGAGTTTCCATACTTATAAGAAAAAAAATTAGAATCTAATCATCAATACATTTGTATATAAACATAACAGCCCACTTTACTTCTCAGAAAGTCCAAATTCATTTGAATGCATCAATCCTCTTACATAAAATCCAAGGAAGAAGTTTCCTTTTACACAAATAATATATTATCATGCTTGAACAAAATTATATTTTATTTTTACCTTAAACTCATTTAGTTTTAGACACGTTAAACTAGTGGGTTCCTTATTACAGATTCAAATTTTTGAACTATTTTTTAAAATTTACACCAACCCCTAATGGTAAAACTAGTAAGGCTTCATGGCTTTTGTACCACAATACCATCAATACTTATTAAAATCACAATAAAAACAAAAATTGGAGCCAAAACTAAAATCAGGAGGCTCAAAACTAGTATTATCACAATTTCAACCCCATAGAATTGAAGTCAATGACTAAATCTAATATTGGACCACAAGAAGGAGAATTTTTGAAATGCAAGCGAACCAATAGTCTTGAGGGGAGTCATGGATATTATGAATTGGTGTTAGTGGTGGAACAAATAAATTATTTTGTAGCTAATCAAGTTATTATTGCTGCTTATAATGCTTGTAGAATATTAATTAAATGAATTATTTCAAGGAGCACTCACGAATGTGAGCTATTATATCTACTGATACTAATGATTGATATAAAATAATTGGTGATACTACAAGAAACAATAAGAATTAAGAAAGTGTTTTAAAGAAATATTAGAGAATGGAGGAGAAAATATTTCAAAACACTTAATAATGTGATTCTTATTTTATATTGTGTAGCTCTTCTTTCAGATAGACTAGTCACTATGTTTTTTTCTTAATACCCAATAATCATCCTCTGTTGTGAATAAATGTGTAATGAAAGAAAATATAGTGTAAAGGGATTTCGTTAGGATGGATAGACAAACTAGGAAGCTTTTTTTTATCTCCCCTCATACAATAGAAAAAATGTTGATCCACTAGGCTCGAGATGGTTCAAGTGCTAAGATGATCTACAAGAATTCCTTCATAGTTAAAACATAAATACATGAATTGGAAAGTGTGAATTGGAATGAAGAATATAAGCTCTAGAAAAAATACAAGAAAAAAGAAGAGACAGTGTGTATGCAAAGAGATAGTGGACTATAAACCAAATCTTAATAATAAATCTAGAAATCCAAAATAGTGGACACCAACTGGTGAACTTAATTTTAGTTTGGAATGGTAGGCATGGGACAAACATACTCATTTGAGACCTAGAAGGTGCCTTAGACCTAGAAAATTTTGATGAGATTTCTACTACCTACTCTCTATTAATTTATCTACATGATTTTGTGTACTTGTACCACTTGTCACCTACATATATAAAATGGTGATAATATTGAGAGAAATGGGTTCTCTTGTTACAAGCTAGGGTTTTCATTGTAGGCAGTTAACCTATGTCACAAATCCCAAAGGGGAACATTGGTGGTTAGTATAACAATCCCCCCTTAGCATTACCCAAGGAGATTTAAACCTATGACCAAGCTCTGATAACACTTGTTACAAGTTGTGGTCGTTGTTGCACTAAAAGATCAACCTGTCAATGCCCGATACAACCACTAGACTTATAGAACAAAGGATGCGGTTAAGCCATGTCACAGATCTCGAAGGGGAACATTGGTGGTTAGTCCAATGCTTCCTTGGCCAAACCCCTGTAGAGGATTAAAATTGAAACATTAATGTTTGAAAGAGAAGTACTCTTTTAGTAAAAGAGGCTTGAATAAGAGACAAGATTTATTTTTCTCTGAATGATGCAATTATGCTTGAAATAATATCATAAGTTTAGATCTACAATAAATGACTAGATTATACCTAAAAGGACATCACAAAAGACATGCTTGTATAATTATTGTTTGATATTACCACAAGATGAAGGATGTTGTGGGATATAATGCCTTAAATTCTTGATTGCTCTAATGTTCCTTGAATGTTTTCTTGAAATGATAAGGTTGGTCTTGTATCCCAAAATGAGGGAGGTGGCATTTCTTTTATAACTCAATAAGCTATTTTGTAGCTAAAAATGTGGAGGTTGATGGGGTTTTGAATATCCTAAAAAAATATAGAGATAAATGTCCTCTAGTTCAAATTTAGGCCCATTTTGTAGGGTACTTATGGTTCCTCCCAAGGGATGTGGTTAAATATCTCACCATGTGCCTTATAGGGTGTGCTATACTATGCAATCGAGACTTCAAATTAAATCGGGGATCAATAAGGATATGGAGATGGCCCAAATGAGCATAGAATCAAGGCTTGCAATGCGAGTAAATAAAAAAATCCACCCATGATGAATAGGTCCTATGTATAAAAAAGGTGATAAATGACAGAAATAATCAAAGGTTTCACACCTAAAATTAAGGGCATGCATATAAATTAAATTAAAAGAGGACATGTTGAGCGTGAAATTGGATGCCTTAGGAAGTGTGTGCAATTTATGATGTTACAAAAGGAACAAATAATTACAACTATGAACTTGTTAATTGCAGTGAGAAGAAATAAATGGTAGTCTCAAAATAATGAATGCACCTATATTTTAGATAAACTAAAAAGTTTGAGATTTGAGCCATCTTAGTTAGGTATGAGAGGATTTATGAGTAGAAATTAAACTTTTAGAGATAAATAATTAAACATATCAAAACTCAACCCAATGTAGAGTTTTGTTGAGATAAAAATCAGATTTGATAACTTTTATTGAGTAGTTTTTCGAGATCTAAATGGGAGCATTATGGGAATTTAAGAGAAGGGTTTGAGGTAAACTATGTTGAAGTCCTTGAAAGGATATTGAGAAAATTCAACATCATCATAATTTTACATTTTGAAGGTTTGGCCTTCTACTTAGTAAGAATATGAGATTGAAGCCTCTTAATCAAGAGATTTGTTTCTATCTTCCAATTAGTGCTCAGTATAAGGGATTGTTGTCCCATGTGGGTTGGTGCCTACAAATTATATTGTAATAAGTTTATAATATAAAATTAATATTTTATAGTGGTTTTATCTTGCAAGGTTTTCTACATAGAATTGTGTACTGCATCTTGTCTTCTTTTATTAGATCTTAATTTTGTGGATGTTTTATTTTGTATGGATTTTTTTTTACTTGCTTTGAGGTTACTAATTGACCCCCACACCCTCCCCCCTTCCCCACTCCTTCAACGTAAGTGGGTTTTTTTTCTTCATATACTGTTTATTTATGTTTGTGTATACATCTGGGGCGATTCACAATGTATAATGTCAAGTGGGAGAATGTTAGAATTTAGGTGTCATCAACATTGTAAAATCTTTAATTAATTTTTCTCCTAATGTTAATTTCAATTTATCTATAAGAGGTGAAGCCATTTAACTAGCAATGGTGAAATATTAATGTATAAAAATTTACAATTATCATTTTTCTTCTAGGAAAATGAAGAAATGTATAGATATCCCCATTGGAATCTCCTATCAAGGTGCTTGAGGAATTTTTGAAGATTGTAAGTGCATGTATGATGGTTATAATAGTCAACATGAGTCCCTATGACAAGAATTTATGACAATGACTTCTGCTTGGTCCACGAACACCCAAAGCATGCTAAATGTCATAAAATAGTTGTAAGAAGCATAGATAAGAGGCTATCTCGGAGGTTGGCATGGGTTTTTCTAGATATTTTTGTGGAATGTATTTTATTGATATGTAGTGGCATTATAAATCAGGGTCTTGAGCTAGTGTATTCATCAAGTTTTGTTCCCCAATGCAAGTAATAGAATTCTACTAGATTTGAAAAGGTCTAAAAAGAAGTTTATTGTAATCGTGTTCTCTTTAAATCAGTAATATACTTTCCTCTCTTTTTGTATTGATAGATTTATTTTTCCTTATGATTTTATCCATGTAAATGTGGTGTTATATATGTTGCAGTTTTATGTGTCTATTCTTAATCCTATAGCCACATGCATTTAATCTTAAACTTTGAATCCAGGTTTGCAATTACAATTTCAAATTATGATCTATTATTTATTTTCTTGCAGTTGTAGTAATGAATCGATAAATGCTAGTATTAATATGTTTATGGTATGCTCTCTAATATAGATAAGGTTCATGTTTCTCTCAACTCTTTTTGGGAGAATATGATTCTAAGGCTAAATGGACAACCGTGCTTGCTAATATTTGGTTTACTAATTTTTTTATTATTAGTGAGTGCTTTAGTTGGAGCTCTGAACCAATGGGGTCGCAACAAAGGACCTTGACCCTGTTATTTCTTGTTGAGGCATTAATATCTCCTTTGTTTGACTCGTGTTGGTAGTTGTTCTCTTACTTTCTTCTTCATTACTCCTCTCTTCATCTCCTTATCACTCATCCTTGACTACTTCTTTCATCACCTTATCACTCCTCCTTGACTATTAAAATTCTACAATTTTCATAATCTATGAAATCTAGTTATAAGTTAGTATTATCTACTAAGATTCTATAACTTTGATGAAATATGTTATTTGATTATTTCAATAAATCTAATTGAATAAATTGTTCATGAAGCTATGATTGTATGGTCTACCAAGATACTTCATTTCTTATAGAACTTACATGTTTTAATAAAAACAAATAATTAAATAATGATTATTCCTCAAAACTTACTATTTCCATGATATTCTTGAAGGCTTATGAGCAAGTAGATCTCATTCAATAAAGACAAATTAAAAAAGAAATGTTGATGATGAGACTAATGTTGACCATTTGTGTGGAGTGGATGATCTTCAGCAATTATATGCACAACACTCAAACAGCACATCTATGGCCGTATGAAATTTTGATAGTTGAAGAATATGGAACAAAATCATTGGTAACCTGCACCAACACAAATGGAGAACTCGATAGAAAGCCTATTATCGTTCAAAAACACAAGGTATTTTGTTAGCATTCTAAAGCACTTTCCCTGTACTGTTTTAAAGAATTCCAAATGAGATTTATGCAAAAGGTGGTTTGCAAAACTAACCCTACTAATTTTTTAATGGAACTTGGCTTACGACATATGTCCCATTCTAATCTTGAAAGCACTTAATATAGAAGTCAATATCTCGTGTGATATGGATGAATAAATTAACCTTCGAGAAGAGGGTGGTCAATCAAATGTGCAGAAATAATCGGTGCCCACCTTAGCAGAATTCAGTTTTAAGTAAGCTAGAAATAGGGTTTGAAGTAGTCCACATCCATGGAGACAAAACGGCCACCTTTACTGCAAGCTAAACAAAACTTCATTTCCTTTGATAAGTAGTCTTCTTCCTCCATGGATGTGGACAAGAACAAGGATCACGCAGGTGAATGAACAACCATGAATAGTATTAGCTTATTCATTAAGGGCAAACTTAGTTGTGATAAAAAACTTCATGTGAGAGAATAATGCCTAGCAAATCAGTGTTCAAACAACTAGTAGGATGGAACAAGCATCCCGTGTGTGGAAATCTTAAAGAATTTGATTATGATTCTGATTATTCCATCTCTTATTCAGAAGACCCGCTTGAGAAATGGGAGAAGAATGCAAGAAGAACATTGGGAAACAATAGAGTAGTAGTTGTGGTTGATGAATCAAAGGAATCCAGGGTTGCCCTCCAATGGACTCTCATTCATGTTGTCAATCCCTCCAACAAGCTCATATTGCTTCACATTCTTGATAATTCTCTTGTTTCTTGGGGCCGCATGGGATCTATCAGTCGTACTGGTAAGTAGTATTTGTTATGATTCATATGTTTCATCAGTTAGTAGATATGAATAAAGTTTATTGGTGCCTTCTTTGAAATAACTTAAAAGGAGGGTAAAAAATTATTAAGACAAAAAAAAAAAAAAAAAAAAAGTTTAGTAAGGAGTTCTATTCTGATCAATAAGATCATCAAAATCACGAAATAAATTCAAGAATAATTGCCATATTTACTGAACATTTTTTCCATAATTTCTTTTGAATTTAAATAAGATTTTACCCCTCTTTTAATGACAAAAACTATCAGAAAACACAGGATCACTCCTCAAAATATATACCCATAAGTTACATTTTAATTTACATAATATTATTTTGCACATATATTTAGCTACTACTTAAGTGGGTAAACCAGATAGGCAATGAAAAACTGAACAAATCTTTGAAATGGTATGGCCATGAATTAGGGCACATATCAAATGTTTCCTTCACAGCTTTAAAGGTATCCTCAGTTTATTAGGGAGAAAAATTCAGCTCCCTGTTTGGATTGCAAGATATGAGAGCTCAAATTAATGACCTAATCTGGGCACTGCCTTTTATGGGGGGAGTTTTGCTTTCTGTAGATGGATATTGAGCTGATTTCAAAGTTTGATAACATGTCCATGAGAGCAGATTTTCTCTTGCAGATAGTTTTGTCTTGTGTAGATGAATATTGGGTTAATAAAATGTCATTGGTTCAGCCTCAATCATTTATTCATATAATGAAATTTATCTCAGCTTGAATTAATAAAATGTCATTGGTTAATAAAATGTCATTGGTTTAGCCTCAGGAATTTGTATTTACAAGTAAGAGTTTCTTTAGAGCTAAGAGTTTATTTATTATAACGAAATTTTCTTTTTTATATCTTAGGTATTAGAAAAGAAAGAGAAAGGATTTCAATAGTTGAGTACTAATTATGTATCTTTAGAATTCAAGTGTAACAATTTTGAATTACCTTATTTGATAAGATCCTTGTTTTAATTAAGGTTTCAGGTTTTGTCTAAAAGGAAGCAGAAAAATGTCGACTGATAATTTCGCATTTAGTCCTATTCTGTTGATGTATTGATATGGTATCATATGGATTTGTTATTTTTAAAATGAAGAATGCATTTCATTTTAATTATGAATATTAATGATGAATACTAACAATTTGAAAATCACAAGTACAATCTGAACTATCCAAAAAAAATTATACATTAAACCAACAAAGACTATCAAATATAATAAAAACCTACTTTAACATTCTCAATCTTTTGCATCCATACTCCTATCTACATGCTTTTCCTCAACTAGATCTATCATGACTCACTACTAAATACTGGCCAATCTAAATCACATAATATATATCCATTTCCTCCCCATTTTGCTAACTTTTATTTTCAATTGCAATCATTGCTTGAAATGTCATTCCACTCTAGACCTAGAAATCTCACAAATTGATACAATGCTTCTCATTGCAGATGGTCTTTTGTCCAAACCTGAGGAGAATGTCGAAACGAACAAGTGTAGAGAAAAGGCATTAGCTTTCACCAAATCACTGGAAAATTTCTGCATATCCATGCGTCCAGATGTATGTAAAGATTTGCTTGTCTTAATTTGTTTTGATGTTTATCAAAACATGTAAAAAAGAATGAATGGTGGTATTGCATAAACAGGTTGAAGTTGAGTCAGTTGTTTCAGAAGGGGGTGATAAGACAAATACAATTGTGAGATGGTCCAAACAATTGGAAGCTTCTATTCTGGTTGTGGGTCAGAAAAAACCATCTATGTTTGGCAGGTCTAAACACCTTATTTTTCTTCCAAGCATTAGCAAAGAAACATCTTGTATTTTTAATGTAACACCAAATTAGTATACCTCATGGGATCTTTGTATAAAAGATTTTTTTTCATCATACTTATAAAAGAATTGTTTTTTTCATCTAACTTATAAAAGGATTGGTTTTTCCATCTAACTTATATTGCAGAGTTTTGAGTGGGGTGAAGAAGAATATTGCTGAAGCCTGCATTGCCAATACAGAGTGTCTGACAGTGGGTGTGAGAAAGAGGAGCTCTAAGTATGGAGGGTACATGATCAATAGCAGGGAGGTCAAAAATTTCTGGCTTTTGGCATAGGAAATATGCTTCCTTAAAAAAGTATTTGTGTCCCTTAATAGATTTTTTGCTTAAAGGGAAAGAGAGAGTTTCAGATTTCAAGGTAATTTGGCAGCTTTGTAGAAGTAAGTTTGTTATAGCTTTGTGGCTATAGCCATGTATAATGTGGATTACAAGAAATTTTATATTATGTTTCAATAGTAAACAGTTGTTTTATTGTTTATTTCTTAGCCATTTTGAATTAAGATTTTTATGATTTTATATGTTTTTGATATAATATAAAAGATGCTGACTTTACTCAGTCATTTATTTGTGAAAAATAAATTATGATTTTTTAAGATATATTAAAACATATAGACTCTAGTAATGGACAATGAGATTTCAATTAGTTCTTAAAATTCAGATATATGAAAGTCTTATTAACATATTAACAATCAAAAGATTAGATCTTAAGAAAGTATACAATCTTTTTTAAATGCTATATAACATTTACCCAAAAGAATCATACAAAAACACAATTTCATGTAAACTACTAACAAGAAGCAAGCCACCTAACCTATAGTACATGACCCTTCCTTAACCATCTTTGTAACTTAAACCCATGAATGAGAATTCAAATAGATTTATGAAGATGTATCTTCCTAAGCTTTGGATAATCCTTATGACAAATTATTTTATAACTTGTCCAAGCATGGAGAGAAGGAGGCTCCTCTACCTTCATATCCAAAATCACCTTGCGTGATGAGAACTAATCTCTAATTGAAGATATTGTATATTGTATGTCTCTTAGCTATGCAATGGGAACAAAACCTAGAGATGGCACAACCAAATAAAAAATGTAGATTTGTCACCACAAGAAGAGCCTCCAAGATCACCTCAAGATCCACCAATCAAGGAATTGAACAAGCATGCTTCTAAATGTGAATTGCAAGATGTTAACTAATACTATTATTAATAAATATTATGCATATCACATAAATAATTCTAACAAAAGTGAGGTATATATGACAAGGCTTTATTATTTCTTTGAATTCCAATAAATATTGAATGAAAATAAATTTTGTTTATGTTTAATACTATTGAAACATGTATGTATGTGTAAATTGATATAGATAAATAAATATGATAATGTAAAGGTTTTGTATATAATGATAACTAAATAGATGAAGTAAACATAAAATAAATGTAGTTAGATTTATGATTGAAGAATAAATACAATCTAATATGGCACTAAAATTGGAATGTCTTTGGATTAGACAAAGATCATAGTAGTTTGTAGGTCATCTCATAACTAAAATGTTATTTCTACATGTTATAGGCTTAATCTATGGTTATAGAAATATCCTACACCCATGGACAACATCTAGTAATTGGCATAGTATTACTTTTTGTGTCAAGTATTTTCGGTCACTTCTCTTTCTTTGGTGGGTACCTAAAATTGAAAATATTTTAAAATACCTTTGGAGAATTACCATTAGTCTTGCAAGGGGACAATTTATACTAGGCCAACCCCAAAAAACTCCATTGAGTTATCAAAGATCACATGCTTCAATCATGCATGTGTCTATAGGGTGATTGTGTGAAGCTATGGTCCTTTAATAAATCCAATTCAAATATTTCCTTCCCTAAAGGAAGAATATATTTCTATAAAATGTTTGGATGATGAAAGTATATGACATAAATTTTACAATTGAATACCTTTTGTAATGCCCAAAATTTACTACAGACAAAATCTATATATTAAGGGCAACAAAAATTTTACATCAACACAATGGAAAATAGTGTTCTAGGGCATACAAAATAGAATTGCTATTGATGTTAAACATAGTAATGCTAAACACGAACACTAATGAAAAAATCTAAGGAATCCACAAGTAGAGAGATTAAATCATCTTGAGTTACAAAGGGTTGTTTGCATCAAAATGTGACACTAGCACACACCAACAAAATGTTTTTGATTAAGTAAAATAGGTTTTATAGGGATCTTGAAACCCGAAAGTATTATAGCATATCAAAAATAGAAATATTCAATAATGTCTAGCATAAACGAAGTAGCTTAACAAAAGCCAACCTTAAAAATTGGCCTATGGCTAGGAACAAAAAACTAGCAAGACTATAACAAAAAAGAACCAGCTACCCTAGGAAAGAACAACAACCTAACTATCAATTCTCTTTATCAAGAACCTGCAGGGATTATGTAGCTTCTATGGTCTTCCTATTGTCCACGTCCTCCTAGTCCTAGTTCTAAGCCTCCACCTGGTCCTAGTTCTGAGCATCCACCTGGTCCCTAGTTTCTTTCAGATAATCCTTAGCCTACCCATTTTCTAGGTTGGACATCTTTAGAATTTACCCACCAAATCTAACACTAATCATTGATTCACCCAAGCTATTAATATTTTTTTTCAGGGTATTCAAGGTGGTGATCACCTAATTTTCCAGGTTCTAGTGGAAGAACTCCATCCTTTGGACTCTTTGTTCAACATTTGTGATTCTATCCTCCTAGTCGGCCCTATGATCCTGGACATTGATATGTTGTTGGCTTCCATCCTGGCTTCTATCTTCTTCATTGTGTCCTGGTCACTGCCTCTTTTTTGGTCACCTTCTTGGCTTTTTCTCCCCTTGAGTTCTTCAATTTCATGGAACAACCATTTGATAGACCAAAAATTGTCTATCATGTTGTTCCTAGCATTGTTCAAAAGGTTAAGCCCAGTTTCCCTTGTGTTATCTGAAATCACAACTAGACCTGGGTCAATGAGATCATCATAATGCATTTTTCCATCAAGGCCCTCCATCACTTGAATATTCAAGGGCTCCCTGACAATCCCCAAATTGGCTTTATTCAAATTAAAGTCCCTCCAAGACCTCCTCCTATTTTTTGTTATCACCTCCCAACTCTCTTTTCCCAGAATGTCTAGAATCGAGGAGGAAGTAGGGCTAGGGCTAGGAATCTCAGGAATCTAGTCTTTGGTGTTAAAGGCCTCATCTACTTTCCTTTTCTTAGGATTCCCTGACACGTCGACAAAATCCTCCTCCTCCTCCTTTTCACCAACCCCCCCCTTTCTTCTCCTCCTTCTCATCGTCCTCTTCCTTCTCATCTTCCTCCAAATCAATGTCCTCTTCATCCTCATTATCCTCCTCCACCTCTTGAGGCTCAATCTTAGGGGGAATGAGGGGTAAACCTCTCAGGATCTTTTTGTAGGGAATGTGGGTAGAGGGTTTCCTTTCTTCTTTGGATTTAGACTCCTCTTCTTCCAATTTTATGCTTTGCACTTCCTCGGAGTCTGAACTTCCAGTTTCCTTGGAAGCACATCTAGCATCACCAAGCGATTTTCCCCTAGATTGAGCCTTTAGATACTTATAAACCAGGAGGAGTAATCCCTCATGAAGAGCTGGATTAGCGGTGAGTTTTCTCTTGAAACCCTCGATACCCTTGCTCATGGAGGTGAAAAGGTAGAAAGGAAAATAAATTTTGATTCTATGCCTAAAGTGATTAAGCAAGACAAAATAATGCATTCTTATCCTATCAAATCTGGGGTCCAAGGAAATATACTCAATGATGATCCTGAGAACATGCCTCCATAGTTTTTTGATTGACTCTATCTCATAATACATCTCCACCTTGACAAGCTTATTCAGCTCCTTTTTATCCTTCACAAAAAATTTGACAGCGTTTGTCAACATTTTCTTATCTCTAAAAAAATTAGTCCCTTCTAGAGGGATTTCAGCAACCTGGGCTATCAATTCCACATTGACATGGTGGGTGACCCCGTCAATTTTAACTCTCCCATTTTTTCAGGAATCCACCATAACCTTGGTTATCCCTACATTGAAACCATGAAGCTTCTCTAGGAATTGAGAAATCCTGCCCTTTTCCAATTTGTGCCAAACCTTCAATTTCTCCTTCCAGTTCCTCGCCTCTCCTGATGGCTCCCTCCTATTTCTCTCTCCCACCACGGTTTCCTCTGATACTAAAAGCCCCCACCTACTCAAAAATTTCTTATAGACCTCAGCCTTCTTCAAACTGTGAAACTCTAAGATGTTTTTGAAAATACTAGTATTAATGGTAGTATTCAAAACAACCCTTAAAACATGTCGTACATACATGTTATTATGATAAAAGAGTTTCACATGATTTTTAATAACTCCCCCTCCTACGTGCAATCTTGCAAATCTTTCCATCATTTATTTTGGATTTTTCTAGTACTTTCCTGGATGCGATCTTGTAATAGTAAATTATTTATTGCTGTTAGAAAGATGTCACCGACATGCCATGTCATCTCTGCATTATTGGTGACCGCTTCATTTGCAAACTAGTCAGTAGTCGAATTGGCATCCCTATACACATGGATGATATAGGTCTTGTTGAACTTTCTTAGGTCAGACTTTAATTCCTCTATTATATTCACAATGGTCCATGAGGGCTTAGCGTGACAATTGAGACAATTAATGATGTTTAATGAGTGCCCCTCCAGCCATAGGTTCTCAATCCCAAAAGCCAAGGCCAGCTTAACAATCTAACTAGCTGTACTAGCTTTAGCGAAATGGTTCATCTGAGGTTCAAGTGGGTAGAAAAAAGCCGCAACTCCTCCCCCATAGTTATCCCTGATGATGCCTCCATTTCCCGTAGGTCTTGGGTTCCCTTTAGTAGCCCCATCAAAATTGGCCTTAAACTAATTTTTAGGGAGAAAAGACCACCTGGCCTCCTGTCTTTTCCTATCCCTTTCCATTTTCCTCTTTCTGTTGTTCCCTCCTTCTTCAATATTTCCTTCCTTAGTGGTGACAAAGTTCTCCTTCATTAGACCTTCAAATTTCTCAACAATAACAAACTCAAGGGATTCCTTGTCTCTGAAGATTCGATTATTTCGCTCTTTCCAAATACCCCAATAGAAATGCGGAAAGGACCAAGAGCAAATTATTTAGGAGATTAAACCATTATGTGAATTCCTCCATTGGCTGAAGAAATCTTGAATGTTGGCTGGAGGGCACCAACTGACCCCAAAGTCCCTAGTAAGGAGGTTCCAAAAATTAGAGGAATAGGGACAATGGATAAATAAATGATTGACCATTTCCAAAGCATGCTTGCATAAATTGCATCTGTTGGGATAAGCTAACCTCGCTTAGCAAGATTGTCCAAAGTAAGGATTTTTTCTTGGAGCAAAAGCCAAAAAAATATATTAATTTTTGGGGTAAGATCATGGATCCATGCCTTTGCCCAAATGGGTTTCACCATTCTATCCCACAAAGAAAAGTATCTAGAGGTGACAGAGTAATGGCCATTCGAGTTACCTCCCCAAATGACTTCATCCTCCTTATTATTTATTGGAATAGCATTCAGGGTAATCATCAGAGAATTAAGAACTGGGGATATCAAAGACAAGTCCAATCATCCATTACCTATTCTATAATCACTGACTTTCAAACCATATCTTCTTATGCATGGCTCTTCCCATCTACCATAATCAGGGTGGTCAATGAGAAGTCCCTAGCTAGTCTAGTCATCCTACCAAAATAAGATTTTCTTGCCTTTTCCAACTTTCCATTTTGCCTTGGACTTAGCCAAAGTCATAGCCTTTAGGATCCCATTCCATATGTAAGATCCTTGAGGGATATCAGCCTCATGAAGAAAAAGGCTAAGTGACTGCCTTCTCAGATACTTTTCAGTCATGATTTCCTTCCATTCTCCTATACTCTGAAAGATGCACCAGATTTGTTTGGCTAGAAGGGCATTGTTAAGATGTTTGATTTTTCTAATACCAAGGCCTCCATAACATTTGGGATGGAAAACATGGTCCCAGGCAACTAAATGATATTTTTTATGCTTTTCAACCCCTGTCCAGAGAAAGTACCTCTGAATCTTCTCCATTATGTCATCTTGCTTAGTCAAGATCCCAAAGAGGCTTAAGGAATAAGTGGGGAGGTTTTGAAATATAGATTTCACCAAAGTGCATTTTCCTGCCTAGCTAAGAGATGCACCTTTCTAGCTCGCAATTTTCTTGTTGAATCTATATATGATGCTATTCCAAAAAGATTTCAGGGGTTTGGAACCCAAAGGCATACCAAGATAACTTACAGGAAGAGTGCCAATACCACTTCCCAATATACGAGAAATTTTTGTTTGTCTCTCCAATGGAGTATTGATAAAGAAAATAGAACTCTTATCCCAATTGATAGCCTAGCCAGAACCCCTAGTATCAGTATTTAGCAAGCCCTTGAACTCTCTGGCCTCCTGGACCATGGCCTCACCCCCAGGATAGTATCATCTACAAATTTTTGGTGGGTGAAAGAAAGATGACCAGACGAAGGCTTGAGACCTTGCAAACTCTAGTCCTGTCTTTTTCTTAAAATAAGTCTTCCCAAACAATCAGCCAAAATGATGAAGAGAACATGGGATAGGGGATCACCCTATTTCAACCCTCTTGAAGGGAAAAAGAAATTTGAAGGGGAGCCATTAACTAGAACAAATAAAGAAGGGGAAGAAATAAGTTGTGAGATGAGTTTACAAACCTCGGAATCAAAACCAACAACTTGGAGGATTGCCATCAAGAAATTGCAATCCACCCTATCATAAGCTTTGGACATATCAAGCTTGAGCAGGAAACCTTCCCTCTTCCCTACTTCAAGAGAGTGAATCACCTCGTGCACCATGATAATAGAATCTAAAATCTGTCTCCCTGGAATAAAGCCAGTTTGCTAAGGGGAGATAATTAGGTGAAGAACTCTGAGAAGCCTAGTAGTAAGGACCTTGGAAATGATTTTGTAGAAGGAGTTACAAAAGCTGATGGGCCTAAACTTATCCATTGAATCTTCCCCCAAGGATTTTAGAATGAGGACCAAAAAAGTGGCATTGAGTTCTTTCATAAGGTTTCTGGCCCTGAAGAATTCCTGCACGACCTTCACAATGTCCCCTTTGACCACTTCCCAATAGACATGGAAGAAGAAATTCAGGAAACCATCTAGGCCAGGGGCCTTATCACCTAGAAGAGAAGTGAGAGCTTGAAAAAGTTCCTCTGAGGTAGGAATAGCTTTCAGCATAGAGTTATGGTGGGCTTGTAGAATAGTAAGAATAGCAGACAGAATATCCTCTTGATCAGGGCTCAAGAGAGAATGATCCTTAGAGAGGAGAGTAGAGAAAAATTGCACTGCTTCATCCACTATCTCATTGTCCTTAGATAACAAAGCCTATCCTTTCCTGATGGTTGAAATCCTATTAACAGCCCTATGTTTTAAGGTGATTAAGTGGAAGAACCTAGTGTTCTGATCTCCTTTAAGCCAATTTACTCTTGATCTCTACTTCCAAAAGTGGTCTTCCCTAGTGATGATGTTATGAAGGTCAGAGAGAATAGTCCTTTCCTCCAGCCAGTTCTGATCATTATATCCATCTTTTTGTATCACTTCTTGGATAATGCAAAGTTGATTAGTCTTGTCATCCTTTTCCTAGAAAATGTGGCCAAAGTCCATTTTGTTCCAAATTTTAATATTTCTTTTCACATTCTTCAATTTTTTGGGCCACTCTGAACATTGTAGCACCCTCCACCTCGATGTTCCACCATGAAGAAATCTTGGCTTCTAATGCTGGATGAGAAATCCACATTTTCTCAAAATGGAAAGGGAAGGACCTTTTGAAAGTAAGGGGACAAACAGAGAGAAAAATGGGGGAGTGGTCCAAACCCAATCTAGGGAGAAGAGAAAGCCTACAAGAGTGAGTTTGTAGCCAAACAGGGTAAATAAGGGCTTTATCAAGACAGACCTGGATACAATCCCTCCCAACTCTCCTATTGGACCAAGTGAATCTGCCCCCCATAAGATCAAGATCCATTAAAGCCAAGTTGTTAATGAAGTTTGAAAGGTCTAACATACTCTCCTAATCCGAGGCAATCGCTCCACTTTTTTCATCATCAGTTAGGGGGGAGTTGAAATCCCCCATTATTATCCCTTTGTTTATGTTTTTGGAATTGATAACCTTTGTAAGCTTAGCCCAGAAAACCTTTCTCTCCCTTTTGGAATTGGGAGCATAAAGGTTTAAAATCTAGGATTCATTACTATGTATGTGGGACACCTTACATAGGAGGGCATTACTAGAATTATAGATAGTAAAAACCTAATAAGCCTTGCTATTATAGAGGATCATCACCCCTCCTACAGCTCCCTCTAAGTCTGTGGCCTCGTAACTCATGTTTTTGTTGAAGGAGATCTTGCCTACCACTTCTTTTCTCATTTTGGTTTCTTGAATCAATAAAAAGTCTAGTCTTTGGTCTATGATCATATTCCTAACTAACTCCTATTTGTGAGCCCCATTAGGCCCCTTATATTCCAAGAGATGATCTTCATTTCTTTCCAGAGTATTCCTTCATGGTTCTCTGGCTCCAGTCTGCCAAGTTCTTGTTGGTCTCTTCTTGTAGTAACTGGTTCATGTTTTTCCTTCCTGGAGACTTGATTTTACTCCCAACATCAGCCTTAACCCTACTTCTAGTTGTCGTTGGTGACAGAGGAAGATGGTCACGGTTCTTCTTCTTTTTTAACCATACTCTAGTCATTGTTATGTTCTTGAGAATTGCTGTCAATCCACTCTTCACATTGTGATATCTTCTCTTGGGAAGAGTTGTTTATAAACTCTATGATCTTAGTCCCCAGGTCTTTGGATACTACCCTGTTCGTTAAAGGCCCAAGACTTCCCACCTGACTAGGCCCATTACTGACAACTTCATCCAAGGGATTTGAGTCAGAGATTCTTTGAATCTCCATTCAGGTCTCTTGCCTTCCTTCCTTCCACTCCTTCTCAGGAATCACATTATTTTCTACCACAGCTATGGCCACAACAATTGGGTCATCCTTCAAAGGCTCTTTTGGAGCATTACCATGGAGGTTGACCTGAGTATCCGAGATAGGGTGGGATCGGTAGTTACCACTCTTATCACCTTAGACTTTTTCCTACCTGGAAAAGTTACTCTTAGCCTCCTTTTCATTTTGATTCTTAAGCTGCTTAGTAGGTTTTCATCTCCAGTTCAGTTTCTTCCTTCCCTTGATAGAGGTTCTAGTGGATTTGGAGTTCTTCTTTGTTTTGGTTGAGTAGGAACCTGATTTTTCTAATTATTCTACTTCATAGCCTTTTAACACTAATTAGATTTATGACCAGCCTTCAAACAAAGGAAGCAGGCAAAAGGGACAATTTCATAGATCAATTTTGGAGCATGCACCCCAAGTTTTGAGTGGAAAGTCACAGTTTCTAGCATGTTCATTCCTTCTCTAACCCAGGCTATGCAGATGCGTGCATAGTTGAGGCATCTTTTGGAGTCAGTGATAGGATCAATAGAAAGAAGTTCTCCAAAAGACTTTGGTAGTCCCACAAAAACATCTTTGTTCCAATATTCTAAAGGCAGTTTGAGCAATCTAACCCAAATAGGAGCTTGAACAAAAAAAGAGTCATTTAGATTCAGCTTAGAAGACCACTTCTGGAGGACCAAAGTGGAGTGACCAATAGCCCATTGACCTTCACTAAGAATGGTAGAAAGATCTTCCATGTAGGTGAACTCAAAAGATAGAAAACCCTTAGCCATAGTCATGACTGAAACCTGACCTTTAAGAGCCCATTTCTTCTTAATAAAATTCCTCACAACATCAATATTCAATCTAGGCCCCAAAAATTTTCCAATCAAAGTAGAAGCCATGGATCGAATGCTATGATCCACGATTCCATCTGGGATGGCAATGGCACAAGAAATTTTCTCCGTGTCTAGAAGAATCTTAATAGGCAGGAAAGAAGACTTACCTGAGGGCTTGATTCTGAAAAGGGATGACCATTTGGCTGGTTGACCTCCTCTGGGAACCAAAGCAATCTTGTCCACTTCCTTGGGGGGAGCATCTAGGTCCCCATTAGCATTTTTTGACTAATCCCCTATACACAAACCCTGACCATCCTCCTTCTGTAGCCCATGCTCTAGTCCAAGGATCTGATTCTAATGATCTAGAGCTATCTCACCCTTTTTAGAATTCAAATTTTGAAAGCCTCTGCGACCATTTCTCGCGCTCGCCATGTTCCAACACACACCAACAAAATGTTAATGAGGAAGGAAGTGTGATATAAGTCTTTCCTTTTGAGGATAGGGGGGCCTTGGTAGCCTATTTTCATAGGTCATGGGATGATCTAAACTTGCATGATAAAATATGGAAGAACCACAGATTGTTATCAAGATAAAATATAAATTAAATTAAGAAAGAACAAAGGTAGAAACCCTTTTCATTCATAGCATAAAGTACAAAAAAAAATTGTATCCCATGACTATAAGATTCATTAATAAATTCATTAGATCATCATATGATATAGCCAAGAGTAGGGGAGAGGACCCAGTACTTGAGTACATTCTAATGGTTGTGATAGGAGTTGTTAACATAACACCCACACTTGTTGATTTAATATCCAACATTTTTCATTAGATCGTACCAATTGTTGTCACTTTATAGTTGTTCTTGCTAATGATGACTACCCATAGTTGAATGAAAAGTTTTGTTGTTCCCAAAAAATAACCAATAGTATGATGCCACATCAGCTACACAAGTATCAGGGTCTCCAATGCACTATAATTGGTCTCACTTTTTGGGGGTTGTTTTGAAAACCTTGGAAAAAAGCATGCTGATGTGGCATAATATTTGATGATTTATCTTTAAAACTTTAGTTATAAGTAGGGGACTTTCCAAGTAAGCTACTATCAAAAAATTGGAGTGATTTGAAATGTCCACATAGGCTTTTGAGAAGCGCAAAATTGTGATGCTCAATTAATAGGTCATCTCCACTACATAACATATTTTTAAGAAAAGAGTGTAACAAATAAATACACACATAATGTCCTAATGTGGCTCACTTCATATTCTTGAGTGTGTATAGTAGCTAGGAGATGGAGTGATACTAGTTCTATGAATACCAACCAAACTCTTTTTAACATAAGAAGAATGACACTTGAGGATGACAAGTGTCAAGGATCTTTTTATTACCTCTCATTGCACATGTAACTAATATTATTTCCTTTAAAATGGACTAATCACAAGTATTAAGTTATATATGAAGTTTTGATTATCTCATATGAGATATAATTGTAGAGAAGGAAAAAATTGTCTATACAAATTTGTTGTACATAGATAGAGATTAGTTTGAGATTAAAAAACTTTTCCATTTATTTAATCAATCCAATGAACCTTCTAGATCTACTTTACTCTTCTCATGCCTTCACTAAGCTCTTGTTCAATGTCACTCTCACATATTTGATCAAGTAAATGTTTGATGTCACAACAAGGTTAGAATAATGAAGAATCTTAGTATGCATGTCAAATTCCTCAAATAATTTCATATTAGTATTCTTCATTCGATACCTTTGAAGCCAAATTTTAGCAAAAATCATTGATTCTATAGGATCTTTGAATTTTTTTCCATCTATAATAGGGGCCTCCAATTCCTTTTATGCCTCATTATAATAATAAAAATAATAATCAATTCCTTCTTCATTTTCTTGGGCTTCAATAAGTACTTTAAAATTCCATGTATTAATATGTGTATTAAATTATATGAACTAAGTCAATAATACAAAGAACTAGAAAATAAGATAACATATTAAACTTTAGTAAATTATGCATTTAGATATTTCCTCTTTGAGCTAGATCAAATAAATGGTCAAGTCAATTGGTGATCTCATCTTTTTGAGTTGTCTTATTAGAATTTGATACATTTGAAGTGGGCTTGGACTTCTAATACACCATTCATCAATCCATTATTTTGATTTTCACTATTTCCAAGATAGATTTGTATGTGGAGAATAAAAGCATACACATAACTCATTTGAATTCTCCATGAACATATATTTGAGCTTCTAAATTTATTCTACAAGAATCCTTATAATTTGTAATATTAGTGTCATCAAGTAACCAAAAAATCTACGAAATATAAACTTATCTTCATTACATGGAGCCATTGCAGTCTTATATCATTTGACGATATATGTTGCATATATCAACTTTTTATTGTCTTTACACTCCATCCCTTCTAGTGATAAAATTTTTCTAATGAACATTTGTGTACCATTATGTACCTTCTTTCCATGTTCGACCTCAAAAAAAATCTACATATTTTGAGAAGAACTCATACAATGCATTCTACTCAATTAATATAACATCTATGAGTTCTTAATTTTTAATGCATAAATCTAGCCATATGATATGATGATTAAATTATCTTCATAAAAAAATCAAAGGTAGAACGTCTCAAAATAGCCTTGCACAAATTCTATATGATGTAAAGATGATACTCCCTCAAGATATTCTTGTCTTCCTCTATAGTGTCATGTGGGTGAATAAGTCCTACATGTACAAATATACTGTAAAATCTACACCTTGGCAACTACAATCTTTTGTTTACATCAATTATTAACTTAATCAACAATATTTTATGTATCTTAAAGGAGGGGTGATTTTTAAACACCTCTATTCACTATGGAGGAAATAAATCAATTTCACTAAATATTCTTACACTTGGTTGTGCTAAGCCTCCATTACTATGATCATTAATAGACCTAGGCCTAAGCCTTGAGGGGTCACTCTTAATGACCCTACCTATGTATCCTCTTGTAGGGATTCAAAAAATTCATAGTTCACTCTAAAAGGGAGACTACTCTCTCATCATCTTTAAAATATTACTATCAAATTAGGTGAATCTAGTATATTAACTTCTTATTCCAATGAAAGGCATATATTTCTACTAAGTATTGATAGCACACCCCTCATTACCAATCATTTGTTATACAAATTTAAACATGTATACATAGGGGTCATATTGAAAATTGAACACATATGATTATCTCAAGAATACATCACATACACACAAAGGATTAGATCATACACCTCATAGGAACACCTTGAGATGGATAAATTTTGTATACATCACATATAGGGTAATTAGATATAACATACATTACATGTAAAGTGATTAAATCCAACATATATGACATTCATGATTATTAAATCCTACATATATCAAAAAGATGATAGTGACTAGCTCATAAATGAATCAAAAAGACAATACTAATTGGTTGATACAATCCTCGTAATTAAAATAGTGGCTAGCTCATACATGAATCACTATCATCTACGAGCTAGTCACTATCATACAAGACAATGAATTAGATGTTGGAATAAAGTTATTTGCCATTAGTGACAACACTTTTCTCACAGTATTAACCGAGTTCAGTCGGTTAACATAGAACTCAGTGTTAACCGAGTTCAGTCGGTTAACATAGAACTCAGTGTTAACCGAGTTCGGTCGGTTAACTAAGAACTCAGCATTAATCGAGTTCGGTCAGTTAATTAAGAACTCAATATTAACCGAGTAAAGACGGATGCAGTGTTAACCGAAGTTCGGACGGTTAACATAGGACTCAGTGTTAACCGAGCTCAGTCGGTAAACAAAGAAGTTTGTTCTACCGAGTTTGTTTTGCTATTCGGCCGACTCAGTTAAATTTTGTCTACTTTTATTCAGCCGACCATTGCATGTAATTTTAACTTGGATGGTATATATATGTAATGTATTGTATCATTCAAAGAGTGTGTGTATGATATATGTGAAGTATATGAAGAATGTGTGCGAAAGCATGTAAGCTGAATTTTGAAGGTTTTCAGCAAAGTCAGCATTGGAGCAGAAATGTTTTATCTGTCATATCAAGGACAATCAGAGCATAGCGGATCTTATCAGCAATCATTTGTATTCAGATCCACTGTTTCATTCTAACAGGTGAATCAGTTTTTACAAATCCTTTAACAGGGTAGACTTAACAGTCTTTGTACCAAATCTCCTAACAGAGTGCATACTTATGAAGTATGTTTCAAATCCTTTAACAAGGTGGATATAACAATCCTTTATGCTCCTAACAGGGCAGATCACCAGAAGTGATCATTGTATGCCTTAACCGGCTAACTTCCTACTGCAGTAAAGAAGATTTGTGGGTTTCATCCCCACCCCAATTTTACTTTCTATTTTGGAAGGTTTCTAGGTCACCAAAATCTCTGTGCTTATGTGTTATGAATGTTTACATACTGCAGATTAGATGATTAAATATTTTACTGGTTAATATGAATTGATTTAAGATTTTATGTTTACTGATTCACCCCTCCCCTCTCAGTAAACTGTTATATCTTGAATATTTCCAACAATTGGTATCAGAGCTAACTTGGTTCTCAGGACATAGCTTGACAGCTTGAGCAAAGATCAAAGTCAATGGAGATATTCAGATTGGAGAAAGTTAGAGAAAATGAAAAGTTAGATCTTGAAATGGCCATGGTTCAACTTAAAGAAGCAAAGGAACATCTTTCTCAATCCCTAAAAAGAAGAAAGGATCTTGCAAAACAAATGAATGATCATCAGTATGTTGAAGTGAAGATTGAAGACCTGTTACCATCAAGCAATTCAGAAGAAGCTGACCAAGCAATCAAAGAACTTCTAGAAAAGAATGGATCTCTGCAAGAAGAGGTAAGAAATCTTAAGAGAGAACAAGAAATACAGTCAATCAGGCTATGTGAAGCTTTGGATCAAAGAAACAAAGCACAAGAAGAACTGGAGAATAGAAGTCATGAAATCCACAATCAAACTCATCAGTATGAAGATTTTATAGACCAACTCACCAATGCAAATGAAGAGATCAGGATTCTCAGAGCACAAAATGAAAGAATAAGGAATGATTTGAACATTGAAAAGCAAATCAATGAAAGTCTACAGAATGACTTGAGATCAGAAAGACAAATCAATGAAAGCTTGGAAAATGACCTAATCTCTGAAAGGCAAGTCAATGAAAGGATGATGAAATCTCAGGTAGACGTAAATCAATTGAATGAGCAGAATCTTCAAAGACAAACAAGCAAAGCTGGTCTTGGATACAAGGAAACTGGTGAATCCTCCAAGCAAGGTGAACAAAGGAATAAAAGATCCACTTGTAATCATTGTGGCAAGATAGGTCATACATCAAACAAATGTTGGAGCAATGGGAAAGCAAAATTCAATGGTAAGTGCTTCAACTGCAATCAGCATGGTCACAAGGCAAATGAGTGTAAAGAAAAACCAAAATTTGAAGGCAATTGTTACAAATGCAAAAAGCATGGTCACAAGGCATTCCAGTGCAAATCCAAATCATTCAATCCAGCTGAACAAATTGTCAAAGCCATATTCGGATGGGACTACAATACCTGGTGCAGATGTCACTATTGTGGAGAGTATGGACATACTGGCATGAATTGTGCCAGACATCACCTAAGAAAAAAGGACACAACTGTAAGGTGCTATACATGTACAAAACTCGTTCATATAGCCAAAAATTGCATGAATATCAAAAAAATTGAAGATGAAAAGAAAATCAAAGCAGATAACATCCGAAAGCAAATGAAGCAGCAATGGATTCCAAAATCTACCGAACAAGATAAGTCAGATAGGAGTGTCACTCAAGAGGTGGGTGACTCTACCATTTCCAATTAGTATTCATATAAGAAACATTGGAACTGCATCTTCCAAGATTTATCCTATGCAGCTCCAAAGGAAGAAGATGGATCAAATTAGTATTGTAGATACACTCTGACTCCAGGACGGTTCAATACTTTACCAAGTTTGGTTGGATTTAACAAAGCTTCATTAACCAAATAGCAGTTACCGAGTTGAGTTGGTAAAAGACTTTGCCGAGTTCGGTCGGTCACAACTAAGTTTCATTGACCATGATTGTGTCAACCGAGCAAGGTCAGTTCGTGACTCAACCGAGCAAGGTCAGTTCGTGATCCAACCGAGCAAGGTCGGTTCGTGACCTAACCGAGTAAGGTCGGTACTTCAATATTTTCTTTCGATTGCCGAGTTCATAATATCTACCGAGCTAGTGGATGACAGCCTGTCATTTCTTCTACCATCGTACCAAAACATTTATGGCAAATTTGTTATCAAAAGGGGCAAAATTTGATCTAAATTTTTTACTGCGAACAAAGAGCTAAGGTATTCTCTGCAATTTCAGAGCGAGCTTAAGACATTTCCGAGCGAATTTTTCAAAAGAGCGAAAGAATCAATTCAGAATTTTTCTACACCTACCAAGTAACAATGGCATCCGGAAGTGGAAGCTCTAAGACTAAGAAAGGCTCAGAAATGCTGGTTAGAGGAGAGGAATGGAAGGCGTCAAACTTCAAATTAGCACCAGCTGTTGCAGAATCACTGGACCCCAATGGTGCCCAATCTCAAATTCCTTCAAAGGTACTTCTTGTCAATGATATAAGATCTCATTTTAAATGCTCTATTCAAGAACTTGGAAACCTAGAAATTGATAATGCCCTAGGTAAGATGAGCATAGATGGAAACCTAAAACCCGAACATAAGCATCTTGAAACAAAAGGGTTAACCCACATTTCACACTTGCCAAGGAAATTTCAAGTTAAATGGGTTAGGTATGTACTCAGTCGAGTTCACAATGGCCAATTGTGGTTAGAGCAACCAGTGCTCATCACAAAGAAAATGATTAACAAAATTACTGGACTCCCCATGCTAAGCAAAGCCAAGGCTACCAAAACCCTAGGTCGGGAGGAATTGCAGAAACTGACCCAAGCAGAATGGGATGGTAGGGGACTTAAGCTGAATACTGTAGCTGACGTCGAATTGAGATTTGGCATTCACATCATTGCTCACAAAATCTATAGTTCAAGCCGTCCAAACAGTGTACCCTGTGAAGCTGTGGATCTGGCGTACAAAATAGTGAAGAAGAATTTAGAATTTGATTTATCAGAATTACTTTTATCCCAATTCAATAAGAATATGGAAAGCATTAGAACCTCCAAGAACAATTCCTGCAAATTCGGTTCGCTTTTGATTTGTTTATTCTTCTATATTCAAAAATCTTTTCCATCAAAGGGATCAGTAGTATGGAGAAAAGATATACCAATTCTTTATCAGATAAACGAGTTCATTGCAGAACTAGGTGAAAATTTTGATATTATTTTGGATAACTATTTTGAAGAATTTAAGGAAAAGATGAATCATAGGTTCCGAATTCCACCCAAACTGGTTGAAGAATACAAGGAAGACATATGCTTCATGGTAGATTGCGACAAGGTATACATTCAAGCAGCCAAGCCTCGAGTAGCATGGGTGAAACCTCTTCCCTATGAGGTAAAAATTGACGAAGCCAGGGATATCATAGAAGCACTGGTAAATGAACTAGTAGACCCAAGGCAACCAATTTTTGGAACATATGATCAAGCTAAGGCTAGAATTGAGCTCCAAATTAAAATCCCTCAAGCCATTAGCAAAAGAAAGAGAAGAATAACCCAACTGATAACAGAAGGCAAAGGAGAAGACGAAGAAGAAGAAGAGGAAACCGAGTCAGACAAGGAAAAGGAGCCTCAACAAAAGAAAGGCAAGGTGATCATCACCAAACCTAAAAGGCAAGCCTCTGCAGTCTTCTCCAGGAGAACAAGACAAGGAAAGAAAGAACCTATACTTGTTAAGCCTCCACTCACATTTGAGGATAGATTGAAGCAATTAGAAGCAGGTGCTAGCTTCACAAACTTCAAAGCATTGAAGTTTGAAACCAGAACAGAACAAGAAAAGATGCAGATTGAAGAACTGGTACTGAACAAGATGGGTAAATGGAAATACTCACCGGACCAGATAGCCTCCCAGATCTCCAAAGAACTATTGGAGAGGTTGCAAATCAGATGGGAAGCTGCAACCAAGACTGTAAAAGACATCTATGAGCAGACACTGATGAATCTCCTGCCGAGTTTCACTAATGCTGAAGTGAAAGCATCACTGAAAGATCACGAAGGCAATATGATGATTAGATTCCACACCTGTTTGATACTTGTCAAAGACATTGAGCATGTGGTAAATGATGCAACAAACATGTGGAAAAACATCTATCATCTACACAAATCCAGTGATGATACTGTTGAAATCAAGGACACTGACAACAGTGATGATGATGAAGATGATAATGATATTGAAGATATTCCAGAAGATCTTCATTCAATCATGTTAGAAGTGGAAGAAGAGGCTAAGAAAGAATTAGAGGAAGAAGAAGCTGAAAGAGAAATGGAGGAGAAAGAACAAGCAATGGAAGAAGATCCAGTACAAATTGCAGCTGAACTCATTGCATCTCCTCCACACTCTCCATCCAAAACAGTTACATCAACTATGGAAATAGCTTCTACTGGTAAGTCCTCTCAGCTCCTTGTACCATCTATGCAAGTGCCAATCACTTCATTAACCGAGCTGCAGCCACCTTCATTAATCGAGTCTCCATCAGTCTCTGCAGTAAGTTCATCATACACATCAACCTCTACTGCAGAATGTATAATAAGTGTACCTACAGATACTACAATTTTGACTTCTCTTAATCAAATTTTGGCAACTATTAGCTCTTCCACTCCATCCTGTACAGCAACATCAATTTTTGATACCATTTGCACATCTCTTAGTCTTCCTATACATAGTCCTATTCCAGTCTTATCAGCCAGCCCTGCCTCATCAACTATAGTCTCAGTTCACAAGGGTCAAGATGAAGTCTTTGCTGGAAAAGCAAAAAGATACATGTTTTCCAGCAAGACACTGGATGAGGAAATTGATTTGGATAAGGACATTATTCTTCCTAAAATAGATCTTGATACAGCATCAGTTGATGAAATGAGAATGCTCAGTCAGCTATTAGAGCAGAAGGCTAGGCAGAAACAGCTACGGCATGAAAGAGATCTGGAATATAGCATCCTTGAGAGTGCTAAAAATATTATAACAGAGGCTATAGGTGTTGAAGTAGATTCTACTCAACACATTTTGATTCAGTTGGAAGAGGCTGTAAACAAATTCAATGAGGATACCTCCGGCCAAGAAAAGTTGATTGAAAAGGCAGAGAAGAAATTTGACAATAAGGTGCTTGAGCACATTGCTCAGCATATTGCATTAAATCAGGTAGAATTGTCTACAATTTTGAATAATTTTGAGAATTCTTTTAATAATGTAACTTCACTTTTTGGAAAACTCTGTGATGTTACTAAGTATACCAAGGATATAAAAGAAAAGTTGAATAAAATTGATGAGGATATGAGGGTCAGTGCCCAAGTGCTGCAATCTGACCTCAGTACAAGTTCATCCCATCATCATAAAATAAGATTTTTGTCGGAGAAATAGGCAGAATTGCTGAGAGAGGAAGCAAGAATCAGGTCTACTCTCATAGATATCCAGAATATGATTCTTCCTGTCATGACTTCAATGCAAAAGCATATTGCTCATTCCAGAACATTGATTCATGACAACAATTTCTCAGTTGCAGATCATATGATTGAACTTTCTGCAGAAATTCAAATTGCACTCTCCTCCAGCAAAATTTTGCAAGAAAATTGGGATAAGACTTTGGCTCTTATTCTCAAGGTACATTCAGAATTTCTCTCTCATTTTGAAATCTCAGTGTAAATATATGTTATTTGGCATTATTGTCAAAAAGGGGGAGACAGAACTTCAGAACTTCAGAGCTATCCGTGCAAAGATATATGTATTGATCTGTAAATACTGTGCATATTGTATGGGGGAGACAAATAAAGATCTACAATTTTGGAAACTTTTTGAAATGTATGTCAATTTCTGTACATAAACTTTGATACATAATTGTTTTTGTCACTAATGCCAAAGGGGGAGATTGTTGGCATAAAGTTATTTGCCATTAGTGACAACACTTTTCTCACAGTATTAACCGAGTTCAGTCGGTTAACATAGAACTCAGTGTTAACCGAGTTCAGTCGGTTGACATAGAACTCAGTGTTAACCGAGTTCGGTCAGTTAACTAAGAACTCAGCATTAATCGAGTTCGGTCGGTTAATTAAGAACTCAATATTAACCGAGTAAAGACGGATGCAGTGTTAACCGAAGTTCAGACGGTTAACATAGGACTCAATGTTAACCGAGCTCAGTCGGTAAACAAAGAAGTTTGTTCTACCGAGTTTGTTTTGCTATTCGGCCGACTCAGTTAAATTTTGTCTACTTTTATTCAGCCGACCATTGCATGTAATTTTAACTTGGATGGTATATATATGTAATGTATTGTATCATTCAAAGAGTGTGTGTATGATATATGCGAAGTATATGAAGAATGTGTGCGAAAGCATGTAAGCTGAATTTTGAAGGTTTTCAGCAAAGTCAGCATTGGAGCAGAAATGTTTTATCTGTCATATCAAGGACAATCAGAGCATAGCGGATCTTATCAGCAATCAGTTGTATTCAGATCCACTGTTTCATTCTAACAGGTGAATCAGTTTTTACAAATCCTTTAACAGGGTAGACTTAACAGTCTTTGTACCAAATCTCCTAACAGAGTGCATACTTATGAAGTATGTTTCAAATCCTTTAACAAGGTGGATATAACAATCCTTTATGCTCCTAACAGGGCAGATCACCAGAAGTGATCATTGTATGCCTTAACCGGCTAACTTCCTACTGCAGTAAAGAAGATTTGTGGGTTTCATCCCCACCCCAGTTTTACTTTCTATTTTGGAAGGTTTCTGGGTCACCAAAATCTCTGTGCTTATGTGTTATGAATGTTTACATACTGCAGATTAGATGATTAAATATTTTACTGGTTAATATGAATTGATTTAAGATTTTATGTTTACTGATTCACCCCTCCCCTCTCAGTAAACTGTTATATCTTGAATATTTCCAACAAGGATCATACATGATGTATAGTTATCCCCCCTTCATAGTGCATTCCAGTGAGAAATAAATTTGATGCATTTTGCAATACACTATGGGTCTCATTCATTTACTTGGTCTTTTGTACTAATGAATACTTGGGAAGAGGATTTGGTGCATCTCATACTACATGATGGGTTCGTCAATTTTATCATCAAACAATTGGGAAGAGGATTGTATCCCATACTACAATTTGAGTTCATCCTCAATCCCAAGGATCTCCATAATTAATTAACCAATCTAGCCCCATGGATTCCAAGTATAGTCGCCTATAAGACACTAGTAACAAATCTATTCAACCATTTAAAGAGGTATATTTTAACACATACCACTTGGTGACCTTAGTGCTATAGTCGTATATATTGTCCACTGTCCTATGTAACACCTGACATCAATCACCCAACAATTGTTATAGACATTTTTCATTGGCATGGTCCAACAATAATCTTCTAACTATTACCATATCATGTCTAGAGTAGATTTTAAAATTCACCTCTATGAACTAGGTGATCACTAACTAATGCCTTGCAATGGCTCAAATATCAATCATTGGCATCATGAAATGTTTGTCTATCAATGCATAATCATCTCAATATCTCACACTTGTAGGGGTCAAACTTAACAATGATTATAGTGTTAAATAAATGGGCAATTACAACACAATTGACTAATTTAGGAATGTATGCATAGATTATCATTAATCAATGGTTAAGCTTCACAAATACATTATCAACATAAGATGGCTTTCTTTAAAACCTAAAAAATTAGGAAGGTCAAATAAATTCGGTACAAGCCCCATGCCTAAAGTTACTGATGCAAGAGCTTTTAGTGGCTCTGATGCATGATCTTTAAGTAGTTTTTTAAAAGCTTTTAGTGTTTTTCTTAGTTTGTAGAAAGTTAATTTTTATTAATAACCTCAAAATATTACTTCCAATTTCGAATGTTAGTTGGAAGTTCATCTTATCTTAGTTTTAGGAAGCTTCAAAAAAAATCAGCTTTTTTTGAGTTGTTTTTTAAAAAGTGCTAAAAATGGCAAAAAATAGTTTTATGGAAATACTGCCAAAAATGGTAATTTCATATTTATATTTAAATGTCTATTTCCTCTCCTTGTAGGGAAGAGAATTGAGAATATGAATAAAGAATAATTTGGAATTCTAATATTTATTTTTGTGTTCTTTCTCTTTTATGTTTATGTTAATTATTTAAGGAAGTCTAGCTACATCATCCGGTATCAGAGCTTAGAAGGTCTAGGAAAATAATATTTTTATATTTGTGTGGTTATGAGTTTATGTTTAAATGCAGGTTGAGGAGGAACTAGTTTCCAAAAATCATGGTAGAAAAGAGAAAAGATCCAGTTGTGGCAAAGGATGGACTCGTTTGAAGAGTTGAATTTATTGATGAAGTATTTGTAGAAGAGGAAAGAAGAAAATAAAATAAAAGAGAAAGAGAGGAAGAGATGAGGAAATTAGAGTTGAAATAAATGTTAAGAGAATTACAACAAAGTCTTCAACAATTAAGAAAGCTAATGGAATTAGGAATGCAAAAATGGTACCTACCAGTCAAGAAGAAGATTATTTAGAAGAAGATAAAGAAAGAAGAGACACAAAAATTAAAGGAAGATCAAAAAAATGAAATGGTGAGTATACCTTTTTTTGACATCAAGAATTGAAGAAGCCAAGATAAACATAGCTGCAAAAGAGTCTTTTGTGATTTTCAGCCTTATGTTTAGAATGAGCAAACAGAAATGGTTGTTTATAATGAGATTTATAATGAAGATGTTTCAGATTTTTTTAATGAGGTATATGAATGTTACCAAAGGTATTATGTTAAATGTGGCAATGGTGGATATGCTGATATATTAATGTTGAAGACATAATTGATTGTGGCACAAAGGTTTATACATAAGAAATGGAATTTTGGATTTTAAAGGCTGAGAAGATATTGAGTAGAATAGATTAAGAAAAATAAGAGGAAGAGGGATCCACTGACACATGCAAAGATGAATGATAAAATTTCAAAGAATTGGAAGACCCTAGAAGGAATAAACTTGCATTCCTCTAAGTTAATAAAATCAATGTTTGATACAATGGAAGGAAAAGCTTAAGAAAAGAAACTATACACATTCAAAAATAACTTACAGAAATTGTGTTCTTTCAACCAGAGGAGAATGATGCGGGAGCTTTTAGTGGCTCTGATGCATGATCTTTCAGTAGTTTTTAAAAAGCTTTTAATATTTTTCTTAGTTTTTAGAAAGTTGATTTTTATTAATAACCTTGAAATATTACTTCCAATTTTGAATGTTAGTTGGCAATTCATCTTATCTCAATTTTAGAAAGCTTCAAAAAAAAAAAATCTTTTTTTAAGTTGTTTTAAAAAAAATACCAAAAATGGTAATTTTAGATTTGTATTTAAATCAATATATTTCATCTCATTGTAGGGGAAGAGAATTGGGAAGATGAATAAAGAATAATTTGGATTTCTAATATTTAGTTTTGTGTTCTTTCTCTCTTATGTTTATGTTAATTATTTGAGGAATTTTGGTTGTATTAGTTACCCTCCGTAGACCCTCCCCTTACAAAATTGAGATCACAAGGGTGTCCTCCACTAGAGGCCACCTACATTTTTGCTTCTAAATAGGTAAAAATTACATTTAGTTCTCCTTTTAATGGTTCTTACAAGATTCCTACACATAAGCTCCCAAGGATTTTTCATATCAGTGTAGGTGCTAAGATGATTTCTCCACTTCAAATTACCTTGGTTTAGACAAAACCCATAATAAAGTAATTCCATTTTTAATTTATATAATATGTTTAAAATGGAGATTGTGCTACTTAAGGGATCAAAATATATCTTGTAGGACCATATAAAAGTATCTACTCCAATACCCAAATACTAGTTTAAAATTATATACAAAATTCTTATTATTCCACTAAGCAACAAGTATAAATTGGCATTAAGGAACTTAATCCACAAGTGACATTGGAATATAATTTTCTCAAATTGTCCATAATTATAGACATTTTGATATCTTGTAGGTCTTACAAATAGGTTTATCCTTTCCTTCATCATGATTCATACATAAGAAAGCTATCATCCAACATAACTATAGTACACTTTATTATCTCTCATGGTAGTTTTCTTATCAAGATTATAGTACCTAAGAAGACATTAAAGATGATGTTATCGTAAGATCAAAATAATGAAAAAATAATGTAAGAATCATTCATATGGATACAAGCAGTTGACATTCCACCACATGCTAGCTCTACAAATCAAGTATCATAATTAATGTTTGAGTCATACTTAAGCTAAGTGAGAATTATTAGATCATTTATATGATAG
The DNA here is from genome assembly GCA_028749045.1 of Cupressus sempervirens. NCBI lineage: Eukaryota > Viridiplantae > Streptophyta > Pinopsida > Cupressales > Cupressaceae > Cupressus > Cupressus sempervirens. The sequence goes on along the minus strand of CM053788.1, from coordinate 45,076,577 downwards.
TATGAAGATGCATACCAGGTATTATTAATATTGATATTCTTAGTCCCTTAATTTTATTTACCTAATTATAGTGGAATCCAATATTATTATATTATTCTAGCTTAGGTTCACTATATAATATTCACATTGATTGATTGTAGATAGATTGTGATCTTTATAGTTGATAATGTGATATTAGGAGAGGTTTTATTAAATTTATTGAAATAATTATTTTTTTGACTCAATCTAAAGAATTTTTTCAAAGAGGTAATTGTCTACCATATATTTTTTCTATTAAGATAGTTTAAACATTTACAAGTATGTTTGAGAGTCTAAGATAAAACAACAAATCACACCCCCAAATACATATATAGTTACAAAAATTTTGGGGGGTGAAAAAAAAACTTAAAGGATCAAAGTGCTATCAAATTTTACATTTACATACACTGATTACATCTTTATATATGATTATCATAACAAAAATCAAGCTAAAGGAACAAGCTAGCTCCAACCATCATTCTGGCTATCAAGATCAGGCTGAGCCCCTAGAACTTCATTAGGATTCTGCATCACATAAAAAATTGCCTCCACCTAACTAGTTACATTGTAACCTTGCAACACATTACTTAAATTGTTTAAATTTGTTGCCTCTGAAGGAGCTCAGATGCTCTGGTACTCAGCAATATAGTTTGTTGAATGCACCTTATCCTTGTTGGTCAGCAAGCTACCTTCTCATATAAGTAACATGAAATCACTCTTGGAGATATGTAGCACCAAAGCAACCTAAGACATAATGTGAAAATGGGTGAGTTTAAAATTAAACTCAATAAGTACCCTTCTCTCTTCCTAAAATATTTCCTTGTTCCTGTCCTTCCAAAGAGTCCAAAAAATCTCAGTAGAAAGAGAAAACCAAAAAGTTTTAAGTTTAGAATCAAATTTCTCTACATAACTAGTAAGAATTTCACTCCAAGAGACACTACCGGCACAATTCCATACACTAGAGGAACCAAGAAAAATAGACCACAACTTATGGGCATAAACAAAATCAAAAAATAAATGTTCAAAAGATTCAGTCACATTACAAAAACTGCAAGACACAAGGGATAAACCAATAGAAGAAAGAATTTGACCCATAGCTAACTTTTTTAACAACAACAACCATTTAAAACAAATCTTTTTAGGGTTAGCTTTACCCTTCCAAAGAAAATCAAAAAAGAAAGACCAATCAGAGAATGGATTAATTTTCCCCCAACACTAGATCACTCTAGCAATAAAAGAAGAATCATTCTTCATACACAGATATAGCCCTTTAGTAGTAGTATCTTTCAACAGAACACCATCAACCCATTTAGCTTTATCAAGAATGACCTTTGAATCAATAATATCACAAGGGCTATTAAATTTGATCACTTTCTTAATCAAAGTAAAATTATTTTTCTTGAATTGAGAATATTAAATCTTCCTTTTAACTCCTCCCACACCCCTAACCTCCCATCCATCAAGATATCCTAAATCAATGAAATCCCCTTCAAGTTCCAAGCTTTGGCAGAATAGCTTTGAGTAAGGACCAAAGATTTATTATTATATGAAAGCCCCCACCAAATGGATTTATCCATCACAAGGAAATAAGGAGATCCTCCTGCTGCTTCTCTTTCCTATATAAACTTCTTCACCTAGATCCAAGCCTTCCAAAAAGTTTGAAATTTTTTTGACCTAAATAGTCTCATCTTAAACTCCCCTAAAATAATATCAATCACTGGAATATCCTTCCAATTTTTGCCTTTCCTAATGATATATTTCAAAAGGTTATTCCTAATAAGAATTTTCCATGGCTCATCACTCCATAGTGTTTTCAACACCCATTTGGACGCTAGAGCCATACCTTGGGCTTTACTATCCTTCAACCCCAAACCTCCCTGAATTCTCACTTGACAACACCATTCCCACTTAACACAATGTCTCTTCTTATTCCCTTTTCCATCTGACCAAAGAAAATCTCAGAGTATACTTTCTAGCATGTTCACATGAGAGTTAAGAAACATCTAGGCCAAAGCAAAAAAGATATGATGAGATGAAAGAACTTTTTGCACCACTTGCAATCTACCAACCAAAAACAAGGAATGGGTCTACCATTTCAAGTGCTTTTTATTAATTTTTTCATGGACCCAATCCCACATCTTATTGAGATTTGGATCAACTGAGAATGGGATACCAAAATATCTAACAATCTACTTAGGTCCAAACCAGTGCCAACCCTTACTGACCAACCAATCTAGAGGATCAATAGACCAGCCCAACACATTAGATTTTGAAGGTAAAATCTTCGACCTAGAGACCATACAAAAAAACTTAATCCCTTTATAAGCATTCTCAAAATTCTCCTCTAAAAGCCCTAAGAACAAAGAAGTGTCATCTACAAATTGAGCATTAAGCAACACCTCCCCATTAGGCAAGAAAATACCTTTTAGTGGAGGACCCAACTCCTTTTCCCTTAGAATGTAAAATAAAGCATCTACTACAATGAAAAACAACAAAGGGGCAATCAAGCAACCTTGCCTAATTGACCTTTCTAACGCAATATGTTATGACATGCTCCCATTCACATCTATGAGAGTATTGGAATCCTTAAATAGAACATTTATCCAATTGCAGTAGGTTTTTAGAAAGCCAAATGCTTTAAGCATACCAATTACAAATCCCCACTCAATCCTATCATAGGCTTTCTCAATGTCTAATAGAATCATAGCTACATCTTACCCATCATTTTTAGCCCAATTCATGGCCTCCCAACTAGTGATAAAATTCTCCAGAATATACCTCCCTTGGATAAAAACATGTTTGCGTCTGTGACACAAACTTATTTAGCAACAAAGTAATCCTTCTAGCAAGCACTTTAGCAAGAAATTTATGGGACAGGTTTAGTAAAGTTATGGGTCTCCAATTCTTAACCAAAGACTTATCCCCCACTTTAGGCAAAAGCTTAATAACTCCTTTATTAGTGGAGCCCCTTAATGACCCCTTCTTAAAAGCTTCTTCATAAACAACCAACATCTCAAGGAAAATCCAACTTTTATTTTTCTTATAGAACTTAGCCAAGAATCCATCCAAGCCAAGAGACTTTCCATTAGGAAAGGAATCAATAGTAGCTTCAATTTCCCCCACAAAGATCTCCATGCTAAGATTAATTTTCTCCTCTTCCAAAACTTTAAGAGGAATGAGTTTAAAGCAATCTTCCATCACTATTCTACTATCTGGAGTCATCTTTGAAGAGAATAAGTTGCTATAAAAAGTATAAAAAGCATTCTGAATCTCCTTAGGGTCATTTGAAGTTCTATCCCCAACAAGAATATCACTAATAAGTTCTCTTTTGTGCTCATCTTTAATAATGTTAAAAAGGTACCCCAAACCTTTATCCCCTTCATCAATCCAATTCATCCTAGCTCTAATCCTTTTCCCTTGAATCTTATACCTCTATATGTAACTTAAATGGTGCTTGATGCTCGCCATTTTCATTTCCAATTCCTCACTTTTCCCTACTTCTTGCAGTTCTTTTTCTACCCATATCAGTTTGTTTTACCACAAATATTCCTCTTGATTCCTGTCCATGCCTAACTTCTTACCAATTACTTGAAGAAAATTTTTCCAAGTTTCCACCTTTAAATTCCAAAGATCAATAGGATCAAGGAAAGGATTACTAATTCTAAGAATCTCTATTACCATGACTATGGTCTCAACATTATCAGGGTCCTTGAGGAGTGAATAATTAAGCTTGAAAGAACTATTAGTCCTCTTAGGAACTAGAGAATTCTTCAAAGCTTCTATCCTATAGCAAGTATGGATAGGTGAATGATCAGAGAGAGAAGCTAGAACAACTTGGACTAGAACATGACTATTTTGTTTTAGGAAAGAAATAGAAGAACTATCCCCATACACCCTATCTAGTCTACAATAAACCCTTTGCTTACCTAACTAATTATTGCACCATGTAAACCAAATGTCTTGAAACTTTCCATGCATATTTTCCATGGGATCCACCAAATTGAATTTTCTTTTGAATTTATACCAAAAATACATTTCATTTCCTTTCCAATAGTGAGGCAAACCTCCAGCCTTATCAATTATGTGCTCCACCATGTTAAAATCCCCCATGACTACTCATGGTATCTTTGGCAAGTGCACACAACACCACTCCCATAGTTCTGCTCATTCTCTATAGTTATTTGAAGCATACACATTACAAATACCAAAAACACTCTCACCTTGCTTGAAAATAACCCAAACTATGCTCTGACACATAGAGCACCCATGGCTAACAATAAAGCTTTCCCATTTAGGGTGAATAACAATAGCCACACCACCCTTCCCTCTCTTATGATTGAAGTGGAAGCCTATAGACTTGTCCCAAAGGAACTTCAACATAGAATAGGCTTTAAATCCAACCACCTTAATTTCTTGTAAACAAATAATATCCTTATCCTTCAACTTATTGCACTATCTTCAAACAAGATATTTTCTATCAGGCATTTCTAACCCCTGAACATTCCAACTATGGATATCCAGCATCATAATAATTTAGGAGGAGTTTTGGAACTCTTGCATAACTTATTAAAACAATCAGGAAGATTCCTTCTCCCACTATCCCCTAAAGGACTAGAGCTTCTTTCTACAGTCTTTCTCTTCTTCCTATCAACCTCTGTAAATTGCCCCTCCAAGTTAGATACTACTAGGGCTAAAGATCTAGGTGAGGAAGCAAGAGCCGAAGGCACATTAAGAACCTCCTTATTTTCTTGATGAATTTAAATTTTCCTCTCTTTAATGGAGATGAGGGTTAATTGTTGAGCATTCAAAGTAGGCTAAACATTAATAACTTCCTAGGGGATATCAAACTAACCTCTTGATAGTGGGGAAACTACGGGTGTAGGAATAATATCCAAGGCACCAACATTAGCCGACACCACATCAAACTCTTCTTCAAAAAGGAGGTTTTTCAATGACAAAAAACTATTTCTCATAGGAATGTCAATAGTATTAGCAACTGAAGGTTGTAGACCTAGAGTGGTCACGGGATCCCCCATCTGCAAGTTACCTATCTCCTTAGCATGATTAATAAACTCCTCATCTCTATTGGGGATTTTACTTGCATTATTATTACACCCAACTGGTAAACCAAAGGCTTCCTGATTATTGACCACATTAAATTTTTCTTTACGAGAAGGTTGGAGAGCCAAGCAATCCTTTTTAGTATGCCCATTAAGTCTACAATGAAAAAATGCATTTAAATTCTCTAATAGGTAAATCTCCCAACAAAACCTTTCTCCCTCAAAATCTAAAGAAATATTGTTAAGAAAATCCACATCTAGAGCTAGAGCTAAAAGAACCCTAGCATTAAGGTGACGCAAGGTAACCCTAGCTTGCTCAACTTGTATAACTGAGCCTAGCGGTTTAAGAATTTGTAGAATGAATGGCCAAAATTCCACATTCAAGTTCTTAATTTCCACCCAATTTGGTGGAGCCCTAGCAACTACCTTATCAAAATCACCTTTTGGAGACCATGGGTAGACCCTGAACATCGACCTACCCACATTCGAGAATCTTTTTTCGAAAACTCTTTCTGACATGTTGTGATTTCTCAAAAAAATAACAAACAAACCCTTCTAAATCATTCTACAATATGTCACATAAGTGCCAAGCTTTTTTTCCCACACTACCGCTAGCCAATCATCAAAAAACTTCCCAGCATGCAAGGCCTCTTTATTTAAACAAATGAAGAAAATAGCAATACTTTTCAACCTAGACCTTTCATTCAAAATTGTAGACACCATGTCCTCATTGGGGGAAAGAGAAAGAATCTTAGGGCTGAGAGAAGGATACTTACCATTCTCTCCTCTGCTTCTACTAGCGTCAGCATTGCTTCTGTTGAGGAATCCACCTCCATTGGTTGTGGCCTATCTTCCTTCTCCTCCTTGCAACTCTAGTTCGACATTTTTTTTGTGAATGACACCCTTGAACACTGTGGCTGCCGAGAAGGTCAGAGAACTTTTAGCCACCACTTGTTTGTAAGATAAATTTCCTTCACCATCGCCAATATTCCTAATTGTAGTTTTATTAGTGCCCTTCTCATTCGTACTCCTACCGATATCATCCTGCAAAGTACAATCCTTCCCTCTGCCATGATTCAGCTCTCCCAAGGCACGAGTGAACTAGGCTAAGGGAAAATATCACACCACACCACAAGGACTCGAAATAATGAAACAATAAAACATAGTCCAAATGAAGGAAAAATGCAAATGAAGTACTTACTACAACCAAGAAAAGAGTACAAGTGACACGAGGCACACAACATGACTCACAAAACACAAACCAAGTAGAATCTAAGATTGATATCATTCAAACACGCGGCAAGTTGTAGAGCCCATTTTTTCCATTTTCTACCATATATTACAAAATCATACTACTATTTAATACAACCTATAATACCCTCCCTTTGAATAAAGTATATAGCCCACATAATGGTTTTCATATCTAAGGGTCCAACCAATATTTTACTAACATATGAAGAGTTTACCATGGCATCAATATATTATCAACATTTTTAATTTATAACATTCAATGTATATTTAATAAAATATTGTTAATGTGCCATTAAATAGTTTTTAACCATTACTTAAAATATTATATAACCTCTAACTAAACCTTGTATTAATTAATTTTTATGACTTATAACCAAAGATTAGAGTTAAAACTCTTTTCAACCCTATCTCCCTTAAAGTCCTTACATAAATAATGTACAAAACTCTATTTCCCTTGTAATAAACAAGGGAGAATGATAACTAGGGCCATAGCATCTCCTAGTTACCATGAAACCTCATTCATTTAACACAATGGAAGAGAAATCATCAAGATACAACACCAAAAGGAGACAGAACAACTTATCTTTATTGATTCATAAACTTACTTTATACATGTTAGGTCGTAAGGCCTTCTTGGTTGTGAAAAAATACAAAGATTCAATTATAGAATAGTTTCCTCATGGATCATGCATAATCTAAAATCTTTCATAATCCAACTCTAACCTCTGTCATGTATTTACTAGCCTAAGACTCAATACCCTAGATTTATACTAGCCAAAATGGCATATAGAAGACTCTAAATCTACATTAGACAAAGCAATGACACAAAATAGGTCAACATACTTCCCATTGATCAATCCCATACACTAAATTCTAAGTACAAATTAAATACATGGGTCAACTCTCAAAGAAGAACCAAATGGGCAACTCGATGAACAAAGGAACAAAGCATCACTAGATAGACTCAGACAAGCCACCAAAACACACTTGATGAAAGAGTAATAGAAAAACTCCAAAAAAAAAAAAAGATCACTTGACAAACATATGCACTAAGCCAAGTCAAGAAAACTCAATGAAAGAAGAGAAAGTGAATCCACTTAGCCAAAAACAAGAACAACTACCGAGATGGTTTAAAGAAGTAGCCATAACCTCTACATAAATGAGTAGAAAAAAAAACAATAACTCAGGATGCTCCTACATCATACATCTAGGATAGAAATGAATGATCCCCTAAATCATGAAGGTATCACAACCTAAGATGAATCCAATTTAGATTAAAAAATCTAGACATCATATTCAATAGGTCTATTTTCTACTTAACCAAATAATCCATGTAATCATTTCCTCTTGTGATCTTACCAACTCTCTAGTTTAGAATATGTTCAATTTCTTCCACCTAATTCTTAGGATAGTCACTTGGTACAAAAACATCTTCATCAGATTCATGGTACTCATATAAATCAACAACATTGAATATAGGTGATATAATCGAGTAACTCAACTTTATAAGCATTGCCACTGTCAAATCTTCTCGAGATCTTACAAGGACCAAAATTCTTCATCTTCAAAGTTTACTATATGTGCCAATAGAAAATATACCTTTCTTCAAATCAACCACCACCTCATCACCAACTTCAGAAATCTTATGTTTCCTTGATCTATTTGCACTATCCTTGTATTTCTAATTACTCTATTCTACCTTTTGTTTCACTTCCTCATGCAAAGACTTCATAACTTCAATAAGTTATTATCCTTTAGCACTCCTTTTCTAGATTCTCCAACAACATTCCTCAAATATGATATAGCTCTAGGTTGCATTCCTATAAAAATATCAAAAATTGCATTTCTAGTACTCCTATTCACAAAATTATTATATGCAAAGTCTACTTGAGCTAATACTAAATCCCAATTACTTAGCTTATCTCCAACTAAGAATCTCAACAAATTACCCAAACTTTTGTTTACAACTTTTTTCTTACCATCAGTCTATGGGTAGAATGAAGAACTAAAATTCAACTCAATAACCATCTTCCTCCACAAAGTTCTCCATAAATAACCAACAAACTTACCCTCACGATTAGAGATAATGCTCCTTGGTAATCCATGCAATATGACAATTTCTTTAAAGAAAATATTTGGAATATGCATAACATTTGAAGTCTTCTTACAAGGTATGAAGTGTTCTATCTTGTAAAATATATCCACAAAAATAAATATAAAATCATTCTCTCTTGATGTCCTTAGTAAGCCAAGAACAAAATCCATTTTGATATCACTCCAAGATTTATTAGGTTCTTAAATAGGTGTATACAATCCAATATTTTGACTTACTCATTTTTTGACTTGATAAACTCCTTAACTCCTTACAAATTTATGAACATCCTTATACACCTAAGGCCAATAATACTTCTCCTTAAGAAAACTAAATGTCTTATCAATACCAAGATGTCCAGTCAAGCCATTGTTATGCTTTTCCTTTATCAAATTAACTCGCATAGATCCCCTCGGTATACATTTGGTATACATAATTGAATTCCTTTGAACAACATACCTTCCTAACTAAAATAATCTTCATACACACTCAATTGATCTAAAATGCTTGATACTCTCCATAGCTCATAAAAACCAAGATTAGTTTCATACAAAACTTTCATCTCATCAAAACCAAAAACTTCAATCTTCATCTTAGTCAACAAAGATATTCTTCTACTCAATGCATTTCCAACTTGGTTGGTGACTCCACTTTTATGCTTGATCACAAATGTGAAATTCTACAAATACTCAACCCATTTTATATGCCTATGATTCAATTTATGCTGACTTCCCAAATACTATAAAGCCTTATGATCGGTATACAAAAAAACTTCTAACATATTAAATAATGTCTCTGCTTCTTCAAATCTTGAATAATAGCATAGAATTATTGATCATACATAGAATACTTCTTTTTAGCATCATTAAACTTCTCACTAAAGAAATAAATGGGTTTACCTTCCTAACTCAAAACAGCTTCGATTGTATTGCCACTTGCATCACATTCTACTTGAAATACTTTATTGAAATTGGGCAAAGCTAACATAGTTAATTTACCAACCCTTCGTTCCAAACTCTCAAAACTTTTATTAGCTCCATGTGTCCACTTGAATTCCTTTTTATCTCCTCTCATTGTCTCAACCATAGCATTACAAATTGAAGTGGAATTTTTGATGAACTTCCTATAGAAACTTGTTGATCCATGGAATGATCTAACTTCTCCAACATTCTCAAGTATAGGCCAATCAAGAATCTCTTAAAATTTCTCAAGATCAATCTTCAAACCATTTGCATAAATCACAAAACCAAAGTACAAAATATCCTATTTCATAAACGAATTTTTTTTAATTAATCAACAAATTTTCTTCTTTCAATCTCTCCAACAATTGCCTAATATGCACCAAATGTTCTTCTCTAGAATTATTGAATATCATAATATCATCAAGGTATATAGTCAAAAATGTACCCATGAATTTCATCAAAACCACATTCAACAACATCATAAAAGTACTTAGTGCATCATTCAAACCAAAAGGTGTACCCAAACACTCATACAAATCTTCTTTTGTTTTGAAATAATTCTTCCATTCATCACCTTCTCTAATTCTAGTATGACTATATTCACTCTTCAAATAAATCTTGGTAAAATACCTTGCTCCATTTAAAAAATCCATTATATCATCTATCCTCAACATAGGAAACCTATAATTTACTATTATCTTATTTTTTCTCTAGAATCAATACACATTATCCATTTTACATTATTTTTCAGTTCCAACATAGAATTTACTACACATGGACTTGAAATCTCTCCAATCAAACCTCTCTAAAATAATTTATATACATGTTTATTAAGTTATTCATTCTTAGTCAATGTCAATTTATAAGGTGCTTTGTTTTGAAAACTAGCTCTAGGAATTAGGTCCATACAATGGTGATAAACTATCAAGTACATTATTTGAAATGATCTCCTTGTACTTGGTGAGTAACTCTTCAACTTATGTTGGAACTTGGTCAACATTTTTATAACTTGATGTATTAGGAATTACACCAAAGAAAACATTGTGTGTCTTCACATCTCTAAAAAATTGATTTTCATTCACCGGGAAAATCCTAATAGTTGTGTAGTGATCTTCATTCAATTTTTATATCAAGGGTAATAATACTTGTTTCTTTCCATTAGCTCAAATGTTATACTAATTCAATCTTCCTTTCTACACTTCTTATTTATCATACTACCAAGGTCTACCCAAAAGAGTATGACAACAATCCATAGGCATGAAATCACACAAGACTTCATCATATATTATCTTCCAATCTTAAATTTCACAAGGAACTATTGACTTACCAATAATTTATGCTCATTTTTTATCCAAGAAATATGATATGGTTTAGGATGTTCTAGCCTTTGCAACTACAACTTGCTAACCAATTCCTCTAATGCCAAGTTATATGAACTGCCACTGTCAATGATTACCTTGTAACATCTATCTACAATCTTGCATTTTCTCTTGAAGAAACTTCTTCTTAAAAAGGGTTCCTCATCATCTTTCACATTACACAAGGTTCTTCTCATAATTAATTTTCTTCCATTTTCAAGTTCATTAGGAAGTCTCAAATATTCCTCTTGAGCTAAGGTATTTCTACAACTATTCTTAGTCTTCTTTTTAGAGTGATTACATTCAAGATCTCTATAACCTTCTCCACACTTTAAAAAAGCTCCCTTCTCTACTATCACTACTTTGGTAAAAACTACCTCTTCCTCAATGTGAACTACCACCTTTCCACTCATTCTTACTTGTGTCTTTATCTTTTCATTCATTTTTGTCTTTATCATGTACTGTAAAATCATATCTCATATTTTTACCATAGGATTTACCTCTACCTCTCTGAAATTGTCCTCCTCTTCCCCTTTGTCTTTGTACATGCCTCTTTGTTAAAACCTCTTCATCTTTCTATGCATATTAATATTCTTCTTCTACACTACTCATCTTCAAATAATTAATCTCATCCTAAATTGTAGTCCTCAATCCATTTGGGTGTCTAGAAACATTCTCAACATCATCATCCACATGTTTATATCTAATATCTAACTTGTAGAACTCCTCATTATAAGACTTCACAATAATATCTTTATACCTTAATTTTTTCATTATCTTCAACAAACTAACTTGGTAATATGTAGGGAGGAACTTCTTCTATAGTTTACCTATCATCTTCACCCAAGTTATGATCTTCTCTTTTCCTTTCCTTTGTCTATTTTTTTACAAATGTTCCCACCAAAGCAAAGTATGGCCCTTCAAATTGGTGATTTCTATTTTCACTTTCCTATTATCAAGGGTTCCTTCATACTCAAAGAACTCCTCCATCTCAGGGATCCAATCCAACAAGGAATTGGTATCCAATTTACCATCATAACTAGCAACTTCAATAGCAAGTTTACAATTCTCCCATGATAAAACCTTTTAAATCCTCTCTTCGTCCTCTTCTATTTTAGGATTAGGATTAGGTGTCACTATTTCTTCACCATCACTAACATTATCAATATGTACTTCTCTTCATTGGGTTGTCTCAACAACATCTAATCTAGCCACAATTTTTCTCAACATGTCCACGATAGCATTGTCTACATTTCCTCTACCTCAAACCATCTTGATAATAAGTTCTTGCAAAACCATAACTCTCTGCAATTTATAGGTTAGAACTCATATCTACCAGCCTACAACCAATCCAACTAAGGTTCTTCATGATCACAAACTCCAAAAGGACTAAACCTTCATTCTAATAGGACCTAACACAAGGAAGAATGATAAATAGGGCCAAAGGCTCTCACACTTACCATGCAACCTTGCTAAGTTAACACAATGAAAGAAGAAAAATCATCAAGAAACAATGCTAGAAGAAGAGAAAACAATAGATCTTTATTGATTTAGAAATTTATTTCATATACATTGGGTTGTAAGGCCTTCTTGGTTGCAGCCAAATAAAAACATCCAATTCTAGAATAGTTTTCTCATAGATCATGCACAGTCTATCATCAAAATCTAACTCTAGCTTTCAACATGCATCTACCATACTAAGACTCAATGCACTATTTTTACTTGCCAAAATGGATTACAGGAGATTCTACATCTACATTAGACAAATAAATGACCCAAAATAGGTCCACATCTTCCCCAATGATCGATCCCATATATTAAATTCTATGCACAAATTAAATACATAGGTCAGATCTAGAAGAAGAACAAAATAGACAACTCAGTGAAAAAAGGAACCAAGCATCACCAAACAGACTCAAACAAGCCACCAAAATACATTCGATAAAAGAAGTAGAGAACAACTCAGTGAATGAATCAAAGGATTACTCAGAATACATATGCACCAAGCCAAGTCAACCCAACTTGGTGAAAGAAGACAAAGTGAATCCGCCAAGCCAATAGCAAAAATAATTACCGAGAAAGTTGAATGAAGTAACCAAGCACCTCCACATAAATAAGTAGGAAAGCAAGGGCAACCCAATATGATCCTATATCATTTTTTCATTACTATTTTTTTATTTGAATATTTTAAATGTCCCCAATTGGATTTCCCTCTTCTAAACTTCTAAAAAATAGTTTGTTTCTAACCACACACAAATTAGATATGGGTATGAATAAGAAATCTTGCATCCATTTTAATCTCAATGCTAAATTGAATTGAATTGAAACATGACTATTAATTTTGTTTGTCTAGAATCATAATAACATGTCTTTGACTAAACCAAATTACTTCATTAAAAAACATCTTGAAAGTCAAATTTTCCTAAACCAAATTACTTCTTGTTGTGGTTCTACTACACATGCCCCATTTTGACCACTTGACCTAATGAGGAACCCCTTTTTGGGTATTTCATCTTGTTAGGTGGTTTGGATTCTTTAAAGTAAGCTTGGCTAGGTATCCAATGAGTCAAACTATGGGCCCCAATGGTACTCATTGTATTTGGATGCATTTATTTATTTATTTTTAAGTCTTTATTACTTCTTTCTTATCTCATTCCTCTAAGGTTTAGTTTTTACTTTTAGTTTTCTAAGAGTAGGTAATTTCATCTCTTTTTTGGACTTTTAAAGTTTCAAAGGTCCATGGACCTTTGAAACCTCTAAAGTTCAAAATATTGGTCACCTTAAAAGGATAAAATAGTGCTAGATTTTTACAAATCATAACTCTACTAGATTTACACAATCTGAACTTTTGTTTGTCTTTTGCAATTCAAATTTTTGTTGGTCTTTTGGAATCAAAAATTTTTTTTGTCTTTCATAATCCAAAGATTTTAGATAGCCTTATGTTACCATAGGGATACCAGATTCAAGGCCTTACTCCTACCATTCGAGATTGGGCCCACCATAACTTTTAGACTCTTCTAGCAAAGGGCCCTGAGCCTAAGGAGTAGATCGACACTTGTCCTCCCACTAGGTCTCAAGTTTCCCTCACTTGCACTCACTTGCCCTCCAAAAGTCTGAAGTTATGGAGTTTTCTTGGACCTTTTTTGGTAATTTGAAATTTGAACTTTTGCTAGATTTTCACATTATAAAATTCCAAAACTTTGACATTTTGCTAGACTTTCATTGTCCACTTATTTTTTGCAGTTTAAAAGCTACTATATTTTTTAGAGTTTCACACTCTAAAGCTCTAAAGGATAAGGGGACCTCATATTTTCCCACTTAACCTTGTGCACAACAAGATCATACTTTTGAACATTTAGAGTTCAGTTATATTTTTAGACTTTGAAAGTCCATAAGATCGAAAACTCCAATAGAGGATTGGTTTTAGATATTTGTGTTTTTTGGTCAAGTTTTTAGGTTTTTTTTTACTATCTTTAGGGTTGTGTCATTTTTTCTTGTTAGCTTAAGTAGTTAGAATAGTTTAATGCTTCCAATAAGACATTACTGAAAACTACTTTTGCATGCAAAATCCCATCTACGACAATTGATCTACTATTCAAATACCACTTTGAGGGGTATCACACTCCCACCAAATGAGGATAGAACATGACTCTATTCCATGGTTAAATTTTCCAACAATTCCAAAAGATAGTCGTCATAGTGAAAAGAGAAAGATTTGAAGAAGATATTCCAGAGCAAATGATATATGAAGCACATGGAAAAAGAAAAAAAAATAGAGGATTTTGAGTCATGCCTAATGAGGTTTTAAAAGAAAGAAGAAGGAAAAATATATGCTTTCAAAATTTTAATTATGAGGAAGTCCAAGAGATAACAAAGAAGTTTTGCAAGACACACTAGGAATCCTATCAAAAGAATAAGTTTAGAATTTGATGATATCATAAGATAGTTTTTCCTAGACTTACAAATTTTTGTTCTTTGGTTTTTCAAAGTTTCAAACTCTAAAAGCCCAAAAACTTCATTGGTCAAAATTTTTTGAAAATAAGGTTGGTGACTTAGCCATTTTTTTGGAATTCATTTTTTAGAATTAGCGTTGGGTCTAAAATCTATGGGTCATCATGCAATTTTGAAATCTTGCATGTAGAATTTATTTTAGGCCAAACTGCATGCAGATTTGGGGACATTTTTAATGTCTTGAGCATATCAATCAGTTGCATACATGAAGAAGCATCCATTTTAATAACTCAAGGAGATAAATTTAAAGTGAAGTTCAACTGAAAATGAATAACGGCAGAACTACATCTTATTTTCCTCTATCTTTGGGAAGATTTTGCTTTTATTTTTGTACAAATGTATGTTTTAAAAGCATGATATTTATTTTAATCTCTGTGTGCAGGTAAAACCTTAGCTATGGATTTCTTATTTCTAGAGATGAAGTATTATACATACATCATAGAACAATGTAATTGAGTATGGCATTTTCTAAAATGAAGCTATATGAAACTGATGCTTCATTCATGGTGTTAGAATTCTATGAGTTATGTAAATTTATGAATTAGTGATGCTAATTTATGAGTTTTAAAGAGCCAATTATATTAATTGTGATTAATATGTGTGGTCATTTAGTTTTAGGGTTTATTATTGCTATGATTATCTTAATGTGAGAAATCATTAGGAAGGTTTCTATTGATGCTATAAGATAAATTTGTCTCATGGGTGCATGAATTCATAATGGCTTCACAATTATGATTACTTTTGACATATCTTAGATTTTCATGTTTTCCCAATGATGATTGCATTCACAAAGTGTGGATTATGAGTAATTATATTTCATGTTTTGTGGGTTTTCCTCATCTTCCTTGTGGTATAATTTGCAACATGATACAATGATATCGTATATCTATTAGGTTTTCAATTTCAATAATTTTCGTAGATTATCATTACCCTATTATTTTTTAATTTATTTGAAAGATTGGTGAAAATGGGAATTCATAGTAGAGATAGATTAAAGTTTGCATTGATTCAATTACATTTCATCCAAAAAGATAATAAAAAATTTAAAATGGAAAATTACTTGCAACCTAAAGACTTCTTTGAACTAACAAAGGCCTCCCCATGAAAAATTTGCATAAGTTTTCAATTAAGTTTATTAGGTTTGAAAGGAACTAAGAGGGTGGGTGAATCAATGCAGCCAATAATCTAAAATCCTTCTTAAATAACTTTAACAATAAAAAGCATGCAAAGAAAAATAACACAGAGAAACCGATGACATAAAGTGTTCACATAGATTGAATACCTAACACAAAAAATTTCCCATGGAAACCCTAGTTAGAGGGTGAAAATCACATGTGAAAAAGATGACCTCAAAGTTCCACTAGCGCACTGATGAAATCTTCCCTATTAAGAGTGATGTAACCCAATCTCATCAAAGAATAATTTAAAAATTGACTCAAGATAGATGTTTCAAAATACCATAACTCTTTATTAAAATTTCTACAACTCTACTCTGCCACTACAATGAAAACCAACCCCTACTTATTACAATTTCGATAATTACCATATTTGGCATTTTTTTGGGAAAAATGGATTTTTCCATTTTTGGTAATTTTTAAAACTCATCCTAGGAATCCCAATTTTTTCCAAGAAAAGCCCCCAACTAAGGCAAGACGAATTGCCAACTAATCAACAAAATCAAAGATATAGCTTCAGATTTATTACAAAAACAAATTTCTAAAAAAATTAGAAAAAAAAAAATCCAATTTTGGAGGTCAAGATGAGATTTCAGGCTCCCAAAAAAATGTTGAAATGGCCACCTATCAAGCTAAGCTCCATTGGCAATCCAAATAACTCCTAGTGCAACTACCTCTAAAATTTCAGCCAAAACCCACATCCGAGTCAAAAGTTATGACCCCCAGAAGTAAATCTCAACCAAAACCCACATCTAAATCAACAGCCTTAACCCTTGGATGCCCCTGCATCAAAGATAAATTACAACACCTTGTTAAGTTATACCTAGTTAAGAGTATAGTTGGCCCAATTAAGAGATAGAAGAAAAATTTTGTTAAGAACACCATGTTAAGGGGTCTCAAACTCCTTCTAAGTGTTAAATAGTTAGAATATTTAGACTTCATATAATGTTAGAGATCCTACTCATTATTCTCATAATGACCTTTCTAGAGGATTTAACCTACAAGCTTATTAGGGCTTGCCTTGAGATGGGTTTGAGATTAAAATGATCTAATTATTACACTTCTATCTTATAGATCCTTTTTAGCATTTCCCACTTATCAATATCTTCATCAAAATAACTAACATTTCAATCACACCATCATCTCACACACAAAAACTCTATTTCATCATTAATTTATAATTGATTGCCTAAATACTTAGACAATTTTCCAAACTAGACCTTCAACTTCATTGGTGTAGTTGATCTAAAGTTTGAATATAAACTTGTTATAAAAAATAAAAATACAATGATGTGATTCTATTATCTACACATAGATCATCTACATAAAATCTCTATAGACTTACCCAGCCAATCGATGAAGATACTAAAGGAACCTTGGGAATAATTATATAATTCTTTTAAGAGGGGAATTTGTATCTCAAATTCCTAGTTGTTGTCTCATGTAATTGTTAACTCTTTTCACTACATATGCAAATTATTCTAAAGTTTTCTTAAATTTATTGCCTATGTGAAAATAGCTTCAAGTTGAATTCATACATCATTACTAGTTAAGCGCAACAAGTTATGGAATTGCATTGTTTCATGTTGGTTTGAATTGTTTAAATGATTTTGAACATTGTTAATTTCAAAGTATCTAGAAGGTCTAAAGCTTGCAGAAAAATCAGAAAAGAATACATGAACAAAATATATTTTATTTCATTAAAGGAAAATTCATATTGTTTGTTCCACACAAGTCGTCATAGTTATTTGAAGACAAAAAAGTTATATTTCTACTTTAGATTCATTTGAATACATTCTCAAGAAAGTATAAAATTTGCAAATGAGCAATAAATACTAATCATTCAGCAAAGAATAGAAAACATTGAAAGAGATCAATGATTTTGTCATTGCTTGGTGGGAAGGCAGCCATGTTGAATTTGATGAAGTACTCGAGTTCATGTATCCTTGTTGCAACTTGTATAGAAAAGAAGAATGATGTCAATCACATGAAATGACTGAGCTCAAGAAACAAAGAAATATCAATCAATGTTATCTCTTCCAATTTAACAAAAGTAGAATACATCAACCATATGCATAGAGGAATGAAGGAGAAAGAATATTGATTTTTATGCTAATGTTGTTTGCTTCGTGTGTAGATTTAGGTATGAAGACCAAGTGGGTTGTTGAAGGGACACACATACATACAGGTGTAAATTTTTCTGATTGAAGTCATGTAGAGACAAAGATTGATTAAGGAGGTTGTAGAGGGGGCATACATACATTATAGGTATGGGACCTTCCAATTAAATTAATGGAGCTGTAGGAGCCTAGTTGTTGAAGGAACATGATAATTTTTCATGAAACCTTTCGGGTTAATTTATAAAACTACATAATTTTTTATTACTACATGAGGTTTGAATTTCTACAAGACAAGAAATATTCTATAAGAAGAGCATTGCAAGTTGATAGTTTAGATATTGCATTATATCCTTGAACATGAATTAAAGGATTGTTTTTAGCTTGTACTTACAAGAAAGGATAGTAAGAGGAGAGAAAATTTTAGAAAATGATACAATTACAGAAAAAAGATTGATAATCATAATGGTAGTTCATAGATAATGAAGGAGAAATCATAGGTGTATCAAGTTTATTATAGACATGGCATCTTTCAAACAAATCCATGCAACTTACAGAAGCAACTAGTCTATTTCAGGAAAATATAGTCATCAAAGGAGTTTGTTTCAAATATCAAAAATTGCAACAACTTCCAAACATCAAAGAATGATAAAGTTGTATATGCAAATCAAAAGAGAAACTTAACAAAGTATAATCTGTAGAGCAATAATGTGGATAGAAAAAGAAAATATATATTTACATGACAATGTAAAAGCTACAAAAGTAAGGAATTATTTTCAGCTTTATATTTACAAGAAAAAGAATAACACTACAACCTTTTTTACATGAAAGATTTCTCCATCATGACATATGAATGTTCATCTATTGCTCAATTAGAAAGTGTTCATGATTAGTGAAATAAAATCTTCAAGAGCATAATTAAATGATTAGAGAGCATTTATTGAACAATAGTTTTAGCTAGACAAAGGAATGCATCGAGACAAATAAAGGTTGTAATATATGTGAACAAGAAGGCCATCAATATCATATGGAAATACGTGTGTTTTCAATGAACATTTCTTAAGAAATACAAGTTCATCACCAAAAGTGAGAGCATGTATTTGTCTCTAGTCAAGAACAACATCCTAAAAGGAACATTTCAGATCTGAGACATGTTGTGGGAATATTAAAATTCAATATTTTTTGTTCAGATAACATGTCATTCATCATTATGGGTGTAAGATTGAGTCTCTAAAAGAATACCTAGATTTGTCCAGTCAAAACAAATAATGAAATAGACTTTCAAATTTTATGATTTATAGCAATAAAATACACTTCAAAACCCTCATGACAATATGACTAAATTAATATGAGAGGAAATAATATAAGATGCATTTATTTAAAATAAGAAAAAAGTGCAGTTATATTCTATGATATTTTTTGGGCAATTGCAGCAGAATCATAAAAAATGCCTTCTCGATTTTGTCCAGAGTGGGCCTATTCAAGTCTTTTACAAGCAGAATTCTCATAACATCAAGGATAAAGGAGCTAATAGTGATTTTTTAAATTAGAGTAAGGAGATAGAAAAAATAGAGTTATCATAAGCAATGAAAACCCAATTTTGGGTTTTGAATTTAATAACATAAGAAAACTCATAAATCAATATTGAAGTGAAAGGCATGATTCATAGAAGCAACTTATAGCTAAAGTTGAAAACCCATGAATTAGCTCCTTCATGGTAGCCAAAATAACAACAATTAAAGCCATCACATATAATAGATAAACAGGAGTCATGGCATGAGTACGGGTCTCCAGTTCAAATGAAGAACATTGCCATAGCTCATGTTGAAAATTCCAAAAAATAATCCCATGGAAACAATGAGTCCATATTACAACTAGGGTTTCCAAACTCTTGTTCAATAGTGCTTCTTCCTGACTTTCATGCTTTATGGATGAGAAAACGATTCTCAATTTTTGAGTTTTAATCTACTCCTCAAACAATTTGAAATGCCTTTTTAGGTCTAGCCTTTTGAGATTAAAGAAATTATATGTTTATTAATGTAATAATTTCAAAAAATGATATAATGATAGAAAAAAATTAATAATCATAATGGAAATTCATAGATAATGTAGGAGAAATCATAGATATATCAAGTTTATTATAGACATGGCATCTTTCAAACAAGTCCATGCAACTTGTAGAAGCAACTAGTCTATTTCAGGAAAATATAGTTATCAAAGGAGTTTACAATTTCAAATATCAAAAATTGCAACAGCTTCCAAACATCAAAGAATGATATAATTGTATATGCAAAACAAAAGAGATACTTAACAAAGTATAATCTATAGATAAATAATGTGGTCAATAGGAGAAAATATATATCTACATGACAATGTCAAAGCTACAAAAGTAAGGAATTGTTTTCAGATTTATATTTACAAGAAAAAGAATAACACTACAACCTTTTTTACATGAAATATTTCTCCATCATAACATATGAATGTTTATCCATTGCTCAATCTACAAGTGTTCATCATTTAGTGAATTAAAAGCTTCAAGAGCATAGTTAAATTATCAAAGAGCATTTATAGAACAATAGTTTCAGCTATACAAAGGAATTCATCAAGACAAATAAAGGTTGTAATATATGTCAACAAAAAGGCCATCAATATCATATGGAAATATATGTGTTTTCAATGAACATTTCTCAAGAAATACAAGTTCATCACCAAAAGTGAGAGTATTTGTTTGTTTCTAGTTAAGAACAACATCCTAAAATGAAGATCTCAGATCTAAGAGATGTTGTACAGGAATATAAAATTTCTAGACTTTTTGTTCAGATAACATGTCATTCATCATTATGGGTGTAGGCTTGAGTCTCTAAAAGAATACCTAGATTTGTCCAGTTAGAAAAAATAATGAAATAGACTTTCAAACTTTATGATTTACAGCAGTAAAGGCACTTCGAAACCCTCATGATAATATGACTAAATTACTATGAAAGGCAATAACATAAGATGCATTTATTTAAAATAAGCAAAAAGTGCAGTCATATTCCATAATGTTTTCTAGGCAATTGGACCAGAATCATAAAAAATGCCTTCTAAGATTTGTCCAAAGTAGGCCTATTCAAGTCTTTTGTGAGCATAATTCTCATAACATCAAGGATAAAGGAGCTAATAGAAATTTTTTAAAGAGGATTAAGGAGATATAAACGAAAAAGTTATCATCTGCAATGAAAACACAATTTGGGTTTTGATTGTAATAACAAAAGAAAACTCATAAATCAATATTGAAGCAAAAGGCATGATTCATAGAAGCAACTTACAATTGAATTTGAAAACCCACGATTTAGCTCCTTCATGGTGACCAAAATAATAATAGTTAAATCCATCACATGCAATAGATAAAGAGTAGGCATGGCATGAGTACAAGTCTCCAGTTCAAATGAAGAATATCTCCATAATTCATGTTGAAAATTCCAAAAAATAGTCCCATGGAACTAGGGAGTCCATATTATGGCTAGGGTTTCCAAACCCTTATTCAATATTTCTTCTTCCTAAATTTCATGCTTTGTGGATGAGAAAATGATTCTCATTTTTTGAGTTTTAATCTACTCCTCAAACAAGTTGAAATGCTTTTTTGGGTCTGGCCTTTTGAGATTAAAGGAATTATATGTTTATTAATATAATAATTTCATAAAATGATATAATTATAGAAAAAGGATTGATAATCATAATGGCAGTTCACATATAACAAAGGAGAAATCACAAGTATATCAAGTTTATTATAGACATGGCATCTTTCAAACAAGTCCCTGCAACTTGTAGAAGCAACTGGTCTATTTCAAGAAAAATATAGTCATCAAAGGGGTTCGTTTCAAATGTGAGAAATTGCAACAACTTCCAAACATCAAAGAATGATATAGTTGTATATGAAAAATAAAAGAGATACTTAACAACGTATAATCTATAGAGCAATAATGTGGACAACATGAGCAAATATAAATCTACATGACAATGTAAAAGCTATAAAAGTAAGGAATTGTTTTCCACTTTATATTTACAAGAAAAAGAATAATACTACAACCTTTTTTACATGAAATATTTCTCTTTCATGACATATGAATGTTTATCTATTGCTCAATTGACAAGTGTTCATGATTTAGTGAAATAAAAGCTTCAAGAGCAAAATTAAATGATCAGAGAGCATTTACAGAACAACGGTTTCATCTATACAAAGGAATGCATCAAAATAAATAAATGTTGTAATATGTGTGAACAACAAGGTCATCAATATCATATGAAATGCATGTGTTTTCAATGAACATCTCTCAAGAAACACAAGTTCATCACCTAAAGTGGGAGTATGTGTTTGCTTCTAGTCAAGAACAACATCCTAAAAAGAAGATATAAGAGCTAAGACATGCTGCAAGAATATAAAATTTCCATATTTTGTGTTCAGATAACATGTCATTCATCTTGCAGGATTGAGTCTCTAAAAGCATACCTAGAGTTGTCTAGTTAGAACAAATAATGAAATAGACTTTCAGATTTTATGATTTATAGCAATAGAAGGCACTTCAAAACCCTCATGACAATATGACTAAATTATTATGAGATGAAATAATATAAGATGTATTTATTTAAAATAAGTAAAAAGTATTGTCATAGTCTGTGATATTTTATGGGAAATTGGAGCAGAATCATAAAAAATGCCTTCTGGGTTTTATCCAGAGTAGGCCTGTCCCAGTCTTTTGCTGGAAGAATTCTCATAACATCAAGGATAAAGGAGATAATAGTGTTTTTTTTAAGTGAGGTAAGGAGATAGAAAATATAGAGTTATCATATGCAATGAAAAACCCATTTTGGGTTTTGAATCTAATAACAGAAGAAAACTCATAAATCAATATTGAAGTAGAAGGTATGATTCATAGAAACAACTTACAACTAAAGTTGAGAACCCGTGATTTAGCTCCTTCATGGCAGCCAAAATAACAACAAGTAAAGCCATCACATACAATAGATAAAGAGGATTTATGGCATGAGTACATCTCTCCAGTTCAAATGAAGAATATCTCCATAGCTCGTGTTGACAATGCCAAAAAATAGTCCCATGGAACCAATAACTCTCCATATTATGGCTAGGGTTTCCAAACCCTTATTCAATGTTTCTTCTTCCTAACTTTCATGCTTTGCAGATGAGAAAATGATTCTCATTTTTTGAGTTTTAATCTAGTTGAAATTCCTTTTTGGGTACATCCTTCTGAGATTAAAGGAATTATATGTTTATCATTGTAATAATTTTAGAAAATGATATAATTATAGAAAAAAAATTGATAATGATAATGGCAGTTCACAGATAATGAAGGAGAAATAACAGTTATATCAAGTTTATTATAGAGATGGCAGATTTCAAACAAGTCCATGCAACTTGTAGAAGAAACTGGTCTATCTTAGGAAAATATAGTCATCAAAAGAGTTTGTTTCAACTATCAAAAATTAAAATAGCTTCCAAAAATCAAAGAATGACACAGTAGTATATGCAAAAAAAAAAAAAGACTTAACAAAGTATAATTTATAGAGCAATAATGTGGATAGCAAGAGAAAATATATATCTACATGACAATGTAAAAGCTACAAAAGTAAGAAATTGTTTTCAGCTTTATATTTACAAGAAAAAGAATAACACTACAACCTTTTTTATATGAAAGATTTCTCCATCATGATATATGAATGTTTATCTATTGCTCAATTGAAAAGTGTTCATGATTTAGTGAAATAAAAGCTTCAAGAGCATAATTAAATGATTAGAGAGCATTTACAAAACATCAATTTCAGCTATACAAAGGAATGCATCAAGAAAACTAAAGGTGTAATATATGTGAACAGAAAGGCCAACAATATCATATGGAAATACACGTGTTTTCAATGAACATTTCTCAAAAAATACAAGTTCATCACCAAAAGTGAGAGTATTTTTTTGTTTCTAGTTAAGAACAACATCCTAAAAAGAAGATCTTGGATCTGAGACATGTTGTAGGAATATAAAATTTCAAGATTTTTTGTTTAGATAACATGTCATTCATCATTATGGGTGTAGGCTTGAGTCTCTAAAAGTATACCTAGAGTTGTCCAGTTTAAACAAATAATGAAATAGAATTTCAGATTTTATGATTTACACCAATAGAAGGCACTTCAAAACCCTCATGACAATATGACTAAATTACTACAAGAGGAAATAACATAAGATGTATCTATTTAAAATAAGCAAAAAGTGCAGTCATATTTCGTGATGTCTTTTGGGCAATTAGAGAAGAATCATAAAAAGATGCCTTCTAGATTTTGTCTAGAGTGAGCCTATTCAAGTCTCACAAGGATAGAATTCTCATAACATCAAGGATAAAGGAGCTAATAATGATTTTGCAAATTAGAGTAAGGAGATATAAAAGAAAAAGTTATCATATGCAATGAAAACCCATTTTGGGTTTTGAATCTAATAACTTAGGAAAACTCATAAATCAATATTGAAGTAGAAGACATGATTCATAGAAGCAACTTACAACTGAAGTTGAAAACCCACAATTTAGCTCCTTCATGACAGTCAAAATAAAAATAGTTAAAGCCATCACATACATTAGATAAAGAGGAGTAATGGCATGAGTATAGGTCTCCAGTTCAAATGAAGAACATCTTCATAAGTCGTATTAACAATGTTATAAAATAGTCCCATGGAACTAGTGAGTCTCCATATTATGGCTAGGGTTTCCAAACCCTTATTCAATATTTCTTCTTCCTAACTTTCATGCTTTGCATATTAGAAAATGATTCTCACTTTTTGAGTTTTCATCTACTCCTCAAACAAGTTGAAATATCTTTTCGGGTTTGGCCTTTTGAGATTAAAGGAATTATATGTTTATTAATTTAATAATATGACTTTTGTATGCCTAAAATGTGAGTACACTTCTATGAGTCATTATATTCAAGATTTCTAAAAAATGAGGTCTCGAATCGCGACTCATAGCTCCCTATTCATGGAGTGTAGGGGTTTGTAATGGAGGCCCTCAGTCTGACCTAGTTTGTGCCCATACAAGTACACCACGAGACAAGAGATTCAATGACCTAATATGCATGCAAATGAAAATTTAAAAAAAACTAATCTAAATGATAACAATGCAAAAAAATGCAAGAAATGAAATCTAAGTTATGAAAAGAAATAACAATGCAGATCTAATCTATGAAAGCAAGATCTAATCTATCAATGCAAGATCTAAGCTAACATGAAAATCAAAGTATGGATCATGATGATGGAAGCCATGCATGTAAGAGAGAATGAGACAAGAAGATAGAAGTTCTCCACAAAAGCTTTAATATTCAAAACTCCTTCTTCAAAAATCACTCTTCAAACCTACAACATAACAATAGCATAATAATGGGTGTCTCAAAAATAAGGAGAGGACTCTCCCTTATAAAGAAAATTGGATGATCTAAATTGAGAGGAAAAAGATTTAATCAAGGGTGGAGAAATAATGATCCATGTGAAATAAAGATCCACCAATGACAAAAGTGGAGTGGTTGAGAAGAAAGTGGAGAAAGGATGAAGATAAGTCCCATATTAAGTGTAGATAAAAGATTTATTTAATTTTTTATTTGTTTTAACTCTTTTTTCATCAAAAAGAGATTTAAGTGGGATATTTTATTTAATTAAAAGGGAGCAAGTTCTTTTAATTAAATAAGAAATATTTAATCAAATTAAAAGAGGGGTTTTTCTCTTAATTAATTAAATGTAGATGAATTATTTAATTAAAAGAAATGTTTTCTTTTAATTAAATGGAGACTTATTTTATTTAATTAAAAGAGAGCAAGTTATTTTAATTAAATAGGAAATATTTAATTAAATTAAAAGAGAGGTTTTTCTTTTAATTAATTAAATGTGGATGAACTATTTAATTAAAAGAGAAGTTTTCTTTTAATTAAACGGGGACTTATTTTATCTAATTAAAAGAGAGCAAGTTCTTTTAATTAAATAAGACTTAGGATAAAATGATCAACCTTAGAAATAAAACAAATTGAATTTGATCAAAGAAATTGATTTGAATTGATTTAATAAAATATTGCAAACCATTGATTCAAGAAATTTGATAATTGATAAATTAAATAATGGGGCCCATAGTCTAGGCGACCATTTTAGGGTGCATACATTTGCCCCTCTTTGACTAATGTGTGATCAATTTGGGAATACATGTAGTCAAAGAAAGAAATTGAAGTGTGAGGTCAATTTGGGATCCAAAACAACTTAGATGTGTGGTCAATTTGGGAACACATCAGGAGAAACAATGCAAATAAATTTTGACTTGAAAAAGTCAAGGATAAAATTGATAAAACTGAATCAAAGATTGAATATGATAATTACTGCCCCCTCGTGACCAAAATCGAAATGAGATAGAGGAGAAACAACAAATTGCTAAATTTGATCAAATCAAAAAAAAGATAAGGTTCTTGATGTAAGATGAAAGATATAAGAATCATAGAACCAAGGTAGATCATCAAGCATGAAATATTATCCCCCAAAGGTGATTTAGAAGAAAAGAAGTGGGGAAAAAGAAAATGGAAGATAGAAGTTTGGAAGATATCAAAAGAAACAGAAAGAAGAAAAGAAAATGCCCCAAAATCGATCAACTATTTAAGATAGAAATTTTGATTGAGATCAGAAAGAAGATAAGGAAATGAAGATCAAAACATGACCATAGTTGATTAAAAGTCCACAATAAAGATGAAGGGAGAACCCTCTCAAACTCATAATGCAACCTAAAAATGCAAACTAACATGAAGTCTAATAATGCAAGCTACATGAAAAATGCAAAGGTGTACTTGCAAAAGAGCAACTGTAACATAGGATTTTTTGTGTTCATCATTCATTAAAGAATGTAAAAGAACTTATTTTCATCATTGGGCCATTATTAACGGACATCAAAAATCACACAATCATCACTAGTCACAAGTGCAACTATGAAAATATGAATGTAATTTATATTAGATTGGAATGTGGAAAGATTCTAACATAAGCATCAAAGACATAAAGGTCAAGATGACTTCGATGTTAGCTTACCCAATTTAATGTAGCAAAACCATGCTTGCATCAAGGCATAGATGCCAAGATGACCATAAGAACGGCTGTGCAAAAAAAATCAGGAATGATGCCTCAAATCTCCTAAGCGTTTCAAGGGGACAACAAGAGACACTCTAGAGTTTCAAGACCACACCTGCAAGAAAAAAACAAATAAAAACATGTCCCATTCCCCAAGTCCTCTAGCGATGCATCATGGAGAGACTTATCAGACAAGGACACTCAACAAAAATCAATAATAGTTAGCACACAAAAAAAAAAATCATGACATAAGTCAAGCATTAAGTGTTGCATTTAAAATTTAAGTGTGTTAACTGATACTGAGTTTGGAGGATAAGGATCAAATGCTTGCAGGAAGGGAAGATCACATGATGATACTGGGTAAGACCAAACCAATAAGTGTTGAAAAACAATCGATGTCAAAGGTTGTATTGAAAAATACAATTGGGCTGGTGTTGAAAAACACTGTTTGCGAGGTGTCCTAAAGACTAACACATCCAAGAGACCAAAGCTAACATAGTTATGTCCCCTACACAAAGACCAATTCCAAACCAAGGCAACAAGGACAAGGCATGATGGAGAAAGGCTAAGTGTCGAGGACATGCGCTAAGAAATAGGGGTGCAAAGGCCTCAAGTAGTGCCTGTTTCCAGGTTTTCACCACTTGGATTCTTTTTTTCTTTTTTCTTTTTTTTCTTTTTTTATTTCTTTTTTTTTTCTTTTTTTTTTCTCATGACTTTTTATAATTTTTTTGTATTTTTGCTACCAAGGTGCCTATTTCCAGGTTTTCACCAAGGCACTTTTTCTAATTTTTTTTGTTTTTTGAATTTTTTGAATTTTTCTTGAATTTTTTTTGAATTTTTGGAATATATAATTTTTTTGGAGATACATCAAAGTGCCTATTGCTAGGTTGTCACTAGGAAGATCATTTTTTTCAGGACATTTTTCAATTTTTAGACCTTTTTATAATATATCATTTTTTTGGATTTTTAAATATATCAATTTTTTTTTTTTTAGGATCAATAAATATATACAAAGATGCCCCTAGACAGAATGGGCATTATGGATAGAACTTCTTCAAGTGCAAGACATTTATAGGATCAGGGAGCTGCTCTCCCTCTGTTGTAGATAGTAAATAAGCACCAGAACCAAAAGATGTTGTGATAATGTCAGGTCCAAGCCAATTAGGTTCAAACTTACCCTTTTGATCTCTATTCTATTGATTCTTATGATTCACACATAGGACAAGATCTCTCACTTGGAACTCTCTAGGGTGAACCTTTTTATTCAATGCTTTTGACATACGCTTTTGATAGACCCTCATATGGTCAAATGATGCTTGTTTTTTCTCATCTAGAAGTTCTAACTCTTGAAGTCTCATGGCAGGCTAGTCTTCATCTAAAACTAGACCTTTGAGAGAAACTCTAAGTGAAGGAATCTCAACCTCTAAAGGTAACACTGCTTCAGCACCCTATGTAAGGGAAAAAGGAGTAGCCCCAGTAGGAGTGTGAATACTCGTTCTATAGGCCCACAAAGCTGGATTTATTTGTAAATGCCAATCTCTACCATTCTTATGAATTGTTCTATGCAAGATTTTAAGAATGGTTTTGTTTGATGCTTCTGCTTGACCATTTCCTTGCAGGAAATAAATAGAGGACCAATTTTGTTTTATCTTGAACTTCTTACAGAGTTGCTTAAGGTCCTTATTTTTAAACTGACCTCCATTATCAATGATAATCTTAGAAGGCACTCCATATCTACAGATAATATGATTCAAAATAAATAGAGAAATTGCCTTACCCGAGGCAACAGAAAGTGGGACAGCTTCTACCCATTTAGTGAAATAATCAGTGGCAATGATAATAAACTTGTGTCCAGATGATGAGTTGGGATGAATTTGCCCAACAAGATCAAAGGCCCAATGCTGAAATGGCCAATGAGAAATAGAAGGAATGAGCTCCCTACTTGGAGTATGTATTAGGTTACCATGTTTTTGACATTTTTCACATGACTTTGCAAAAGCTATTGCATCAATCTGCATTGTGGGGCAATAGTATCCAGCCCTAAGAAATCTTTGATCCATGGAAAGACCATTAGAATGTCCCCCATAGATACCCTCATGGATGTCAACTAACACTTGATTAGATTCATCCTTTTCTAAGCATCTAAGAAGTGTTCCATCTAGACCCTTCCTATACAAATCAGTAGAGATAAGGGAATGATGAGAGGCATTTTGAATAAGGTTTCTACATTTAGATCGATTAAAGGTTTCAGGGATAATTCCATCATGAATGTATGAGTAAATGGCACCATAATGAGATGACTCATGACCAACAAGGGTACAAATAACATGACTTTCTTGGGAATCATAGATAGGGTGATGTAGCTCTTCCACCAGGAATTCAAATCTTGATTCATGTTGCTCTAATTGAAGAAGTGAAGCAAGTGTATCCATAGCATCAGCTACCTTATTTTTTGTTCGAGGGATTTGTTGAAATGAGATGAATGTGAAGAAGAGTCTATAGGAATCAACCATTTTCTTGTAAGGTACCATTTTATCATTTTTTGTTAGACAATCGTCATTGACTTGGTTGATTATCAGTTGTGAATCTCCATAGATGTGTAACTCTGTAATTCTCCATTCTATGGCCATTTTAAGTCCATTTGTTAAAGCTTCATATTCAGCAATATTGTTTGTACATGGAAATAATAGCTTGTAAGATTTAGGAATTGTGTACCCATGAGGAGAAACAAACAACACACCAGCTCCTGAACCACTTTGCATAAAGGACCCATCAAAGATCATCTTCCATGTTCTTTTAGTCATATACATGAGGTGCTCATCTAGGAAATCAACTTGAATAGGTGCATCATATTGTAGTGGGAAATCAGCCAATTGATCTGCTATGGCTTGTCCTTTGATTTCTTTATGTTCAATGTACTCTATGTCAAACTCTGAAAGGATCATCATCCATTTAGCAAGTCTACCTATGAGGGAAGCCTTACATAGTAAGTACTTGAGTGGATCTATTTTTGCTATGAGGTGTGTAGTGTGTGCAAGCATATAATGTCGCAACTTTTGGGAAGCAAAGACAACTGCAAGGCAAGCTTTCTCAATACTGGTGTAGTTAACCTCATATGAAACAAGAGTACGGCTAATGTAATATATTGCTCTTTCTTTCCCATGTTCATCAAGTTGAGCTAATAATGCCCCCAAGGCAGATTTTGTTGCTGAAATGTATAGGATAAGTGGTTTCACTAGGATAGGAGGCATTAAAATAGGAGGATTTGCCAAGTATTTCTTGATCTGGTCCATGCTCTATTGACATTCATCATTCCATATACATTTGACATCTTTATGTAAGTTTTTGTTGAAAGGTTGAGCTCTATCTACCAACTATGAAATAAATCTCCTTATAGATTGAAGACGTCCTTGAAGACTCCTCATTTGACTAATGTTTTAAGGAGGTGGCATATCCACAATTGCTTGAACCTTTTCAGGATCCACCTCTATCCCTTTTTCTGAAATAATGAATCCTAGTAATTTGCCAAAGGTGACTCCAAATGCACACTTTTTAGGATTTAACCTTAGTTGAAATTGTTCCATACGATCTAGAATGACTTCTAAATCATCTAAGTGTGTATCTCCTTTCTTAGACTTGACCAAGGTTTCATCCACATAATCTTTCATGTTTTTATGCTTCATATCATGAAAAATAGTTGTCATAGCTCGTTGATAGGTAGCTCCTGCATTTTTTAATCCAAAAGGCATAACATTCCAACAATAGGTACCCCATGCACAAGTAAATGCAGTCTTTTCTTGGTCTTTAGGAGCTGTCTTAATTTGATTATATCTAGAAAAACCATCCATTAAGGAATAAATCTCATAACCTACGGTCATATCCACTATCATGTCTATATTAAGAAGTGGAAAATCATACTTTGGGCATGCTTTATTAACATCTCTAAAATCTGTGCAAACTTGAATGGTTTTGTCATGTTTTGAAATTGGTACAATGTTTGATATCCATTTGGCATAGGCAATAGCTCTTATGAATTTTGCACCAAGAAGTTTTTCTAATTTTTCCTTGACTAAGAGAGCTATGTGAGGATGCATTTTTCTCAATTTTTGCTTAACTGGTTTAACACTTGGAGCTATGGATAAGTGATGCATAATAAGATTAGTGTCCAACCCTGGCATATCTAAATAAGTCCATGCAAAATTAATCTTCTTTTCTTGTAAGAATTTAGTATAGGCTTCTTTTTCTTGTGATGACAAAGACTGAGCCAAATGTACCATTTGTGAAGCTTCATCTGTACCCAAATTGACTGCTTGTGTTGGTTCAATAAGTACTAAAGATCTATCTTGAAAATAACTAGGAAGAGAATCAAGTACCTCATCCTTAGGTGCCTTAGAGAGGTTTTCACCCTTGGATACGTCCTTTCTTTTTAGTTTTCTTGGTTCTGACACTGCCACATAGTGGTTTTCACCATCAGAAATCCTTTTCTTTTTCTTTTTTTGTTCTCTTTATTTTGTGACTAAGGTACTTGATATCTGGCTCTATCATACTAGTAGCTGGTTCACTGGTGGAAGAGACTACAGGTTCAATGGCATTCAAATAACAGGCTATTTCATAGTCATTTTGAAATGTTAAGATTTTAGGTTCTTGGTTGCATTGGGACCAATCAATTAGGTCAGGATGAACAAGAGATAAATCAATGACAGGTTCAAGATTGTGAATATGGATGATATCTCTAGTGATTGAAGATTCAAAGTCTGTCAAGTAACTTCCTAAACTACCCAAATCAAGATTCATCGTCAAAAGTGAAGAATCATCCACTAAGGCAACATGTGAGTTCAAATCCTCTAGTCCTACACATGACTCATTAAATAACTTAGGTTGAGAACTATATGTATGAACTGTGGAAGATTCTGAGAAAGAATCCCATTTATACTTGTTGGAATTTATTTCAAAATCTCGACTAGGATGCTTACACCATGAATGCTTGGGATGTCTGGATGCGGAAGCTTCAATACTATCAAGAGTCACACTTTATTGTTCCAAATTAACAACTGTCTCATGAGATACTAGATTATCTAAATCTTCCCAAAGGAGATTAGTAGAAGGGACCCAATCTTCACACATATCTTGTTGGTTTCTAAATTAGGTATGTATTCTTCTTCTTCTTCACTATCTGACTTATCAAGGATAGAAGCAACATTCTTATTGTGATCCACATACCCTAGGCCGACTAACTTCTTAGACTTGCATCCAAAAGTTGATGATCAAGGGGTTCAGCTCTAGCATCCAATCTATTACTAAGAGGACCATGTCCAAGATAACCCATTTTCTTAACAAAAGAATACCCTCTTCCATAAGCATTAGGTGAAGGAGTGAAATCTTTATTGTGCATATACTTCTCTTCTCTATAAATCCAATCTTTAACAACCACATCTTATTTCTCATCTTGAATAGGCACTGATGACTATACAAATGTGTCAAATAATGTCATAGCTGAAGAGGAAGGTTTCATCTCTTGTGAAGGTTTACCATAAGACCTAGGTGAAACTAGTAATGCAGCGAGGGAGTTAAGTTGATATCCCCCCATGCCAAGGTCAATGGACTTAAACTTTTTCTTGCAATCAGCTAAAACTGCATTAAAATCATCTGCTTATCTATTAAGGGGAACATGAGCACTTGCTGAAATCGAGTTGATAGACAAAGTGTTATCCCCAGGAATACATATCTCTATTCCATTGTAAGGAAACTTAACACACTGATGATAAGTAGATGGTACTGCTTGCATATCATGAATCCATGGTCTACCAAGAAAAATGTTGTATGCAAGGGGTCCAGCATCAACTATTTGGAATAAAACATCTTTTTCCACAGGGCCAATCCTAACAGGAAGGACAGCCAACCCCTTTGAACTTCTCTCTGCCTCATCATAAGCTTTGATAGTAATCTTTCTTTCGCTATCAATAACATGTTCAGAATAACCCAATGTCTTTAAAAGACTCAAAGAACAAATATTAAGCCCAACACCCCCATCTATCAAAACACGCCTAACATATCATAACCTCAATATGAAGGGCAAGATTGTGTGGATGGCTAAAATATTTATCATCTTCCTCCGAAAAGGAAAGATAGTGAGGGCTTGCAATATGATTAGCCATGTTCTGAAATTGATCAATGTCCAAATTATTGGGGACATTTTCCATGCACAAAGCATCCTCAAGGACCTGCTTGTGTCTTGGAGACAACTCTAAAATCTGAAAGATTGAAATCTGAGCAGGACTTCTTTACAATTGATCAACAAGATTATAATTTGACTTGGGATTAACCATTGGTTTTGAAGGAACATTCTTGTATTGCACTTGTTTTGGCTTACTTGGTTGGTTTGAACTAGGTCTTTTGATAACAAGGGGACCTTGCCTTCGCATAACAACATTGAGACTTTGGGAAGACACTTGCTTAGGTTTACTTGACTGGTTTGAATTGGGTCCTCTAATGATAAGGGGACCTTGAGATGACTCTCTAGAGTGAGCACCCCTTAGTACCAAAATAGGTTTTTTGCCAAAAGTAGGAGAGTTCAAATTTAAATTATAACCATTGGGATCTTTATCTTCCATCATGTTGACACTTTCTTCTACAACCTCAAGCATATTGACAACATTTTTTGCATTTGTATAA
This sequence comes from Cupressus sempervirens, assembly GCA_028749045.1. Taxonomy (NCBI): domain Eukaryota; kingdom Viridiplantae; phylum Streptophyta; class Pinopsida; order Cupressales; family Cupressaceae; genus Cupressus; species Cupressus sempervirens. The sequence goes on along the minus strand of CM053788.1, from coordinate 45,042,734 downwards.
GTATAATTGATTGCAGCCCTACCATTCTTAGGTTGGGAAGCTTCCCCTTTCTCATACTTGGGCAAAGGCTCTTTGAATGTTGTGTGATCAGCATTAGTATTTAGTCCATCTATTTTAAGCTTTCCATTCTCAATAAGATCTTGAACAATATGCTTGAATCTCCCACATTTTTCAATATTGTGTCCAATGCCATTGTGAAGCTTGCAATAAGCCTTCTCATCCCACCACCATGGCTTAACTTCAAGTATGTAGAACTTTGTAGCATCATAAGGGTGCACAAGATCACGTGCAAGGAGCTTTGTGAATATCTCTTCATATGTCTCACCTAGTTGTGTAAAGTTACGTTTCTCTCCTTTAGACCTTTCTTGATATCTTGGTTTGTTACTCTATTGATTAGCACTGGCCAAATGGAGAACAGCTTGGTCTTTAGGGTTTGAGGAATCCACAACTCCATCATTGACCACTTGTTTGTTCTTATTCTAATTTATGTTCTTTCCTTTACCCTTTTTGTTGTTGTTATTATGACCATTATTGTTGTTGTTTCCATTTTTTGTCAAAATACCTTTCTCTCTCAAAACATCCTCAATTCTAAATGCAGCTTCAATCATGGTATCAAAGGATTCAAAAACCATCTTCTTAACTTCATACTTCATCTCAGGAACCATATTACTAATGAGGATTTCAATCTTTTCTTTCTCAGGAATAGTCTTAGAATAACGAGAGCATTGTCGTCTCCATCTTTGCAAGAAAGTAACAAAGGGTTCTCCTTGATTTTTCTTTGTGTGACATAAGTCCAATACTGAGACAAATCATGAAAGATTGTATGAAAAGTGTTGAACAAATCTTTGAATTAACTCAGGGAATGTCTTAACAGGAGGAGTTATATTGGTAAACCATTCCATGGCTTGAGCCTTAAGACTCCTTGGAAATAATCTCATAAGATATGAGTCCTCATGATGAAACTCAGAACTCATAGTATACAACTTGTAACGCCCCGCCAAGGAATCCAAAAGAATTAACCTAAAGTTTCACTAAGTTTGCTAAACATTTTTTTTTTTTTTTAAGTAAGAAAGTATGACATACACATCAAACAAATAGTAGCGGAAGCAATAACATGTAATCATTGACAAACATACATTGCAAGTTACATTTCTTAAAGATCCCAAGACATTGAGTCACGTTTAAATTTAATTAATTCTAAGTCTAACAACTATCACATACATATAAAAGAATAATCAGAAACTCCAATGTCCATAATATACATTTGTTCTGAATGCTCCTTGGCAAATTAATTCGGAATGCTCATTCATCCACTGTACATGTCACAGGGTATGAAAGGCTTAAAAGAATATACATATGTAAAGATCAAGATACAACATCCTCAAATCCATGATACAAAGTACAGTAAAAATATATGAAACTATTCACCATACATGATACATCCATACATCTATAATGATAAAACATCTATCATAAAATCTAACCATCCATCATACTAATCCAAGAACATAGTGTAGGTAAATGCCAATCACGAAATCTCCAACCACGGTGACCACGGAACGGATCTCAATGGTAAGAGTAAAAGCACTACCACCTGACCGTGTGGAACCTAAATGGTCCACTCCCACTGCGCTGAGGAGATAGTCTCAAGTCCCAAATAGGATAACAAAACCTATAATCATAAATACTCTATAAGTCCAGGAAATCCTATAAGTATGCTAACTCAAGGGTTCCTAAAAAGATCGACATCTAAATCCCAGAGGTACCACAAGACACGTAGGAAACCTAATATGCAAGCAGGAAAGTGTCATCGCAAAAGTCATGTAGAAGTTACCCGAGCAATCCCTTAGGAATCTCGGGTCCCTACTGATCCTGCGGCCACTAGTATCCTCTCGTACTAACGAGGCATACTATGGAATGCAAGGTCGTAACCAAGCATCCTCTCTACCCCATCCTAGTCTGTACTAGCACTCATGGCATGGGAGAGAACATACAATTATCTTATTAGGTTCATTTTCTCTCATTTAGTGTAAATGTTTTCACTTATTAACAATGACTTACAATGGGTTTCTCAAGGCAGCCTCTTAGGGCTCCGACCCCCATTGCAAGCCACTTCCCGACTCTACACATAGATAACCTACCCTAGCTCATGAACTCGTAAATCAAAGAATCATAATAAAACCATCTCAGTTCTATACGAGCAATTGAAAAACATCATAAAAAAGATAATCCAAAAATTATATCAGTTCTTCATGAGCAACAGATAACATCAAATAGTAATCATGTAATCACGACAGTCCTCTATCAGCAACTGAAGGCATCAATGATAAGTCACAAAATCCAATGGTTCTCTAATGAGCAACTAGAAAGTAATACAAGTATAACTGATCGAGACTCAGAAATAGTTAAGTTAGGTATCTCAAATATATACACCTCAGCTTCACACAAGGAAACTGGAAAGCAACAACAAACAGTAACACAAACATGTCATAGAGCACTTCATCACATTACCATGGTCAGGTTAAGAAAGATCGAAACCAAATCATCATGACATCACATTCACAACCCCGAGCCTCTGGTAACAACCTAAACTGGTCAACGCTAAACCAACCCCATAACACTCAAAGCATGGACAATATATAGAAAAACATCATAGTCACACAATTGGTTTTGATTTGAAAACATACAGTTGAGTTAAACAATAAGGTTTCAGTTATCAGTGTTTATTTTCAAGTAAAAAGTCTTATAGATCAATTTGATTGATAAAATACTATTGAGTTAATGTGAGGTTTCCATTTCCAGTTGAACGTATGGTTTAAACAGATAGAACCCATAGTTCACCTTTACTAATTATCCCATTCCTATATCCAAATGAAACACCTAATTACCCCTAATTGTACTTAAGTCAGAGTCCTAAAACAATCTGAGGGTAATATTTAAATTAGTAAGAATACTTGTTGATCTTTGATTATAATAATCTTTACATTTATTGAAAACAGTATTCTAATATCAAACTTGCTTAAACAAGTTTTCGATTTTAATTAATCTTTATTTAAATCAAACTTTAAATAAAATTAATTAGTGATACATACATAAAAAAAAACTTCATATTATATTTATTAATAATTTATTTATTTATAAAATTATTAATAAATAATAATAAAATTCTAATATAATTTAAAATTTAATAAATTTTAAATTAAAATATAATAATAGTAATTAAAACATTTTTTTTTTTTTTTAAACAATTTAAAAAGTAAGTCGAAATTTATTTCATTTTTTTTATAATAAAAAAAACGGCGTGTTTAAAGGCCCGCCGGCCTGCCAATCCCTGCGGCCGCAGGTGTTACTGCTGCTGCGCAGCAATACCACCTACCGCGGCAGCGTGGCTGTGGGGCATGGGAAGTGGTGGCCCCGCCCCACTTCAAACTTTTTAATATAATTTTCATATTTTTTTTTTTTGTATATATTTTTTTTTTTAACAAATTTTTTTTTTAAAACAAATTAAGTTTTATTTTAATTAGTTTTAGTTTAATCATATTAAAATAATTCCCTCCAAAGGGAATATATATATATATATATATATATATATATATATTTATTTATTTATTTATTTATTTATTTATTTAAAAACTTTCAATTTTACACTCAAACCCTTACCTAATCAAATCTCAATTTCTAAATCAGGAAAACAAGGGCTCTCATAATTCATCCAGTCTTCATGGATACAGAAATTATTGACGAACAATTAATAAATTCACAATATTGAACAGTTAAAACTTTCATCACAGAGAATTCAGATCTACAAACCACAGACACGAAGAAGACAGGAAGGGATAATTGCATATTTAATGGATAGTCAAAACACAAGACCTTACCTGATCCTAATGCTATTATGCAATCTCTAGGAACTGTATGCGAATTTGCTCCTATCAATAACCTCCCCCTCGAAGACTTTCTTCGTATCAGCCTTCTAAAATTTGCTTTCAAAAATTGTCTCCCCAAAATTTCCTGTCCAAATTCGTCTCCCTCAAAAATGAACCCCCAAAGTTGTGATAAGCAATTTCTCCTCAATTCGGGGCACTAATTGTGCATTTACCCGAGAAGACTCTTTGCACAACTCAGTTAACTCCAATTTAACTTTTATTATCTTTTCTTATTCTTTTGCATTCAACTTTCATGCACATTAAGTTGAATTATTAAATAACTTTATTTAAAATTTCACTTGACTTCAATTCTTAATTAATTTATTACTTTAAATCTTATGTGCACTTTTAAGAAATTAAAATAACATTATTAATTTTTATAATTTAATCTTTTAATTTAATTCTTATATTTAACTCATGTTTAGATCATGCGATCTAGAATTCTTAATAAATTAATATCTTTCAACTTTTTAATTTATTTTAGAACTTAATTGATAACATATTTAATTAATTTAAATAACAATAATATTTAGCATTTATTTAAAAATGAACTCCAAATATATTATTATTAAATTAAATAAATATTATCCTGTTCTAAATATATCTTGAACTTTAATTTCCAACTTTAATTCTTTTATTTAATTAATTAATTAGTTAATTAAATATAAAGATATCATAATAATTCCTTATTAAATTAAATCATTAATTAGTCTTTTTATTTAGACTTAATTTATAGAAAATACACCAAGGACTCATAAAGCAACATACGAAAACCCAACATAGAAAAATACATACCAAATCAAACAAAAGGGTTATAATCACAAAATTACATCATTTGATGCATTCGGAGGGTACTTAACTCAGATACTTGTCCTAATTATCAATTAGGACAATTGGCTAAAGGGTTTAGGATTTGGACTTAAGAGTTTATCTCCCCTCTCTTACCATTGAGACAGTGCGATAGGGTACGCTCATCCTGACAATTCAGGGAAGTCGATACCCGGTACCTGCAATCTGCATAAAATCCACGCATGTACAAACACAATATTCTAAGCTAAACAGGCAATGGCAGGAAGTGGTGCATCGTGTAGATCCTGACTAGCAGGTGACTACGACTCCCTTCCTTAACCATATCAGAAACACCATACATAAATAAAACAACACGCACACCATACACATGCAGTATGGGGTAAGTATCCATAAGAGGCACATGAAATAATAAGCCATCTAACTAATCATCATCGATAACTAAAACCATTGAATAATCATCATACATGCACGAAATATAGAGTACCAAGAAATCTCATCATATAATAAACTGAGTGTAAACATCCTCTGATAATCTCTAAAATAATAATACTACTCATCAAACATAAATTGGCCTAAAAGAGTTTGGCAATCATATCATAAATGTAGCTCGAAAAAAATGTAAACTAGGGGCAGGCACTACAAAACTAACACAAATGATCATTTGGATCCCCATTTCCATCATATTTATCATATTGGGGGATCTCAACTTTTCTAGGAAAATCTTTCATGTCAACACTCTTATCAAAAGGATTTGGACAAATTGAATCAAATTAAAAAGAACTCTTGGGTGCCAATATTTGCTTCATTTGTTTCTTCAATTCATAAATTTCTTCTTTCATGGAAGGATCATGCTTTTGAATATTTGTATCCACATCAAAGTTGTAAGGGACCTTAGTACCCTTGTTGATTAAACGTTGAAAGCATGCATCTCTATTTTGGTCCATATATGCTTCCATACGTTGCTGAAAATGTGGATCTTGTGGTATAGCCATGAAATCATCAGAATTATATTCAAAGTTGAAGCTACCACCTCCAAATTTTGAACCATGATGAGCTTGTTGCGAAGGTTTTCTTGAAACTCTAGGAGATGTTGGTCTCCTATAATAATCATGTCTTGAAGTTTGCCTTCCTCTAGGAGCAGGAGATTGTGAAGATGTTCTTGAATATCTCCCACTTTTTGGAGTCTTGGGAGGGGTAGATGGGGGAGAGTTGTTTCCACCACCAATGTGCACATTGTTGAATTAATTGTCAAGTTGTGAAGTCTTGAAAAAGTCTTGTTCTTCTTGACGAGATTTTCTTTCCATCTCAATAATAACTTGCCTTTCTTCCTCTAGGCATTGAAATTGTTATTCCTTCTTAGCTTGTTCTTCTAGAAGGGCTTTTCTTTCACGATCAATTTCTTTGAGGCTTCCACTTGCATAACCTAAAGGTGTCATGAGTGGTGTACATGGTCTTGATTGTCTAAACTGGTTACCAGTAAATGTTGTATTCACGCAAGCACTAGAAGGCTCACCAATTTGATCATCATGTTGGGCTTCCTCTTCTTGATATGCATAATGTTTACTTTTCTCTTCCCTTTGATGTGCATCCAAATGCCTATCCTCAATAAGGAGTGAAGTTGGTCTACTTCCATGAGTGGGATCACCACTCAAAAGGTCAACATTATACTCACTACTTTGATTCTTCTTGTATGGAGCTCTTGTAAAACTCATATCCATAGTTGAATGAGGTGATGCTAAGGGTGTACTCAACTCAATAACTAGGGTCACACAAAACTTCTGGAATACTCTTAGGTGACTGAATAGACACAGGTTCCTTTCCCTTATGTCTTCTACGAGTTTGAACTAAAGGTAATTGTTTAAAGACAACTTGAGGATGCTTTCCTTGATTTACTTGATATCTTGTTGTAACTGACATCAAAGAAAAGGTACTAATTGATAAGATAACCCTAAGAAACGTTGGTACCAAACTAGGATAGTAAAAGCACTAACTTGTCCAAAAGAGATGTGATAAGATAGAATTTTGCAATAGGCATAAACCAACACTGCCACAGAAGTGCTCACAAATTTGGGTGAATACCCTAGCACATATGGACCAAGAGAATGATTTATCCAAATTATAAATAATTAAAATTGATTTTTTTATGAAAGTGAATGGACAAGAGATTACTAAGACTCTCCAAGTGTAATATCAAAGGATCCAAGTGTATATCTTTCTCAACAAGGACAATTTCTAACTCACCAACTCCAAATAAGATCTCTTGTGAAATCAATGACTACTAATTCAAGAGGTCAAAGCATAATAACCTAAGGTGCAAAAAGGGTTCTAACAATGGGGTAAGTAGCCTAATCCAAATAGGACCAACATAGGGAGACTAGAAATAATGGGATAACAAAGTTATTCGATCGTAAAGTCTCAACTCAAGAACTCAAATTTTGTTCATTTTAAATATCCAACTAGATGTATCAATTGATTCTTTATCATGAACCAAGCACACAAGATAGCAAACAGGGATTTCAAGCAAACAGTCTTCAAACAATGAGTAAGGGGCAAAGCAACCTTGTGCATGAACAAGTATAGTGACTTAGTATTTCTACTCCTTAAAGGTTCTACTTGTGTATATTCTTGACAATGTTTTAGCAAGCACTTAGAACACAACACCTTATCAAATTTTCTACAAAGATATACATGGCTTTCTAAAAAGATTCCTTGATATACGTAAAGTACGTGAAGCCCAAATCCGTAGATGAGAAGAATCCAAAATCACACAGCCGGGGGGAGACGGTAACCTAAATCTCCTCCTTCACTTCTCAAAGGTATAAAGTTCTTTGAGGCTTAACCAAGAGTGATATCAAACTCAATTTCCAAGAGAGGTGTCTTTAGATTCACCTCTCGATATTTATACTCCATTGGAACACAGGAGTTGAAGTCATCCCAAGGGGTGATGAATTCCCCAAGTAGGCCTCCTAGAAATAAAAACTAAGTAATTCACTATCAAAAGTATTTAGAGCACAAAAGGTGGAACATTTAATTCTTCAATTAAATGCGAAGTGAGTCCAAAAGTGGAACATTTAACCCTTTAAGATAATATGAAGTGAGTCCAAAAGTGGAACATTTAACTCTTCAAGAGAATGTGAAGTGAGTCCAAAAGTGGAACATTTAACCCTTCACACAAACTCAAAGTGAGTCCAAAAGTGAAACATTTAACTCTTCACACCAACTCAAATTGAGTCCAAAATTGGAACATTTAACTCTTCACACCAACTCAAAGTGAGTCCACACCTTAAAAAATAAGTGAGTTCCAAAAAGCACAAAAGAGTTTCCTAGTGGAGCAATTAACGCTTATTTCCTGTAGACCCCTCCCCCTTAATGTGGCATTGATCTTGCAACCACGGGGCGAAAATGAGGGGTCAGTAAATTAGCGAGTCCAATAACCCAAGATAGCAATCTAGATCAATCACAAGTAATCTAAGACTGCTAATCAATACTACTCACAAATGAAAAAGGGTTGAACAATGGAATATTTAACTTTCCAAGTAAACATAGAGTGAGTCCACAAAGTGGTGCATTCAACTCCCTATGTAAACAAGGAATAAATCCATGCCCTCAATCACTTAATGAGATATTTGATATTGGAACCAAGAATTACTTAAGGTTTAAACACAAGCATTCACTTACACAAACTTGTATGAAAGCAAATCTATGTTCATTCATTTCCCATTAAGAGCATCAATTGAAATGTGTTTTATGAAAGCATGTAAAACACTCAAGACAAACACATGAGAGGTTTAATTTTAATCCCAAATCTAAATATTTTAGAGATAAAAAAAAATACCTAGTAATCCTTGCAATGCATTTTTTCTTTGTTGTACTTTTTTTTTACGCTTGAACGCTCACTCGCAACAAACAAAGAAATAAACAAAACAAGCAAACACAAGATATGCAATATATGTCCACTCATGGAAAACTAGAGTTAGATCTAAAAATCTGATTTTTAAGAGTGATAATAATCAGCAAGTAACCCAAATAAAAGCTCACATCATGCATTGATTCATTGTAAAAATTAAATGCAAGCTATTCATTAAATGCTATTTTTTTAAATTGATTTTTGACCTAGTCATAAAGATCGGATCTATATGATATGAACTTAGATCCAAAACTCAAAATACAAAAAAGTGACCCCTATCAAAAATTAGAGTGCTTTTTAAAAATGTTATAATTTTGAAAAGATCTTTTAATTTGTGCCAAAGGGAGTCATTTTGTTAAAATAGACCAATTTTTGTAAATTGAATTATTGACCCCTAATATGACCTCTAAAATCAAAACACAAAGAACTAACTTTGTTTAAAATTCTGAGATATTTCTAAAACTATAAATTTTTCTAAAAAATATGTTAATTTACTCCTGAAAATAATTTTTCATGAAAAATCAATAAAATATCATAAAATATCGAAAATATTTTTAAAAAATTTTAAAATTGTATCTAAGCTTCTCTGATGCATCAAAACCTTACAAAAAAAATTTTAGATCAAAATACCTAGTTGGTTGAAAGGTATGATCAAATCTTTCAAATCTAGGGTTTCTTTGAGTCTCGAATTATTGACCCCTGATATGACCTCTAAAATTGAAACACAAAGAACCAACTTTGTTTAAAATTCAGAGAGCTTTCTGAAACTGTAATTTTTTTCAAAAAAATGCTAATTTACTCCCGAAAATGATTTTTTATGAAAAATTAAGGAAAAATTATTTAAAAATCTAAAATATTTCATAAAAATCTAAAAAATGGACCAAAGCTTCCTTGATATATTAGAACCTTGCAAAAAAAAATTAGATTAAAATACTTAACTATTTTAAAGATATGATCAAATCTTTCAAATCTAGAATTTTTTTTTTTTTTTTCTTGAGTTTGCAAACAGATCTGCATAAAATTCAGCAAGCAAAGGTGGGTTGCCGCACGGTGGGCACCAAAAATGTATGCCTAAAATGTGAGCACACTTCTATGAGTCATTATATTCAAGATTTCTCACAAATGAGGTCTCGAATGGCAACTCATAGCTCCCTATTCATGGAGTGTAGGGGTTTGTAATGGAGGCCCTTAGTCTGACCTAGTTTGTGCCCATACAAGTACACCACGAAACAAGAGATTCAATGATCTAATATGCATGCAAACGAAAATGAAAAAAAACTAATCTAAATGATAACAATGCAAAATAATGCAAGAAATGAAATCTAATCTATGAAAAGAAATAACAATGCAGATCTAATCTATGAAAGCAAGATCTAATCTATCAATGCAAGATCTAAGCTAACATGAAAATCAAAGTATGGATCATGATGATGGAAGCCATGCATGCAAGAGAGAATGAGACAAGAAGATAGAAGTTCTCCACAAAAGCTTTAATATTCAAAACTCTTTCAAAAACTCTCCAAACCTGCAACATAACAATAGCATAATAATGGGTGTCTCAAAAATGAGGAGAGGACTCTCCCTTATAAAAAAATTGGACAATCTCAATTGAGAGGAAAAAGATTTAATCAAAGGTGGAGAAATAATGATCCATGTGAACTAAAGATCCACTAATGAGAAAAGTGGAGTGGTTGAGAAGAAAGTGGAGAAAGGATGAAGATAAGTCCCATATTAAGTGTAGATAAAAGATTTATTTAATTGTTTATTTGTTTTAACTCCTTTTTCATAAAAAAGAGATTTAAGTGAGATATTTTATTTAATTAAAAGGGAGCAAGTTCTTTTAATTAAATAAGAAATATTTAATCAAATTAAAAGAGGGGTTTTTCTCTTTATTAATTAAATGTAGATGAATTATTTAATTAAAAGAGAGGTTTTCTTTTAATTAAATAGAGACTTATTTTATTTAATTAAAAGAGAGCAAGTTCTTTTAATTAAATAGGAAATATTTAATTAAATTAAAAGAGAGGTTTTTTTTTAATTAATTAAATGTGGATAAAATATTTAATTAAAAAAGAAATTTTCTTTTAATTAAACGGGGACTTATTTTATTTAATTAAAAGAGAGCAAGTTCTTTTAATTAAATAAGACTTAGGATAAAATGATCAACCTTAGAAATAAAACAAATTGAATTTGATCAAGAAAATTGATTTGAATTGATTTAATAAAATATTGCAAACCATTGATTCAAAAAATTTGATAATTGATAAATTAAATAATGGAGCCCATAGTCTAGGGGACCATTTTAGGGTGCATGATTCTTATATCTTTCATCTTACATCAAGAACCTTATCTTTTGTTTGATTTGATCAAATTTAGCGATTTGTTGTTTCTCCTCTATCTCATTTCAATTTCGATCACGAGGGGGCAGTAATTATCAAATTCAATCTTTGATTCAGTTTTATCAATTTTATCCTTGACTTTTTCAAGTCAAAATTTATTTGCATTGTTTGTCCTGATGTGTTCTCGAATTGACCACACATCTGGGTTGTTTTGTGATCCCAAATTGACCTCACACTTCAATTTCTTTCTTTGACTACATGTATTCCCAAATTGATCACACATTAGTCAAAGAGGGGCAAATGTATGCACCCTAAAATGGTCGCCTAGACTATGGGCCCCATTATTTAATTTATCAATTATCAAATTTCTTGAATCAATGATTTGCAATATTTTATTAAATCAATTCAAATCAATTTCCTTGATCAAATTCAATTTGTTTTATTTCTAAGGTTGATCATTTTATCCTAAGTCTTATTTAATTAAAAGAACTTGCTCTCTTTTAATTAAATAAAATAAGTCTCTGTTTAATTAAAAGAAAACTTCTCTTTTAATTAAATAGTTCATCCACATTTAATTAATTAAAAGAAAAACTTCTCTTTTAATTTAATTAAATATTTCCTATTTAATTAAAAGAACTTGCTCTCTTTTAATTAAATAAAATAAGTTTCTATTTAATTTTAAAAAACCCTCTCTTTTAATTAAATAATTCATCTACATTTAATTAATTAAGAGAAAAACCTCTCTTTTAATTTGATTAAATATTTCCTATTTAATTAAAAGAACTTGCTCCCTTTTAATTAAATAAAATATCTCATTTAAATCTCTTTTTGATGAAAAAGGAGTTAAAACAAATAAAAAATTAAATAAATCTTTTATCTACACTTAATATGGGACTTATCTTCATCCTTTCTCCACTTTTTTCTCAACCACTCCACTTTTCTCATTGGTGGATCTTTAGTTCACATGGATCATTATTTCTCCACCCTTGATTAAATCTTTTTCCTCTCAATCTAGATTGTCCAATATTTTTAATAAGGAAGAGTCCTCTCCTCATTTTTGAGACACCCATTATCATGCTATTGTTATGTTGCAGGTTTGGAGATGTTAGAGTAAATAATTAATTATTAATTATTTATTCTATTTACTTAAGCTTACTTAGGTTAATGCATTTATTTAATATTTAGTATTTAATAGTTGTAATAGTTAGTTGTTGACAACATGGGAGTTTGTTTCCTTCTAGCATGTTCCACTTTTTTGTAGAGGAGTGCTTGGTTGTCAACCTTATCTTCTACCTTCTTCCAGCTTATTCTACAAGCTTCCTTGAGGCCTTTATAAGTGGTCTCTCTCTCATTGTAAATTCATCAATTCACATAGCAATTTCATTTTTCCTATTTTGAAATATTTTCTCTCACTTTATTTTCTTCAAGTTCTTGTTCCTTCAGTATCTCTTCAGCAAGCTATTTGCATGTAGGTGATCTTGGCAACAGTGGAGTTGGATTTCATCAACTCCTACAGGAGAGTGATTTTTGAAGAAGGAGTTTTGAATATTAAAGCGTTTGTGGAGAACTTCTATCTTCTTGTCTCATTCTCTCTTGCATGCATGGCTTCCATCATCATGATCCATACTTTGATTTTCATGTTAGCTTAGATCTTGCATTGATAGATTAGATCTTGCTTTCATAGATTAGATCTGCATTGTTATTTTTTTTCATAGATTAGATTTCATTTCTTGCATTGTTTTGCATTGTTATCATTTAGATTAGTTTTTTTTCATTTCCATTTGCATGCATATTAGATCATTGAATCTCTTGTTTTGTGGTGTACTTGTATGGGCACAAACTAGGTCAAACTGAGGGCCTCCATTACAAACCCCTACACTCCATGAATAGGGAGCTATGAGTTGCCATTCGAGACCTCATTTTTGAAAATTTTTGAATATAATGACTCATAGAAGTGTGCTCACATTTTATGCATACAACTTTATATTAATATATAAGTCACATACTATTATATTAATAAATATGTAATTACTTTTCTCATATATTTGTTGCATGATATTTTTTGTAAATATTATTTTAGTTAATATTCTATAATTCAACTAATAATAATAAATTTTAAAATGAACAAGTGTTTATTTAAAAGGAATAGATTTATTATTATTTGCACATAATATGTGATCAATATTAAAGAATTGATCAAATATGAATCAATTTGTTAATGTTGAATTTTGAATTCAATAATAATAAAGAAGACTTAAACTGACTTGGAGTTCAGCATAGAGTTCTATTTTCAACAAAGGAAGACTTTTCCAGTCAACTACATGCTACAAGGACTTCTTTTTCAGTTAAGGGACAGTTTGACTTTCTCATGCAGTTAATATTTTTTGCAAGTTATTGAGCAGTTAAGGCCAATTTTGCATACAATTCACTTTGTGAGCCTTTTGTATACATATTTTGCATATTTTTGAGCAATTTGACATGCTATATTTTTGGGTTGGTTTTGAGATTTGACCTAGGGTTTTGTGCATGCTTTTTAGAAGATAGAGGCTTTTTTTTAGTTGGCTAACAACTGGACATGTGTTTGATGGTATATTTGATGGGTTTCTTGATAGATTGGAGTAGTTTTGAGGCATTTTTTCCATGCATATTTCTGATATCTGAGTTAAGGCTTTGAGCTCTATTTATTGTACATTCACCTCATTATGAGGTCTCTTCTTTCTTACTCAAATTTTTTGCACATTGTAAATTTTTTGAGTTGATTGTAGGAGCACTTTGTAACAAATATTTTTTCAGTATTCATATATAGATTTAGCAGTTCCTTCTCATTTATTCTTTTTTGTAATATTGTGGGTTCTTTGCTTTTATGTTGTGTACATCCTTCATACAAGCTATATTCTTATTGCATATGTTGGAATACTTTAGAATAACTAAGAGGGGGTTGAATCAGTTATCCAAGATCCAAATGTACAAATAAAACTTTTTAGTACTGTAACTTATCCTTATGCATGCATTGACCATTCAATATATTAAACATATGCATATTGTTGTCCTATGTCAAAATAACTTTGCAGAAATGTAAACATGCAAAACCACAAAATCAATCACAAATTTTGACACAAGGATTTTACCTAGAAACCCAATTTGGGAAAAACCACCAGTAACATGCTACCAATTTTCACTCTTACAAAGTGAGCTCTGTGAGGATCCATCCCTGTTAAAGGTTATAATGCATGATGTTAAATGTGACCTAGTTAAAGGATTTCAATCACCCTATTAGGAGTGAGCCTTGTTAGAGGACTTTAGAAAATTCTATTAGAATTTTTCCCTATTAAAGGATTTACCAATTTGACTATTAGGTCAACCTTAATCCAAATGATTGATCTAGACTTATATAATTGTTAGAGAGTAATAGTAGGACTTGATCTAATAATAATAACAACTCACTTACAAATTACAAATCTCACATTTAATCCTCCATTCTACTTAGCATTCTTCCTCTTCATCTCTGATAGCTTGTTCACCCTTCAAGAATTTATTATCTTAAGCCTTCTTGCTTTGTATGCCAATTGCAAACTCTTCTATCTAGCCACAATATGAAGCAACACCCTAGACTTAATATCTTCCTTAGGTTCTCGCACGTGACAATGGTTGCTTCTGGCCTGTTGATGTGATACCCAATCTTGGTCCTTCCAAAGCTTCCTCTAGGGTATCCTTAGGTCTCTCACTTGACCTAATAGGATTTCTAACTTCCCCTAGTTTCCTTAGGAACCTAACAATGTGATCCTAGGCAATTCAACTAGGTGCACACCAATGTAAGATCACTTACTCTCCTCATTTCAACTAACTCCAAATCCTCCAAAGACACCACAAAGGGATGGATGGCTCCTAAGAAGGAATTTTGATTCTCCACAAATTCTATAAGCACTAAAAATCCTAAAATCCTACTTGAGTTCCAAAGTTCATGCAAGATTTCCTCAAATTACTTGGAATAGGGTTATAAGAAATTAGCCCTCCATATGAAGTAAAACTCAATTAAATTGCAAAACTTCTTAATAAGAGGTCAACCAAATCATTGATCTTGACACCCTTTTCAGAGACTTTAAGGATTTTGGTGGTCTAGAGTTCCCAACTTGTTTGTACAGTACAGCCACAATTTTAGCCTAAAACCAAGGGTTTTAAGGGTTTTAATGGTTGTCTGCAAACAAGAAGGCTTTGCCCTCTATAAAAATATTTCCAAAGTCTCCCATTGAATTTTTGGTTTCTCCACTCCTTCCTTCAACATTTACCATGCTTTGGTTGAAGTATTACACACATTCAACCACTCCTATCACTTCTGCAACAAACTATGATCCCTAGGCATGCAACTCTGACTTGCCTAGGGCATTACCATAAAAATAATTTCCTTTCTTATCAAGGGCACTCCTTTGTTTTAAAAATATTTATAAGGATTCACCTACTATATCCCAAGAGGTCATATAGATACTATGATGAGAGAGGGAGTTATGACCCCATCTTGCTCCAAGACTAGATTCAAAACACCAGACACACAAAAACCAAAATAATTTCTACAAGAAACTAGAACTTCAAAAAACCAAAAACTAGCAACAAATAGAATCTCACATTGATCTCTACTAACACTTTAACTAATTAAAATTCTTAATCTAATCCATTAAAGTTCCAAAAATCTTGAAAGCATAAAACTGTAACTATTAACTTGTTGATAGTCCATACACACTAGAATTCCTCCAAACTTCCAACCCAGAAAAAAGGTAGAGGATACCCTTATAAACACATCCCAACTCCTATCCCAACTACTTCAAACAGTTACAAGACCCAAACTGAAAAGTTTCTTGATTACAAGAAAAGTTGTCAATGTTGTTGTAAGAATTTGATATAGCTCTGATACCATGTAAGAATTTGCCTAAGGAAAAAATTCACCCAAGAACTAAGAACTCAAACACAAGCAAAAATTTAGATCAAAAATGGATATGATCAATTAATCAGAGTATGTCCAAATACATTGCTCTGTTCAGTATGTGATATGATATGCAAACACACTAGGAGTGCCTGTATATAAAGGCCTCTCAAGAAGCACCTAGAATGTCTCTAGAAATAACCAAGAGATAAGATAAGCATCATGAAAACTAAGAACATGCCTTATCCATCATTCTATATGATAGGATAAGAATGACAAGGTTGTAGACCTCATGTGCTTAATTAGTGTGCTAACTCCTGTGTTGTAGACACCATGTGCATAAAAGAGGTGTGAACTCCTATGTTGTCAACCTGACAACTCACAAGAGTGCACATACTCCTAGGTGGATAAAAAATAAATAATAATAAAATATACATTAACCTAAGTAAACTTAAGTAAGTGTAAATATTAAATACTTATTTACACCAACAGTTGTTAATGACAGCATTGACAATTTTTGAGCAATTTTTGCAATTTTGAGCATTTGACTGTCAAACTTGATCCAACTGATATAAAACATTTAAAAAGGCATTAAATGGTTAGAAAACATGTAATAAGGACCTTCACACCCCTATTTTACATTTTTTCCATTCAGAACACAAAAATGCCCTAAAAGCTTAATTAAGCAATTAAGAGCAACTTAGACCTTTGACTAGGTTAGGTATCTTATTCACTTAGTGGTGTGCCTAACACCACTACAAGGAAAAATCCCAAAGGGATCCCTAGGTATTCCTTAGCCCACCTAGGTGACCCTACACCAACTGTTATCTCTATAAATAGAGAATTTAGATCTTTTTCCACTTAACCACAATCATCCATTTTAGGGTTAGGTAAGATTCAATGAATTTATTCACTTTTCTATTTTATCCCTTCTAGAAACTTCCTCTACAATCCTCTTTGAATTCTCCTCAAAATAGTTTATCTTGAATTTTGTACCATCGACTCATCATAGTAATCTTCCACATGCTTCACACAATTTAAGAAATCAACTTTGTTGACTCAGACTCATTAAATCTTTGATCTAACACATTTTACTAGAACTTGACAATAACACTCAATTTTTTCAACAAACATTGTATCCTAATGCTTGGTCAACTCTGGGTTGC
The DNA here is from genome assembly GCA_028749045.1 of Cupressus sempervirens. Taxonomy (NCBI): domain Eukaryota; kingdom Viridiplantae; phylum Streptophyta; class Pinopsida; order Cupressales; family Cupressaceae; genus Cupressus; species Cupressus sempervirens. Next base: position 45,025,671 of record CM053788.1, on the reverse strand, counting down.
TCAGAATCCTCTAGGTTTTTACTGGTGCTTGACACATACTAACTATCTTCACTCAGCACCAACTAGAATTGTCTTGCTTGGCTCATGCTAACTTTCTTCACTTGGCACATACTGAACTTTTCTACTTGGCTTCAATTGTTTTATGTTTGGCCTACACTAACTTTGTTCAGCTTGCACTGTTTACTCATTCAAGATTAGCAGACACTTTTCTTTGCTTAGCCTTCTTCTAGTCTTTGCTCAAGTAACCTTTCATTATAGCCTTAAGTAGATAAACAATACACTATATCATCAATATCTTGCTTGGTCTTAGTGTTCCTTTTATACACCAAAAAACTCAACCTTTCTCTACATTTTTGTGTTATTCTTTCTTTCCAAATCCTCTTCATCAATCAAACAAATGATAGCATTTAGACCAAAGTAAGAAATTGTCTCACCAACAAGTAGTCAATTTCACATCAGTGACAAAAATAATGATTATTCCATGATAGGTTTCATCAATCTTCTTCACTTCAATAATCTCCCTCTTTGGAGTTGATGGCAAACCAATACCAAAAATAATAACAAAAAGAAATGTAATATATTTTTTATTGAAATCTCCCCATCTATCAATATGTGTGCCTTCCTTAGTATATTCTAATCTCATATATCTCTCTTAATATGTTCTTTAGGTTTCAAGTATATCTCTATTGTATGCTCCCTCTTTTTCTTATATCTCCCTCTTTGACAACAATGTCAAAGACTTGTCATCTATACATGTAGATATAATCAATTCAAGTTCTCCCTATGTCATCTTGCATATGGTTGTAAATCTTTTATTTCAGCTCCTTCCTTACTTCAAGCAGGTCCTAAAGTAAGATCCACTACTGTGATATTGCTATCAAGATTTAACTGTGTGATTTTAAGTCAAACTCATTGACCCATGTTTCATGAGTAGTGATTCAACATGAATCCATCTCTCATGAGAATAAATGGAACACTTGGCACTCATTGGATCTAGGTGATGTTCACAAGGGTGAAGTACTGGGACTTCTCAGGAGGTCACCCATCCTAGTCCTACTCCAGCCTAAGCGCGCTTAACTATAGAGTTTCCTCAATAGTTAAACCCAAAGCTTGCAACCCCATTTGCAAAACCTTCATAAGGCACAACACTTGGTGAAGGTTTTGCAAATGGGGTTGCAAGCTTTGGGTTTAACCATGGAGGTGACCTCCCAAGAAGTCTCAGTGCTTCACCCATGTGAGCATCACCTAGATCCAATGAGTGCCAAGTGTTCCATTTATTCTCATGAGAGATGGATTCATGTTGAATCACTACTCATGAAACATGGGTCAATGAGTTTGACTCAAAAATCACACAATTAAATCCTAATAGCAATATCATAATTTGACTTGCTGTGGAAATTATCTCCTACTTATCAACTGATGAGCTGAAGGGGCTTTCTAATGAATGGTTCATAAGGCACAACACTTGGTGAAGGTTTTGCAAATGGGGTTGCAAGCTTTGGGTTTAACCATGGAGGAAACTGTATAGTTAAGCACACTCAGGCTGGAGTAGTACTGGGATGGGTGACCTCCTAGCAAGTCCCGGTGCTTCACCCCTATGAGCATCACCTAGATCCAATGAGTGCAAAGTGTTCCATTTATTCTCATGAGAGATGGATTCATGTTGAATCACTACTCATGAAACATGGGTCAATGAGTTTGACTCAAAAATTACATAGTTAAATCCTGATAGCAATATCACAAATTGACTTGCTATGGAAATTATCTCCTACTTATCAAGATCCACTACATCAATTTGTAAAATATGTCATTCAACTCAGTTGATGCAAGGCACTACTATTTCTTCTTAAGTATCTTTGAATAGGGGTATCACCCCTAGTTTACCTCTAAGATAATCATGTGCATCCTTAGGTAAAGTCTTTGTGAATATATTAGCTATTTGTTCTTTTTTATTTACATATTCCATTCTCACTTCTTTTCCTTGAACCAACTCTCTCAAGCAATGATGCTTGATTGCAATGTGTTTTGTCTTTGTATTCATCACAAGGTTATTTGATATGTTTATAGCACTTGTATTGTCACAATAGAGTACCATAAGCTCAATAATTTCCTCTTTCATTACTTTGAGTAACTATTTAATCCATACCACATTTTTGCAATTCACTACAAAAATGACATATTCTACTTTAGCAATAGATTATGATATACAATTTTGTTTCTTGCTAGTCTAGCTAACCAATCTTTTTCCTCAGAAAAATGCTCCACCACTTGTACTCTTTCTTTCATCAATTCTTCTAGCCCAATTAGCATCTGTATAGGCTCTTAATTCAAACTTGTCATTTTTCTTGTAGTAAAGACCATAGTCTTTTGTTCATTTCAAGTATCACATGATCCTTTTAATAGCCATTAAATGGTTCTCCTTAGGATTTGAAGAAAAGTTTGCAACAATCCTAATGACTAATGCAATTTTAGGTCTGTTATGAACTACATATTGTGATTTTCCACTCATAGATGTACAATGTTTGATTTACTTTAGCAGAATCATTAGCTTTGGATCATTTGTGTCCTATCACCATAGGATTACTCATAGGTTTTGAATCCTCCATACCAAAAATTTTCAATATTTCCTTCATGTACTTAGATTGAGTGATGTACATACCATATTTCATCTTATATACATGCAGTCCAACAAAAAACTTTATCTCTCCAAACATAGACATCTCAAACTCTTTCTTCATTTCATTTGCAAATGTCTTACACAATGCATTTTATCCTCCAAATATGATATCATCAACAAATATTTTAGCTAGTAAAATTCCTTTACCTCCTTCTCCTTTCAAGTATAGATTATTGTTGTCATTAGTCTTCTCAAAACCAATCTTCACAAGATAGTTGTGAAGCCTTTCATACCATGCTCTAGGAGCTTGCTTCAAACTATATAAAGCTTTGTGTAATCTACACACCATGTTCTTGTTGTTTGGATCAAAAAATCCTTCTGGTTGTTCTATGTAAACCTCCTCTTCTAGGATACCATATAGAAATGTTGACTTCACATCCATTTGATAAACTTTAATTCCTTTGTATGTAGAGTAAGCAAGTAGAGTTCTTACTCCTTCCAATCTTGCAACTAGAGAGAAAGTCAATTCCCTCTTCTTGTGCATACTATTTTCAAAATAATCTTTCCTTATTCCTTGTGACTTTACTATTTGCATCCAATTTGTTTCTATACACCCACTTGGTTCCAATCACATTCTTGTTCTTTGGTCTAGGTACTAGAGTCCATTTTTTTTTCTTCTCAATCTGATCAATCTCTTCTTTCATGGCTTTACTCTAGTCTTTATTATATAATTCATGCTCTAATGACTTAGGCTTATGCATGATTAACAAACATGTGTCATTTCTCAACCTATTCCTTGTCATTGGTTTGTCTTCTTTATTTCCAATGATTTTTCTAGCAAGGTGATGTCTTCTGACATACTTTGACAACCTTAGTTCACCTCTTCTTCCTACATTGGGTCTATTAATTTCAAATTCATTGTGCATTTCTCTATTAGATAACTTGGCATTCCTTTCATGTAAATTGATCTCAATATCAAAATGTGCCTCATCTTTTGATTGCAAGTCGGCTCTTGCCTATAACTTGGCATCCATTGTATGTGACTCAACAGTCATTGATTCTTGTTTATTAACAACTTGATTTGTAACATTATCATCATCAACAGACATGTCTTCATAGTAGTACATAAATTTCTTGTAATTTTTAGGTTCCTTCTTTGGTTCTTCTTCATGCACTTCTATATATTCATCAAACTCTATATTTGCACTTTCCACAACTTTGTTAGTGTTAGTATTTAAACACTTATAAGCTTTACTTCTTGTGGAATATCTTAGGAATATACCGTCTTCAATTTTAGCATCAAGCTTACCATTTTTTTTGTCCTTAAGAATGTAATAATTGCTTCCAAATACCTTTTAAAATATTTGACATTGGGTGAGTATCCATACCATAATTCAAAAGGTGTGGAATTTGTACCTTTCTTGACTTGTACTTGGTTCAAGGTATAGATAGTTGTACTAATAGCTTCTCTCTAGTATTTCAAAGCAAAATTCTTCTTCACCATCAGTGTTCTAGCATAATTCATTATAGATATGTTCCTCCTTTCAGCAGTCTCATTGTATGGAGGGGTCCTAGGTGTAGAAGTTTGTCTCTTGATTCCTTTGTCATTATTGAAGTTTTCAAATTCATTTGATGTAAAGTCTCCACCTCTATTAAATCTCATACATTTCAAGTGTTTACCTATTTAATTTTCAACTCTTGCCAAATGCCACTTAAAAATTTGAAAAGCATCAATTTTTTCTTTTAAAAACATTATTGTCATCATTCATGAGTAATCATCCATAAATAGGATAATATACTTGTCACCTTTGTAGCTTTGCACATCAATTGGTCCACATAAATCAGTATGAACTAATCCAAGAATTTATTTTGAAGCATGAGTCTTACTTTTAATACTAGACTTTGTCATCTTGCCTAATTGACATTATTTGCAAATCACATTATCAAGTTTCTTTAGTTTTGGCAAACCTCTAACTCTTTTCATCTTACTGATACTAACCAAATTGTCAAAATTAACATGACAACCTTTTGTGCCATAGTCACACATCATCAAATTGTACAACAAGATAAGTAGCATCATTCATATCAAGATAAAATATATTACCTCTAGACTAATCTCCACTTCCAATTAATTTTTCATTAGTGTCATAGATCTTACCCTTTATATTATCAAATTCAACTTTGCAACCTAAACTATTCAATTGTGATACACTTAACAAATAATAGTTAAGTCCTTCCACATAGTAGTCATTTTTACACATGATCTTATCTGTCAATCTTATTGATCATTTTCCTTTAATCAGATAGGTTGCATCATTACCAAATCTAACACTATTTACATTGTAATACTCAAGGGTAATAAACTTATTTTTGTCTCTATTCATGTGATTTGAACATCCATTTTCAATGATCCATATATCACTTTTGTTCACATAAGATTTCAATTCAGTTGCCTCATATTCATCAGAATCATCCTTCATGGAAACATAGACAAATTTATCATCATGATCTTCATATTCATCATTGGATTCTTCTTCAGCAATGTAATAAGCATTCTTTCCCTTGTCCTTGTAGCCTTTGTTATTGTCATCTTTTCTACCTCTGAATTTGCCTTCATTCTTGTTGTTTTGACTTATTAGGAGATCTTGCTGCAATATGACCAACCTCATGATAATTAAAGAATATGATGGGTAACATACCTTTGTATTTTCCTTTGCCTCTATGAAATTTCCTAGCCAGCAATCCTTTGATTTCTTCTAGCTCTTCATCATCTATGTTACTATCACTAATAGCAAGTTTGACCTTTTTCTTTTTCTTTTCTTTAGGGTCTTTTAGTGTTAGCTTAGCTTAGACTTAAAATTATCAAAATTTGAAAGTTCAAGAGCAATAAATCTACCAACTAGTCCTTCAAGGGTTAGATTGCTACCAAGGGTACACCTCAGTTCTTGCATAGCCGAGACTCTAAAAGCATAGATAGGTAGCAAGGTTCTCAATACTTTGATGATCATAGTCGCATCTTCAATCTATCCATCAAATCGTCAAATTGCATTAATAAATTTTTCTTATCCTTACACAATACTAGACTATAGTCTCACCATCTTGCATTCTCATTTCATCAAATTTTCCTCTTAGGATTTTAGGTTTGGCTCTCAGCATATTTTTGTCTCCTCCATAGATCTTATGTAGGGCATCCCATAGCTTCTTAGCAGAATCACATTCTTTGATCTCATCAAATTTTGAGTAGCTTAGGAAAGATGCAATCTCCAACATTTATTGATTGTGTTTGTTCTTCTATTTCAATTGATCAGCAGTTGAGGCTCTAGCTAGATCAACATGTTTAGTGGTGATAGTTGACTATGCATAATCCTCAAGAGCTCCTAGATGTAGCTTCATCAAAATTTTCCAAGAAATTTTTCCCTATTAAGCTTGGGCATCTCCATTCTATACATCTTGATCTTTAACTTTAAGTACCTTCAAATTTTCTTTCAAGCACTTGGTGCTCTGATACCAATTGTTGGAATACTTTAGAATAATTGAGAGGTGGGGTAATTAGTTATCCAAGTTCCAAATGTACAAATAAAACTTTTCAATACTATAACTTATCCTTACACATGCATTGACCATTCAATATCTTAAACATATGCATATTGTTGTCATATGCCAAAATAACTTTGCAGAAATGTAAATATGCAAAACCACAAAATCAATCATAGATTTTGACACAAGGATTTTATGTGAAAATCCAATTTGTAAAAAACCACCAGTAACATGCTACCAATTTTCACTCTTCTGAAGTGAGCTTTGTGAGGAGCCAAACCTATTAAAGGTTATCAATGCACATTGTTAAATGTGACCTGGTTAAAAGATTTCAATCACCCTATTAGGAGTGAGCCTTATTAGAGGAATTTAGAACATTCCATTAGAATGTCACCCTATTAAAGCATTTAATAATGACTATTAGGCCAACCTTAATCCAAAGGATTTATCCAAATTCATACAATTGTTAGAGAGTAATAGTAGGACTTTATCTTATAACAATAACAACTCACTTGCAAATTACAAATCTCACATTCAGTCCCCCATTTTGCTTACCATTCATCCTCTTCATCTTTGACATCTTGTTCACCCTTCAATAATTCATCTTCTTAAGCCTTCTTTCTTTGTATGCCAATTGTAGACTCTTCTATTCAGCCACCATATGAAGCATCACCCTAGCCTTCTTATCTTCCTTAGGTTCTCACACATGACAACTATTTCTTTTGGCTTCTATCTCTATAAATAAAGAATTTAGATCTTTTTCCACTTAACCACAATCATCCATTCTATGGTTAGGTAAGATTCAATGAATCTACCCACTTTTCCATTTTAGACCTTCTAGGAACTTCCTCTATAATCCTCTTCAAATTTTCCTCGAAATAGTTTATCTTAAATTTTATGCCACCAGCTCAACATAGTAATCTTCCATATGCTTCACACAATTTAAGAAATCAACTTTGTCAACTCAGATTCATTAAATCTTCGATCTAACACATTTTAGTGGCACTCAGTAATAACACTCTATTTTCTTAAAAAATACTCTATTATGATGTATGTCCAACACTAGGTTGCTCAGCATTCTCTAGGTCTTTACTAGTGCTCGGCACATACTAACTATATTCACTTGGCACCAACTAGATTTCTCTTGCTTGGCTCATACTAACTTTCTTCACTCAGCACATACTAAACTTTACTACTCGGATTCAACTTTTTATGCTGGACCTACTCTAACTTTTCTCAGTTTGCACTGCTTACTCAGTCAAGCTTGGAAAACACTTTTCTTTACTTAGTCTTCTTCTATTATTTTCTCAAGTAACCTTTCATTATAGCCTTAAGTAGATAAACAATACACTATCATCAATGTCTTACTTGGTCTTAGTGCTCCTTTTATACACCAAATAACTCAACCTTTCTCTAGGTTCTCCTATTATCCTTTCTTTTCAAATCCTCTTCATCAATCAAATAAGTGATAGCATTTAGACCAAAGTACGCAATTGTCTCACCAACAAGTAGTAGGTTTGACATTAGTGAAAAAATTATGATTATTCCAGCATAGGTTTCATCAATCTCCTTCACTTTAATAGCATATTTATCTCGATACTTGTAATTGTAACTCTTTTTTTGTGTCCTTATTCTTTTTGCAGAAAATTGGTAAAACCTAGGTTTTCCTTTCAAAAAAAAATGGGTCCTTGCATAGAAATACTTTTGTAATTGCATGCTTGTCTGAGTATTGTGAATCATTTGTGTTTTGGGTAATTTTTGTTGATTTAATTAAAGCTGCATATAAATCATTGTGTATCACCTCATTTAGGTTTAGTATTCATTATTTTCATTCACTTATCATCCTTTTTCCCGCATACAATTAAATTTTTAGGTGATCATTTATTTGGGAACTAGCCAGATCTGGAGATTCATCTCTCATTTTAGGACAACCCACCACCTGAGAAACTTTCCATGTTTCAATAGGATAGCTAGATATTTCATCTTGTTAAAGGCACAATCTTGATTGAAAATAGTAATAATGATTTTCAACAAAAGGGGCACTAGAAGGAAGGTGTAAACCAAAAGTGTTCATGGTTATCTACACATTGAATAAGTTGGATCTTGGGAATGTTTGTCTTTGATGAGTAGACCTTTATGTAGATGAAGAGTTCTCCATGAGATTCATTTTCATACACATAATAATTTTAGTTTGTTCTTTCCCAATAGTTGATAAAATGCTACAAATAAATGTGAGAATTATAAGGATCCAATGTTTTTTTCTTAAAATTAAATGTGAAGATGTTGTTTGCAATCTATTTTTTAGAACATTTCAAGGTGTAGGACTTCAATGGTATTTGAGACTTCCACCCAATTCTATTTTCTCATGGGTTGAAATAGAAAATATATATTCTTAATTTAATTTGATCCCAATGTGAGTGCACAAGATTCAATGTTTTTTTTCATTACCATGAGGACACCTTGAGAGTTTATTTCCAAATTTAATCATCAAATTCTTCTCATATATCAAAGGGTTCAAGATTCCAAAAGGACGGTACATGATTCAATGTTTAAAAAACATTATTTATTGTGTTTGTATGTCTTATTTGCAAGCACAATTAGATTTTTTGGAAATATTTATAACTTCCATGATACATTTTGTAATTTTTTTTATCGATATAGTTTGGATATGATTTTTAAAATTATATGAATGGTCTTGATGGAAGTTTCAATATGGAATTGATTGAATGTTGCCAATCATTTCAGCACTATGTGAACCCAATGAATACATCAAATCAGTTGCAATCGTCTCATTCAACCAATTATGACATGTCTAAATCCAAATGATGAAATCATCCAATTAAAATAATCAGATAAATCACTTTCAAGATCACAGTTGGAGTCAAAATGTCCATGCCACAACCTTGGAAGCATGGATTTTACCTCTCAATGGTGCTTCTTTGATTGTATTCTCATCTTCTTGATATACTCCACCATTGAATGCATTAAATGATGATGATATTGGAAATCTTGCTAGTGAGTCAAATGAGAATGATGATTTGGGGAAAACTAAAGATAAAATAGGTCTAAAATCTAATGGCAATTTATAATTCAAGTTAGTAAATGATTTGTTTGCAAAAATTAATCATCAAGTGTTAAGGAATGATGAAAGAACCCAAGCGAATGATATGTATTCAATGTTACCCTAAAATTATTATCACAAACTATTAACAAGTGAGTAATCTTTGATGTCATTATCACAAGGTAAATTTGATAACTCTTTTGAGATTGAAAATGGTGAAGACAACGATAATCACACTGAATTCCCTCAATATCTTTAATACCACTTAGGATTGGAAGAATTATGGAAAAAAAATTGATTGAGAGGTTTAGTGCCAAATCAAATGAATTTCCACATAATCTGGATGGTACTCATTGCATGAAGGGATAAACACCTAAACACCCTCTTGTGTGAAGTGAAAAAAAAATTAGCACCAAAGTTATAACATTCGGCACCCATGGAAATTCAATAACTTATTGGCTTGGAATAATTATGAGATGTATATTTTGAAATATTGTGAGTGCATATTCAATATTTTGGAGCCATCAACATAGTGAGTAATCATAGATCCTATGATTGCATCTTAATATCCTATAATTGATAAATTTTTCATTCTTAATACTCAATAATAAAGTTGTATTTAATGCCACATTTCTCAAGTTCGAAATACTAGTAGGATCCAATTGATTTGGAGAGTGTATTAGCCAGTGATATTGATGAATGGTGCTCCCCTTAATACTATAAACATATAACAGAAATAAAGAAACAATAGCAAATGCAAGAACAAAATATGGACTTCTTATTATTGCCGCAAATGTAGAATCACAGAATTCACAAGTACATTATGCTAACCAACATGGGCACCATCATTATAGTAATCTACAAGACTAATACGTGAACTACCACCTAGAGTTGTTCTAGAAAATGTTTGGGCCTTTCTTAAATAGGCAATTTTATGCTGCCTGGGAAGGTTCTAGACATTGAAACTTAATACCTAGGGTTGACAAAGCCTAACAATTGATACATATAGAGTTAGCCAAATACATCTTTGACCATTATTTTAGATATTTTAGATAGCCCAACTTTGGAAGGCCATAACTCTTTAACTATTGCTCTGATTAGCTATTATAATCAATTTTTAGAAATGCAAGCTCCTAATCTACAGGCTCTAAATTGTGAAAGCACCCTTATGTCGAGTTTTCAGACCTCATCTAGGCAATCTAAGGCCTCTAATGATGAGCCCAAAGATTTTTCTAGCAAATTTTTCCACTGAAAATCTGTAATAACTTCCCTAATACTTAAGCTAGAGAAATGATATTATTATGGTAGGCTTATAACTCTAAAACGAGCCTTCATGTAGAAAATGAGAACATTCTAAGCTCATATGAAAAACTTACTAAAAATAGCAAGTTCCCATAAATAGTAACCACCATGTCTACTAGTTCTTATTAAAATAGAAAAGACTAAAAATAAAATATTTTTGGGTGATGACAGATTGCTCTTACATCCAAGATGCTCCTGCATTAGATATCTAAGGTAATTTGAGAAGTGACTTTGTCATGTCTGAGGTGTTCAAAGAAAAACTAAGACGATTAACTTCCTCCCTTGCTAGCCATGATGAATCCTCTACTGACCTCCATTTCCATTTGACTAGGTATTCCTTGTACTTTTTCCAACATGACTATCAATGATCTCCTCAATCTCCTTTATAGCCAAACTAGCTACTAGAATAGTCCACTGCACTTCTGTAAGTTTATCTCCATCACCCCATTCATAATAATCTATCAAATTTGAAATATTAAATACTAGTGAAATATTCAATTTAGTAAGCAACTCCACTTCATAAGCATTTCTAGAATCATGTCTTTTCACTAACTTGTACAATCCAAACTTCTTCATCTTTGGCTTATTATATGTACCCACTGAAAATGCTCCTTTCTCAAATGAACCATGACTTCATCTCCAATCAAAATTTTCTTATACCTCACATCTGCCTTAGCCTTGTGCTATGTATTCATCTTTATGATGTGCTTCCTCACCTCCTCATGGATGTTCTTCAAATGTTCAGTAAAATATTCTACTTCAACACTACTTATCTCTCCTTTATCCAAATGCCTCAATTCAAAAGCATTTCTAGGACTATTCCCATATACAATCTAGAATGGCGATTTACCAATACTCATGTTGATAGAATTATTATATGGAAATTATGCCTGTGGTAAAATCAGATCCTAGCCCTTTGGCTTGTCTCCAACCAAACGTCTCAGCAAGTTTTCCAAACTACAATTCAAAACTTATGTATGTCCATCAGTCTGTGGATGATGTGATGAATTGAAATTCAACTCCATCTTTAATTTCTTCCACAATGTATGCCAAAAATACCCAACAAATTTGGTATCTCAATCTGAAACTATACTCTTTGGAAAACCATGTAGTCTCACCACTTCTCTGAAAAACAACTTTGCTACATGAATAGCATCACTAGTCTTCTTTCAAGTAATAAAATGTGCCATCTTTGAAAACCTATCAACCACCACAAAAATAGAATCATGCCCTTGTTGAGTCTTTGGTAATCCAAGAACAAAATCCATGCTAACATCCTCCCACGACTTCTCTAGTATAGGTAATGGTTGATACAACCCTATATTCTTCTTCATTCCTTTTGCCATCTGACATACTCTGCAACTTTGTACAAACTTCTTCATGTCTTGTTGCAACTATGGCTAGTGATAATTCTTAGCAACCAAAGCAATGGTCTTGTCTTTGAAATATCTAGTCAATCATCCACTACGCTTCTCCTTGATGAAATTATCTCTCATTGAACTTCTAGGAATGCATAATTGGCTTCCTTTGAACAACATACTATCCTAGATCTTGAAATCTAGCCACTTTATTGTGTCAAGTGTAATAGGTTTTGTACAAGTCTTCCACGCTTCACCAAAATCAAGATCATCTGAATACAAAGTATTGAGTTCCTTGAACCCAAACCACCTCTATCTACATTTTTGTCAACAAAAGTTGTCTTCTACTAAGCATCTGCAACTTTATTAAACTTCCCACTCTTGTGTTTCAAAAAAAATGTATAACTCTAAAAAAAAATCAACCCACTTCAAATGCCTTTGGTTTAGTTTTCCTTGACTATTCAAATATTGCAAAGCTTGATGATCAGTATACACAAAAAACTCCTTAGGAAGAAGATAGTATCTCCATTTCTTCAAGGCTTGAACTATAGCATAAAATTCCTGATCATAAACAAAATATTTTCTCACTAAAATAAGCAACAGGTCTACCTTGCTGGCTCAAAATAGCTCCTATTGTAGTACCACTAGCATCATTATCTACTTAAAACACCTTGTTAAAATCAAGAAGTGCTAAAACAAGTTTCTTAGTAAATTTTGTTTCAACATATTAAAACTCTTATCTACTCCTATAGTCCACATAAATTCTTTCCTATCCCCTCTCATTATTTCAGTCAAGGGTCCACAAATACTACTAAAAACTCTTATGAACTTTATGTAAAAACTAGCTAGGCCATGAAAACCTCTGTCGCACTTCTTGGAGTAGGCCATTCAAGGATAGCCTTCACTTTCTCTAGGTCCATTTTTAGACCTTCTGCTACGTCTACAAATCCTAGTTACACCAACTCCTTCTTTACAAAACTACACTTCTTTAGGTTTATCAGCAACTTTTCTTCCCTCAACTTATCAAACACCTTGTGAAAATGAATAAAATGCCCCTCCAATGTCTTACTAAAGTTCAAAATATCATCTAGGTAAACAATGACAAACTTACCCTAAAACTATTTCAATACCTCATTCATGAGCCACATGAAAGTTCCCAGTGCATTGGTTAGCCCAAAAGGCATGACTAACCACTCATATAATCCTTCTTTTATCTTGAAAGCAGCCTTCCACTCATCACCTTCTCTGATATGAATCTGATGGTACCCACTCTTCATATCTATCTTTGGGAAATACTCAACCCCACTCAAATAGTCCATAATATCATCCATGCTTGGCAATGGAAATCTATACTTGATTGTGATCTTGTTGATACCGTGAGAATCTATGCACATCCTCCATTCTCCATTCTTCTTTGGTGCTAATATGGTTGGTACAACACATAGACTTAGACTCTCTTGAATCAACCCCTTCTACAACATCTCATGAACTTGTCTATTCAACTCTTCACTTTTTGTGGGTGTCATTATGTGCACTTCCTTGTTTAGGAATTTGGCTCCTCAAACCAAATCCATCTAGTGACTAATCTTCCTCATTGGGGGCAATCCATTAGGTACATTATCAAATACAATGTCAAAAAACTCTCCCAACATATCTGCAACTTCTGTAGGTACCTCATCTACTTCTTCTTTACTATCTTTTGGAATTATAGAAAAACACATATGCTTACACTTCATACCTTTGAGAAACTATTTTCCATCAACATAACATATTCTAGTAGCACTACATACCTTTTCTTCTTTCTCCTTCAATGGCTTCAACTTATGCTTCACTCCATCCTTGGTCAAAGTATAGGTATTTGCTTTCCCATTGTGTATAGCATGCCTATCAAACTGCCACGGTCTACCCAACAACATATGACATATGCCCATAGGTATGATATCACATAGTACCTCATCCTGGTAGCTTCCAATCTTGAACTTCACTAAGCATTGCTCATTAACCATGACCTTATGGTCATCTTGCATCCAAACAATACAGTATGGATGTGAGTTTTTTTGTCTCTTCAGGTTCAACTTTGTGACTATCATTTCTAACACCAGGTTGTCAATACTTCCACCATCAATTATCACATTACAACACTTATCTTCACATCTCTACCTTGTGTGAAACAAGCTCCTTCTTTGATTAGGTTCATTCTCACTACTCAGCAGGACTCTTCTATTAACTAGGACTTCTCTTCATTCAGTATCTTTAGAATGTGATGATCTAGCATCTTTATCAACATTTGCAACTCTAGCTTGGCCTCCTATTCTTTGATCTATCCTTCCTTGGTACTAGGAATATTCAAATGCTCTATTCTCTTCTTCTCCATAGTGAAAACATTTCCCATAGAAGCCTCCTCTTCCAAATCATTTTCATCTACCTCTACCTCTCTAATCTCTATTGTTTTGATCATGGAAATGATTGGAATTTTTTCCTCTAGTTCTGATTGCTACTTCTAGCCTTATCCTTTTTCTTCTAATCATCATTACAACCTCCATAAGATCATCCACTAGATCTTCCACCATGACCTTTTCCACTATTCATGTTGTCAAACTTCTTGCTCAGATTCTCCTCAACTCTTAGGGCAAACTGGTATGCCTCCTCAATACTATTCATTCAAACTAGACTTATCTCATCATGAATACTCAATCTTAACCCATTAAGATAATGGGCCACTTTCTCCTTATCAGCTTCTACATGGCCAGTTCTAATGAAAACTTGATACAATTCTTCAGTATATTCTTGAACAGATTTTCCTGCTTCCTTCAACCCTTGTATTTTCTTCAACAGATCAAGCTCATAATCTACAAGAATGAATTGTCACTTCAATTTAGCTATCATCCAATCCCATCTGGTGATTTTGTACTTTCCTTTTCTATTTTGCTCCAATTGAACCTCATGGCACCAGATCATTGCATGTCCCTTTATTTTTTCCTTCACAAACTTGACCCTATCAAGATCCTCAATATCTTCATACTAAAAGTACTCCTCTAGTTCATTGATCCAATCGATTACCTCCTCTAGGTTTAGATTTCCTAAAAATGTGGGAACTTCAAATTTAGGTCTTTTTCTAATCTTGGAAATGGCGTTAAAAAGCCTATCTTCCTCTGGGTTTAGAACTGCCTCTGGTTTGGCATTTTCTTCTTCGTCCTCATCCTTGCTTTCATCTCTTATGGAAAGATTTATTTCTCTACACATTTTTACTTCCAATGCTTGCATTTTTTTTTGGAGGGTTCTAAAACCCTTAGGTGTAATACCTACAAATCTTCCACCATTCTCTCTTCGTGGAGGCATTTTTGCACTTTTACTAAAACCTTAGTGAAAACTACCTCACAAGCGATGATCTATCTACATGCTTAGCCCAAACCACATTCCTAGTGTGAATTGCCTCATAGTCAGCGATCTGTCCACACACTCAAGAACCTAGCTCTGAAATCACTTGATGAAGGGTGCTCCCCTTAATACCATAAACACATAATACAAATAAAGAAACAATAGAAAATGCAAGAACAAAATATGGACTTCTTATTATCATAGCAAATGTGAATTACAGAATTCACAAGTACATTATGCTAACCCACATGGGTTCCTTCATTACATTAATCTACAAGACAAAGCTGTGAACTACCACTTAGAGTTGTTCTAGATAATGTTTGGGCCTTTCTTAAATGGGCAATTTTATGCTATCGGGAAAGGTTCTAGACATTGAAACTTAATGTCTAGGACCAACAGACCCTAACAATACATATAGAGTCAACCAAATACATCTTTAACAATTATTTTAGATTTTTTGGGTAGCCCAACTTTGGAAGGCCATAACTCTCAAACCTTTGCTTTGATTGGCTATTATAACCACTTTTTGGAAATGCTAGCTCCTGATCTACAGACTTGAAACTATGCAAACACCCTTCTATCATGTTTTTGGACCTCATTTGGGCACTCTAAGGCTTCCAACAATGAATACAGGTTCCTGAATACCTTTTCTTGTTCTTCGAGTGAATACTGTAGTAGGCTGCTTCTTGGGCTTGGTAATGATTACCTTGCCTTTCTTCTTTGCCAGTTGCTCTTTTTCTGATTCTTTTTCTCCTTCTTCTTCTTCTTCACTTTCTTTATCTTCACCTTTTCCCTCGGTGACCATAAGAGAACTCATTTCAGTTTTCAGTTTGGCCATTTTCCTTTTACCTTTGCTGATGGCCTGTGGAATTTTGATTTCCAGTTCAATTCTGGCCTTTGCTTCATCATAAGTACCAAAAATTCGTTGCCTTGGGTCTACTGGCTCATTTACTAGTGCTTCAATGATATCCCTTGTTTCATCAATATTTACCTCATATGGAAGAGGTTTCACCCATGCAACTCGTGGTCTAACTGCCTGTATGTATACCTTGTCACAGTCAACCATGAAACAGACATCATCCTTATACTCTTCAACAAGTTTTGGAGGTATTCTGAATCTGTTGTTCATCCTTTCCTTGAAATCTTCAAAATAATTGTCCATTACTTTGTCAAAATTCATACCCATTTCTACTATGAATTCATTTATTTGATACAAAATTGGAGTATCTTTCCTCCATACATCTGTACCTTTGGATGGAAAGAATTTCTGTACATAGAAAAATAAACAAACTAGCAAAGAACCAAATTTACAAGGGTTTGTCTTTGCAGTCCTTATGCTTTCCATGTTTTTATTGAATTGTTTTAATAGCACATCAGCTAGGTCAAACTCCATATTTTTCTTTACAATTTTATATGCCAAATCTACAGCCTCGCAAGGTACACTATTCAGCCTGCTGGAACTATACAGTTTGTATGCAATAACATAAATACCAAATTTCAGTTCTATATCTGAAACATTGTTGAGTTTTAAACCTCTGCCATCCCATTCAGCTTGGGTTTTCTTCTATAACTCATCCCGTCCTAGGGTTTTGGTGGTTTTGGCTTTGCTGAGCATTGGGAGACCCGTGATTTTGTGAATCATCTTCTTGGTTATCAAAATTGGTTGTTCCAACCACAACTGACCATTATGTACTCGGCTCAAGATATACCTCACCCATTTCACTTGAAAACTTCTTGGCAGATGCGGGATATGGGTTAAGCCTTTGGTTTCCAAATGTTTGAACTCAGGTTTTAGGGTTCCATCCACGCATAACTCAGCTAGGGTGCTATCCATATCTAGTGTTCCTATTTCTTGCACAGTACACTTGAAATGAGTACGAATATCATTGATTAGAAGTACCTTTGGAGGAATCTTTGATTGAGCTCCATGCGGGTCGAGTGATTCAGCGATGGTAGGAACAAGCTTGAACGTTGGTGCCATCCATTCCGTTCCCTTCACAAGCATTTCGGATCCTTTCTTCGCCTTGCTGCTGCTGGTGCTTGCGGAAGCCATTGCTGCTCGGTGAGTAAGAAGATTTCGTAAGAATACTTCGCTGGAAAATCTCTTCAACTCACTTGAATTCGCTTGAAAGCCCTCTTTTTGTAAATCTCGAATTCATGGTGAAAAATGAGGTTGAAATCTGCCCTTTTGATGAAAAAAAAAATCGCCATTAATGTTCAGTACGGAGGTAGCTGCGATCGACAGGCTGTCATCCACTAGCTCGGCTTAAACTTCGCAACTCGGTGACCAAAAGAAAATAGGTTAAACTGCTCTTAACTCGGTAAGAGAGGAACCAACCATGCTCGGTAAGTGCAACTTGGTGAAAGAGGCCTTATTACACCCGACTGAGCTCGGTAAGGTCATGTACCGACCATGATCCTGATGTATCTAAAATACTGATTTGATCATATTTTCATTATAGGACTTCTTAGGATATTGCTTTGTAGATACAGTCCTGATCTTATCCTGATGAGTCTTAATTGGAAATGGTAGAGTCACTCACTTCTTGAGTGACCATTCCATTACTTGAATTATCTGGCTCGGTAGACTTAGAAATCCATTGCTGCTTCATTTGCTTCCGAATATTTTCCACTTTGATTTTCTTTTCATCCTCGACTTTCTTTATGTTCATGCAATTTTTAGATATATGACCAAGTTCTGTACATGTATAACATCTTACAGTGGTATCCCTTTTTCTTAGGTGATGCCTTGCACAGTTTATGCCAGTATGACCATATTCTCCACAATAATGACATCTACACCAAGTGTTGTAGTCCCAACCAAATATTGCTTTGACAAGTTGTTCAGCTGGATTAAATGATTTGAATTTGCATTGTGATGCCTTATGACCTTGCTTTTGGCATTTGTGACATTTACCTTCAAATTTTGGTTTCTTTTTGCATTCATTGGCTTTGTGTCCATGCTGATTGCAATTGTAGCACTTTCCATTAAATTTGCCTTTTTCATTGCTCCAACATCCGTTAGATGTATGACCTAACTTACCACAGTGGCTGCAAGTAGGTTTTTGATTCTTTTGAGTACCCTGTTTGGAGGATTCACCTTCTTCCTTGTATCCAAGGCCTGCTTTACCATTTTGTTTATGAAAGTTTTCTTCATTTTGCAGATTCAATTGATCCATGTCCTTTTGAGATTTTACCATTCTCTCATTGACTTGTTTTTCAGAGATTAGATCACTTTGTAAGCTTGCATTGATTTGTCTTTCAGTAATTAAGTCATTTCTCAAATTCTCATTCTCAGATCTCAGATTCATAATTTCTTCATTTGCATTAGATAATTGAGTTACAAGATTTTCAAGCTGAGAGGATTGATTATTCCTTACCTCTAAGTCTTCAGCTGCCTTGTTCCTTTGCTCCAAGATTTTGCATAGCCTGATGGACTGGATTCCTTGTTCCCTTTTGAGCTTTCTTACTTCTTCCTACAGAGATCCATTCTTTTCTAAAAGTTCTTTGATTGCTTTGTCAGCTTCATCTGAACTATTTGATGGTGAGAAATCTTCAATCTTTTCTTCAACATATTGATGGTCATTCATTTGCTTTGCAAGTTCTTTTCTTCTTTTCAAGGATTGTGAAAGATGCTCTTTTGCTTCATTGAGTTGAGCCATGGCCATTTTCAGATCTAGCTTTTCATTCTCAATAGTTTTGTCAAGTCTGAATATCTCCATTGTCTTTGATCTTTGCTCAAGCTGTGAGACTTTTATCTTGAGAACCTTATAGCTCTGATACCAATTGTTGGAAATATTCAAGATATGACAAGTTACTGAGAGGGGAGGGGTGAATCAGTAACTTCTAAAATTTCAAACAATAAAACTGTATACTGATATATTCACCATTCATCCAAGTAACCTACTGTAAGCATGAAACAAAATCATTTGCAACACTTGAACACACAGATTTGGTGACCCAGAAACCTTCCAAATAGAAAGTAAAACTGGGGTGGGGATGAAACCCACAAGCTTCGTTACTACAGTATGAAGTTGGTCGGTTAAGGCTTACAATGACCACTTCTAGTGATCTGCCCTGTTAGGAGCACAAAGGATTGCTAGATCCACCTTGTTAGAGGATTTCCAAACATACAATAAAGTATGCACTCTGTTAGGAGATTTACAAAAGACTGTTAAGTCTACCTTGTTAAAGGATTTACAAAAATTGATTCACCTGTTAGAATGAAACAGTGGATCTGATTACAACTGATTGCTGATAAGATCCACTATGCTCTGATTCACCTTGATGTGATAGATAAAACTTTTCTGCTCCAAAACTCGACCTTGCTGAATATCTTCACAATTCAGCCCACACACTTTCGCACGCATGTATTTCTTTCACACTTTCGCAGTTTCATTAATCACAATTTCTATTGCCATTGCAATTGCTTTTCATCTCATTTCTTACTTCCTTTCATCTGAATGATACAATACATTACATATATATACCATCCAAATAAACAATGCATGCAAGGTCGGCCAAAACAACAAGTGCAAATCTCTATACAAAGTCGGCCCAAGGTAAAAACTCGGGTTCACTGAACTGACTCGGTGTCCTTCTGATACTCGGTGTCCACTACGTTACTCGGCATCGTCATGCACTCGGTAGAAGTGAAGGCATGGTTCATACTAAACACTTCGAGTAGTTCTGAACTCGGTAACCACTGGAGACTCGGTAGAAGAGATGTCCCTCGGTGAATACTTCTATCTGAACTGTAGCTCGGTGATCAAAGGAAACACTTAATAGAACCTTGTGACTCGGTGATAGTTAGTTTCCTTGATATCCGTCTGAGCTCGGTAAAAATTAATTTCCTTGATAACCTCAGGAGCTCAGTTATCATGAAGTTCTCGGTTACATCTTAGTACATCTTCACTCGGTCAAAACTGATTCCTTTCTTTACCTTGAACACTCGGTAAACACTGGCTGCTTTGTTCACCTTGATTACTCGGTAAACACTGACTTCTTTGTTCACCTTGATTACTCGATAAACACTGAGAACTAGGTAAAGCTTGGCTTCCGATGAGAGCTCGGTAAGCATTCAGAATCCAATAAGTGTTGTAACTAATGACAAAAATGTATCATAATGCCAATAGATTCCACTCTAATACATTCTAAAATACAATTACACATCCAATTTGAAGAATTTTTGTAGAAGGAATCAATAGAGTATGCTCAGTTCTACAGACAGTTTGGAACATGATGGACTAGACCACAATCCAACACTTTGATTAAGTATTTACAGGATGAATCAAGTGGTTTGGAATAAGATCGAGTAGGAAATTTGTACATTCTCAAAAGAAGAAATAAACATGGATGATTCATCCATCAATGGAGTCATTATAGATCATTTAGACATATTATTATAAGCTAAGCATTTATTTGACCATGAGCATCATCATATAAGTTGAGTGGATGATCATTTTGTTGCACTTGCAGTTGTTCAACAATTTCTTGAGATAGTTTGGATTTATTGATATTTGAGGTTTAAAATCATCTCATTATCACTTTAAATATAGAGGTTGATGACTAAAAGAGTTAGAGGTTGATATCATTCATGCATGATTGTCTCTCATTTGGGTTTGATCATGATAGAAAACTCTATAAACAATGGAATAAGTGAGAATTCACGTTATGGAGGGAATAATAAAAACTATTACATTCCCACTTGAACCATATTTAGAAAGGATATTTTCCATTCTCAAATGCTATAGAACCTCATGTGTAGATAAGTGTTCTTATCTTTGAGTATTACATTTTTCTACTCATTGTAGTCTCTCTCTTAATTGTAAATTCTATGCATACTATAAGAGTTATTTACCTTGGCCTTTTCCTTTATGTCTGAGGGTCTTCTTGCAAGAAAATAAGGTTTGTACTTTACTACCAAATATTGTGCAAGCTCAATCTTATGATAGTATCTCCAAAGAAGTTGTGATCTAGAACTTATTAGTCATCTGATGATTGGGTTGGATAATGTGGGGCTCTTAAAGAAAATATCTTTGATGGTTGAGATTATGAATATCCTTCTATATAAAGAGGGAATTTGATACCTCATCATAGACAATCTTATACAAGGAGGTCATAATGTTGATATTAGATTTAGAGGGAGTCTAACATTTCATCATAAGAAACCTTGAATGGAAAAAGTCAATAGATTGAGAGGGAGAATTTTGAGGTAAAATTCCTTGTAATACATTATTCTCTATGAGAGAGTAGTTTAAAGTGTAATTCCCTGTTCCACCCTATAGGAGCAACTATGGTGGATCCACTCTCTAACATGGTTCATGGTGGATATCAAATGAGTTAATATTTTTCATATGTAAATAAATCTCATGAAATGGGACAGTATTTCAATTAATGTGTTTGTAAGGTTGTTATTGTAAGGTGACAATCTTAGCAATACCTTGACCTATTATCATGATAGACTATATTAATTTTTTGTCCCATAATGTGTCAAATATCATGATAAAAAAATGTACCATGATAGGCTACATTAAGTTGTTATCCCAGAATGTGTCACAAATCATGATACTACATTTTTTTCTCTTGAGTTCTTGATCTATTATCGTGATAGAATACTTTATGTTATTGCTTGAAGTGTGCAAGAAATCAAATAACTCATATCCTTCTAGGATATGATTTACTATAATATTCTTGTTGACATGTATCTTGATGTGATGCTAGTACTCACACCACAAGAATATGAGAATGATAAATACCATTTGAATGATGTTACTTCAAATCATCATGTTTAGATGATTGGGATGATTCAATCCTCCCTCAATAAGAGGGAGTGTTAATGATATAGCATATGTTGGATCAATTTATGTTGTAAATCATTATAATATGTGTATATATTATAAATATATTTATGCTTGTGTGTCTGTATATTTTATATATATATATATATATATATATATATATATATATATATATATATATATATATATATATATATATATATATATATATATATATATATATATATATATATATATATGTATGTATGTATATCATTATGATTTTAATATAACAAATCAATTTATCAAAGATCCCTTTAAACTAGCAATTGCATTAAGATTAAATTAAGTCAAGACCAATACTTGTTATGAGTGTTATAATAACTCTCGATTAGACATGGGTTATTGCTAATAATAAATAAAGGTTACCATGTAGGGGCATGACCCTACATAGAATAAATCATGAAGTGGCATGCCCCTACATGGGGTGACACTTGATTTTTTATAAGATGGGTAATCGTAGTTTGTAAAAATACCACTCCAAACATACGATTACCTCTACAATTATTACCCCAATCTTGACAATCTCAGTACCTTGCAGAATAGTCCTGATCAGTAGTGATATTATCATTATTTTATATTCCAATCTCAAGTAGATTTAAGAAACTATATGAAATATCAGGTCTAAGATAATAATTTCATATTAACAACATATTCAGAATATTGATCAATCAGTTTGAGATAAATAAATAATAAAATTATTGTTCACTCTATCTACAATCCATATTCCTTTACATTTTAGACTTAAACAAAGTATTCTAAATTATAAGTTGTGAGAACTAGGTATTCCTGTGTCATTATCAAATTTTGCATGGATGGAAGGATGTAGGATAAACCTCACAAACCAACACAATAATATTTATTGTTTTTCTTTTCTTAGAAATATGGACTTCTATTTGAGAGGAAGGATGATGACTAAAGAGGTATTAATTCCTATATAAGATCATTGGGATAGCTAATCAAGGAAGGAATAAGATGGACATGATCAAGCCCAAGAGATATTAGATGATATGTGTTTACCTAATGAGGAAGATAAAGTGATCATCATACAAGAGAACAGTGGTGAGAGAATTCAGAGTGAGGTTGAGATTAAAATTATAGACACATTTATCAATATCATGAAAAGTGAAAGTAAAGAAGACTATTCTCATGATGTTATGATTGATGGTGTCCATTATTATTTGAATAATAATGATGATGGAACTCAAATAGAAGAGATACAAGAGGTTCAGAAGTATGATCAAAGGGTTATCCTAAAGCCTACATTACTCACACATAGTTGACAATTAGGAATGACTATACATTTTCATAACTATTTTTAATATTGATCTAATAATTTTAGTGAATGATGATTTATAGAAGGTGATAAAGATAAAAAAAAATTATGTCATGATGTAGAGGAATCTCAATGCTTACAAATCAATAATCAATCTTGCAACTGGGGAAAATGTTTCTACATAGTCTATTCCTTCTTCTTGTGCATACCCCTTTCAAACTAATCTTTCCTTATTTCTTGTGACTTCATCATTCTCATCTTAATTTTTTCTATACACCCACTTGGTTCTGATCACATTCTTTTAGTCCATTTCTTGTTCTTTTCAATCTAATCAATCTCTTCTTTTATGGCTTTACTCCAGTCCTCATTCTCTAAGATTTCTTTCACTATCTTAGGCTCATGTATGATCAAAAAACATGTATCATTTCTTATCCCATTCCTTATCATTGGTCTAGCTTCTTTATCTCTAATAATTTTTGTAGTAGGGTGATGTCTTTTAACATACTTTGACAATCTTGGTTCTACTCTTCTTTCTTCAATAGGTCTGTCAAATTTAGATTCACTATGTACTTCTGTATCAGGTAGATTGGCATCCCTTTCATGTACACATATCTTAGAATCACAATGTGCCTCAACTTCTGTCTATAACTTAGCTCCTAACTGCAACTCAATTCCTAAATGCAACTCAGCATTCATTGTATGTGATTGGAAGTCACTAAAACTTGTTGTTGATTTGCAACTTGGTTTATAGTATCTTCATCAGCAGGCATGCCTTCATAAAAGTATACGGAGAATTTGTATTCTTTAGGTTGCTTCATAGGTTCAGCTTCATTTACCTCTATATATTCATCAAACTTCACATTTTCACTTTCCACAACTTTGTTACTGTTAGTATTCAAACACTTATAAGATTTACTTCTTGTGGAATAGCCAAGGAATATACCTTCTTCACTTTTAGCATCTGATTTTCCATTCCTAACATCCTTAAGAATGTAGCACTTTCTTCCAAATACCTTAAAATATTTTATATTGGGTGAGCATCCATGCCATAATTCAAAAGGTGTTGAATGAGTACCTTTCTTGACTTGTACACAGTTCAAGCTATATATAGTTATATTTACAGCTTCTCTCCAATATTTCAAAGCAACATTCTTCTTCATCATGAGTGTTCTAGCATAGTCCATTATAGATTTGTTCCTCCTTTTAGTAATCTCATTTTGTAAAGGGGTTCTAGGTGCAGAAGTTTGTCTTTTGATTCCTCTATCATTACAGAACATCTCAAACTCATTTGATGTAAATTCCCCACCTCTTTCAGATCTCCTTTTCAACTCTAGCTAAGTACCACATAAAAATTTAGAAAGCATCATATTTTTTTTTGAGAAAAATAATTATATATTAGGAATAAGGTGTCTCAACCTTGGATAATTCATATTCTTATTATTTGTTTTATAAATGTATTTTTTGCAAATAATGTAATTAAGTGTGAGTGTACATATCTAGTTGGCATGTTGATGTGTCACTCCACTTGCATGTGTTAGCATCTTGAATTGTGTGTAAGAAGATCATGATTGAAATGGTTATGATGGATTCCTATGATGTGTAAGAGCTATCTTTGGAAGATTTGATGATGGGTGAAGACATGAAGACATGTGGCAATTGATCATTGAGTACTTTACACTTGATTCTCTATCTCGCACATGAGGTTCAAAAAAAAATTGGGTTCCTACTTTTCTAGAGAATGGTAAAACCCTAATATGGTTGTTCTTTGGAAGTTTCCCTAAAATGGAAAGCACATGATATAAGCATTTTTAGGGTTGCAGATAGGAGAGATTGAAAAATGTATTGTTGGTTGCTACTATATTAGTCTTCTATGTCTTGAAAGAACTTGCATTGCAAGTGTGTTGTAACCTTTGTGTTGAAGATAATACATTGTGCAAATTTTGGAGGGGTGGGGTTGTTTTACCAAAAGGTTTTTCCCCACTGGTATATCTTTGTGTTTATGTATTTTCTTTATCTATATGTTTTTTGTATTCATGGTTGACTACAATATTATTATTTACATAAATATTGAATCTAAAATTGTAAGGATTTAATAGGAATTTTCACAATACTTTCCTTAAGGGATTAGTGTAGGAAGCTATTTTTGCACCTGAGTTTCCTTACATTATCACCATCCTAGAATAATCATCAAAAATAGGATAATATACTTGTCACCTTTATAGATTTTCACATCAATTGGTCCACACAAATCAATATGAACTAACTCCAAAATTTCTTTAGAGGTGTGAGTCTTACTTTTAAAACTCAATTTTGTCATCTTGCCTAACTAACATTGTTGTAAATCATATTATCATGTTTCTTCAGTTTTGAAAAACCACTGACTCTTTTCATGTTATTGATACTGACTAAATTATCAAAATTAACATGACATAACCTCTTGTTACATAGCCACACCTCATCAAATTCTACAAGAAGACAGGTAGCGTCATTCATATCAAGATAAAATAGATTACCTATAGTCTGATCACATTTCCCAATTAGTTTCCCATCAGTGCCATAGATCTTTGATTTCTTATTCTCAAACTCAACTTCGCAACCTGAACTATTTATTTGTGACACACTCAACAAGTTATAGTTAAGTCCTTCTACATAATAAGCATTGTCATACATAACCTTTTTTGTGATTTTCATTGATCCTTTTCCTTTTATCAAATAGGGTGCATCATTACCAAACCTTACACTATTTCCATCATAATAATCAAGGGTAATGAACTTAATTTTATCTCCAATCATGTGATGTGAACACCCACTGTTAATTATCCATCTATTACTCTTGTTCACATAAGATACTAGTGCAATTATCTTTGTAATCTTTGTTGTCTTCATCTCTTTTGCTTCTATATTTGTCTCCACTTCTATTGTTCTTCTTCTCTAGGCATCTAACAGAAATATTACCAACCTCATTACAATTAAAGCACATGATAGGTAGCTTACCTTTGAATTTTCCTTTGCCTCTATTAAATCTCCTTGCCAGGAATGTTTCAATTTGTTCTACATCCTCCTCATCTTTATCACTATCACTAGAAACACATTTTACTTTTTTTCTTTTTCTCTTTAAGTTCCTTTAATGATAGTTTAGCTTTGAAAGTATATTCAACATTATCATATTTGAAATTATCAGAATTAGAGAGTTGAAAGGTAGTGAACCTACCTACAAAACCTTCAAGGGACAGATTAGTACTAGAAGTATACATCTTAGTTCTTGTATGGGAGAAACTCTAATAGCATAGATGGGCAGAAGAGTTCTCAGTACTTTTTCTCGATATAATATCATCATCAATGATACCATTAGCTTCCTCTAATAGCATTAACAACATATTTTATTGTAGAGCAATATTAAACAATGATCTCACCTTCTTTCATTTCATGTCATCAAACTTACAGCTTAGACTTTTAGATTTGGCTCTTAGTACATTTTTATCTCCTCCATAAATTATGTGTAAAGCATCCCACATCTTCTTTATACTATCACAACCCTTGATCTCATTGAACTCAGAGTAACTTAGGGAAGAGGCAATCTTCAATATTGCTTGATTGTGTTCTTTCTTCTTTTTCAAATCATCAATAGTAAGGGCTCTAGCAAGATCAACATGTTCAGTGGTGATGGTAGATTGTGCATGGTCTACAAGACTTCCTAGGTGTAGCTTCATCAAACTTTTCCATGTAGGAAATTTCTCCTTGTTAACCTTCTGTAGCTCTCTTTTAGACATCTCTAATCTTTTTCTTTTAGTACTTTCAAACTGGTCGTCTCAAGCACTATGGCTCTAATACCAATTGTTTGAATTCTTTAGAATAATTGAGAGAGGGGGTGAATTAGTTATCCAAAGTCTAGATGTACAAATAAAACTTTTCAACGATTAGTAGACCCATATCCATAAAAAATTTTCATGCATGCATCCATTAGATCATATAATACTTAAACTTTGTAAGTTACTATCCTAGGTCAAAATGACTTTGCATAAATGTAAACATAAAACAACAAAAGAATGTTCACACAAATTGACACAAGGATTTTAAGTGGAAACCTAATCTAGGAAAACCCATAAATAATATGCTACCAATTCTCACTCTTCTAAAGTGATCCCCTATGAAAGGCCAACCCTATTAAAGGTTACAATACATACTATTAAATGTGATAAGGTTAAAGGATTTTAATCATCCTATTAGGAGTGAGCCTTGTTAGAGGACTTTAGACCATTCTATTAGAATGTTACTTGGTTAAAGGATTTACAAATAACTATTGGGTCAATCCTAATCCAAAGGATTTACCCTAGACTGATACAATTATTAGAAAGTAACAATTAGGCTTGATTTGATAACAAATTACAACACACTTGTAGATTATAGATCTTTGTTTCAATCCTTCATTCTACTTGGCATTCATACTCTTCAGCTCTGATAGCTTGTTCACCCTTCAAGCATTCATACTCTTAAGCCTTCTTGCTTTGCATGCCAACTGTAGTCACCTATGTTCAGCCACTAAATGAAGCAATACCCTAGACTCCTTGTCTTCCTTAGGTTCTCACACATGAAAACATTTGCTTCTAACCAATTGTCTTTATAAATAGAGAATTTAGATCTTTTTTCTCTTAACCACCATCATCTTTTTTAGGGTTAGGTAGGGTTAGGTAGGATTCAATGAATCTACCCACTTTTCTATTTGATTCCTCTAGAAACTTCCTCTCCAATCTTCCTTGTATTCACTACAAAATGGTTTAGCTTGAATTATGTGCCACCAAATCATCATAGTTATCTTCCACATGCTTCACATAATTCAAGAAAAAAAAATAGTCAACTTAGATTCGTCAAATCTTTGATTTAACACTGTTTGTTGTCACTTGGAATCTATATTATTTAGTCACTCCACAAACACTAAAGTTTACTAATGCTCAACACCAACTAAACTTTACTTGGCATATACTAAAAATTACTCAGCTTGAACTAATTTTCATCTTTTCTCGACACCTCTTATTTTTTACTCAGCTTCTACTTATTTTTGTTCAGCTTGCACTGATTGCTCGGCAAGGCTTGGCAGACACTTTTCTTACTTGATCTTCTTCTAGTCTCAACTTGAGTAATTGTTCATTTCAAAATTTAAGTAGATAAAAAATACACTATATTATCAATGTCTTACTTGGTCTTATTGCTTCTTTTATATACCAAATAACTCAACCTTTCTCTAGGTGCTATTGTTATCTCCTCTTTTCAAATCCTCTTCATCAATCAACTAAATGATAGCTTTTAGACCAAAAAGCAATTGTCTCACTAGCAGGTAGTAGGTTTTACATCATTGACAAAATAATAAGTGTTCCATTATAGTTTCTTCACTTCAAAACAATCTTATATCAACACAGAATTCATACATTTGATCTACATTCCAAAGTAAATTGTCCTAAATTTTTGTTAGCTTTGGAGATCATCTTAGAAGGTAAGTACAAATTCAAACATGTTTCTTTGATTCTTGAGGGAGAAAATGGTTTGAATGATGATACTAATTATTCTTGGAATTCAAAATAAATGTTAATAATGGTAGCATGAATGTTGAAGATATTCTTATGGGGGAGTATCCTTGCATTGTTGGAGCATTGGAGAGACTATTACAGTGGTTATATGTTGCATTCATGACTATGTTTGTCATTAATGTTAGCATAATGTGAAGATTGGAAGAATAGTACATAGACATTATGGTAGTGGAGTTAGAAGCAGATGAGGCTATGTGTACTTAACCTAATATTATACACAGTGTCTAGTTGGTAGAGTTGTGTGGGCATGTGGAAATTCAAAGATAGGTGATAGTTATTCAAGATTTACTAAAGACTATGTTCTGATAGAGTTCTTGAGAAGTAGTTTTTAATGATTGGATTATATCTCCTAAATAGATATAGAATTTGGATAAGTATAGATAGACAAAGGTAGAAGACATGTTGAAGATGATTTGACGAAGTCAACAAATTCAGATGTTATACTTGTTAAGATTTATGGAACTTGAGAGTCAGAAGCTATATGTAATTGTAAAAATGTACTATAATGTGTATTGTATTATAATAATGGGGTACTATATTGTAATTGTAAATTGAGAAATCCTCATAACCAAATCAATAATATATTCTAGGACTTGGTCTAAAGGAAGGACTATTTCCTTGGTTGTAATGTGTGATTATGTGTGAAATATGTAAGTGATCTAAGGGATTTTCATGTGATGAATGTAATTAGATCTGGTATTGAGAACTTAAAAGTATTTGGTGTAGTAGAAGCACAATAAGAGGATAGAGAAAGAGTATGTATTGCTGAGAATAGTTTTATTTTGTATTATTCTAGAAAGGATAGTATAAAGATCAATTGGATAGTGAGTTCAGTAATATTTCCCCTAAAGCTATCTAGACAGTGGGTCCTCCTATCTCATACAACTCCTAAAAAGGTTGGCACAACTCCTAATAGAGTTGGAATCTCCTCATAGGGATTCAAAGTCTCCTAATAAGGACTAATATATGTTGAATGTAATCCATTGACTCCTAATAGGGTCCATCCTCTTACAAGGAACTTATATATTAGTACATAATTTTTTGGGTACCATCCCCATTGGGGTTTTCCCTCTGACCAATGGTTTCCCTAGTTAATAAAATATAGTGTTATTGTTTATGGTTATCTTCTTATGGTTGTTGTTTATATTGATCACATGTTTTAGATTTAATAAGATTAGCAAAAAAAAATTTATATAATAATTGATTTACCCTCTCCCCCCCCACTTCTCAATTATCTTTCTTGAATTTACTTTCTAACAAATGATTGAATTTCTTAGTCCTAATGATCTTAAATGTGATAAATTTGTATTCAGGATTAATGATGATTGTAAAAAGGGTGATAATTTTGATACTTTATATTTTAAAACTTGTTGTAGTTATGGGTATAGTACATCACTAATGCATATGTTTCTTGTGGTGTGCATTTACTTAAGGAGGATGGAGTGGTGTACCATAAGTTCAGACCTCCAAAAGAAGAAATCATGTTGTGTGAGTATCCTCCAATGGTTAGGAACTCACTAAATGAGGTGGGCTTTTTTCATTAACCCTTAAAGTTTGAATATGATACTAAGGGTTTAAAAAATTATTTGTGGATTAATCATGATCCTAGAGAGTTGCCACAACTTCTAATTTTGTGTAATTTGTACCTAGAATTTGATCAAAACTTGTCTAAATTTTATTTTTCTAAGTACAAAGATGAGTTTTCATTCCTTAGAACTATATTAGTTTCGCATGTGTTTTAGTGGTTCATTTTTGTTTCTTATTTCTTGTTTTGTTAGGGTGTTTATCTTTATTCCTTGTTTCTTGTGTGTTTGGTTCCTTTCCTTTCCAATATTATAGTAAGTACTATTGTTAGGGTCATTCCTAGAAAGTTGTCCATCCCAAGTGGTCCTCACTAAGAGGTAGATGTATTTCTATGCTCAAAATTTTTAAAGTATTTTTTCTTAAAAGATGTCATGCCCAAAATCTAGGACAAAACACACACACAAATTTTTTATTTTTTTTAATAATAATTAGGTTCACTAGGGTTTAAGAGTTGATTCGCAAGTGCAAGAATAGGTTCACTACAAATCATCTTGAGTTATAACCATGAGGAATAGTTTGTTAAATTTAAACTCTCGTTATTAAATTGGTATCAACATTTGATTCATTATTACATTAATATTACAACAATATATTAAAATTATTTGAATAACAATTCAAATGAATGTGGATCTAATGATTTTGAAATATAAAAATCATAAAGCTATTAAATAAATGCCACATACACATAAATATACTTTATATTTAAATGATAAAACAAAACAAATTGTCGTTAACTTATTAGTCTAATGTATACTAATAACTTGTTTTTAACATAACAAACTTATTGGTTAAAAACTTTATTTAATTTAAAACTAAATTTAACAATTGCAAACAAACCACTCAATTAGTGTTAACTTAATAAAACAAGATAATAGCTAACACTAAATATACTTGAAACTTGGATATACTAATTAAATTTGCTACTTAATTAAAAACTAATTTCTAGGTTAATCTAAAAATCTAAATATTTCTAATTTAAACTACACTATCTTTTAAACTAAGCTAACTTTAATACTAACTAACATTATCAAAAGAACACTAAACTAATCTTACATAAAAATAAAACAATTAAAACTAAAACACTAACCATTTCTAAAATTATCTACAATCTAAACACTTTTAACTAATACTAATAAATCATAACTAAACTAAAACTAACTACACTTATAAAAGCATAATAATAGCAATACTTAAAAGAAACTGACATATGAATTAAAGCACTAACCAATTAAAACTAATTAATATTTAACTAAAACCAAATCTTAATATAAATTAGCTATTAAAAAGAAACCCACTAACATTCAAACTAAAAACTTAAATCAATCTATCCCCAACTAACCCTATAACTAACTTACCCCTTGACTACACTTCTAACCAGAAGGTTGAGGTCAAATCTTCCCCACCTCCTGCACACTGCCCTAAGCGCTGACTAGCGTACCATGAGGTAGGTGGTGTCCCCCCCTTTCCTGCACGAGACAAGCCCTCAAGTGGTGCTCCAAAAGCATGGTGGAAGACTTTATCATGTCATCAACTTGGCATCAATTCCTACTTAGAACCTTGCGCACCCCCCTGCCTAGAAACACAACTACTACTGACACAAGAGAGTATTGGGACACATGGGAGAATAGATTGTTTGCAGATTTAAAAGGTCTTGGCCACGCCTAGGTAAGATGGAGGGGATGTTAAAAGAGTTTGTTTTAAATTATATTTATATATTTTTTTGTTTGACTTTAACTTCCCCAAGAGCATGCTACACCCAAGTTGAAGAGATTGGGAAAGTGATGTTAGCATCATCATGATGACCCCCTTCTTCTTTCAATGCCTTGGTAAGGGGTATAAAGCCCACGTACAAGCAAGAGCCCCCAATAAAGATGGCGATGGGAAAGGTAAGAAGGAAGTTTGTTTGTTTTTAAACAATATCCGCCATGTCATTAATGCCCACCTCCATCCTGCCTTCAAAACTGGTGCCTAAGAAAGTTGGAGGTAGTTATTGCATAAAGTTAATTTGGTGAGTTTTAGTTTAGAGATATATAATTTTTATTTTATTTTTTTTTTGCATTCTTATTTGTTTTGAACAAAACCTCCTTTTTCTTTATA
Organism: Cupressus sempervirens; assembly: GCA_028749045.1. Taxonomy (NCBI): domain Eukaryota; kingdom Viridiplantae; phylum Streptophyta; class Pinopsida; order Cupressales; family Cupressaceae; genus Cupressus; species Cupressus sempervirens. The sequence goes on along the minus strand of CM053788.1, from coordinate 44,993,040 downwards.
TGCCTAAAGAATTTTATAATGAAATTGTAGGGAATCAAATGAGAATATACTCTGTTGCTTCAATGAATTAAATTTTGTCTCTCATACATATTCCAGAGAGCAAACTGCTCCTAAGATTGTTCATTTTTTTGTCAAGCCATTTTTTTTTAAGTGTCCACTTTTGTCTTGCAAACTGATTTTTATAACAAGAGGTTTTTTTTTTTTTTTTTTTTTTTTGGATTTACCATTTGCATAGATTAACAAGATGATTGAAAAAAAAAAATTATCAACAATGAGAGATTTAATGTATCTCCTAATACATATGAAATTGGATTGAAATTTCAACATAAAAAAATATTTTTCCTTAACATAATTGAAATTTGAAGATTGTATAATTTCAAATAAACACATCATTTAATCTATTTTTTCACACACCTATACATGAGTTGATTTAACATAAAATACAATGCAAGGAATTTTTCTCAATCTTTTCTCTATTAATCAACCTGGTTCAAGGCTCCATTGGGAAAGAACTAGTAAGAAAACTCGACATCTTTTCCAATTACATCAAAATTTATAAAACATTTTTTTTTTAACATGATGATACAATTCAATTGAATTCTACTCTAGGTCTTTTACAAGAGATCTTTTCCAATGTCTTCAATGCATCAAGGGAACCATGGGAAAGACAAGAATCAACATGAAGGTAAAACAACATAATATGATGAACAATTCAAGCATGCATTCCCAACCCGATTTTGTACAATAGGTTCAACATTGAACCAAAATAGGGGGAGGTGGATTTTCTCAATAGGAGACATCAATCACCATATCATAACATAGCCCTTTCAGGGCTAAAATTCAAGAACTTTCGTTCTTCTACAAATGCCCTTCCGAGGTCAATGCAACAAGGATTTTCATTCCTTCCCTTCTACAAGAATTAAAATTTTCATACAAGGTATGTGATGACAAGTAGGGGCCCATACACCCTACCCTCTTTCCCTCTTCTCACCATGAGAGGAGACTCTACACTACTGAGGTCCAACTAAGGCCCTTCCCCAATACTTGGCCACTTCTTCCCTATCCAAGGGTGAGTAATGCCAAAAAAATACCCATGAAATCCCCTCAAAATTTCAAAGCAAGCATAAAAATGACATCCAAGAACAAGTTAAGATTCCTCCCAAAACACCCTCAACACACATACAAGCAATGCAAAGATCATCACAATGCCTTATGCATGAATCAAGCATAAACAATAAGAAGAAACATGATCAAAAGAGTGAAGAACCCTACCTTCACAAAAATTTATGGTAAAATGACAAGTTGAGAAGAGCTTATCCTTCCTTTCCTTCAATCTTCCACTTTTTCTCTAAAAACTAGATTTTGGATAACAAAACCAAAACTTCTCCAAAATGCCTCTAAATATGACCCTAACTCCACTAGACTTTAGGTAACCCCAAGGTGGAGTTTTTGTCACCAACTCATGAAGGAGACAAATAAATTTTTGCAATCAACCAAAAGTAGGGTTTTTGAGTGACCCTAAAAGTCAACCTAGGAGGCTAAGGTGGTGGAAAGTACTCCCAACCCTTACCCTTACCCCTAGGATACTTAAATTTAATGTTTTTAGGCCTTAAAGACTTAATAAAAACCAAAAAAAAGCTAGGAGGATTTTAAGACTATATAACAACCTTCAAAGGAAGACAATGCAAAATAGCACAAATTGGCAAGGGGTTTAGTTTCATCTTTCAATTAGGTTTCCCAGCTAAATATCCTACACACTAATTGCACACATCAGTAGTTCAAGAATCACATGCATATATGTAAATTACATATTAGGAAAATCATGTAAGTTTAAAACATCCATCTTTCTAATAAGCAATTGTTTATCTCATTCTACTCATATTTTGACCATTAAAATTGCATAATCAAAGTGTTAGTTATGCATTCATTTACTTCATAATTATACATGTTCATAAAGCTTAAAATGACTAAATCAAATATCTGAAAGTAAAGCATCACTCATCATAAAATAGCATAATAATGTTCAGTGCATCAAATAATGTCTTGACATATCGAGTCATGAGTATCAAAATAATAAAGTATCAACTAAGCTATGATGAGTCAGGGCAAGGCCTCACAAAAGAAACTATATAGAGGGATTTCAAATGGTTATCAATTTTATTGGTAGTCAAGGTGATGTTCAAGATTATATTATTCATTCTAAGCTTATATTGATAAAAGCTTATATGCATTGAAAAATAATGTAATTACGATTATATTTTCTTCAATAGAGCTATATTCACTTGGTGCTTTATGCATGGTGTGAATTCTACTAGCTATGTAAAATTTATGAATTAGTGATGCTAAGTTATGAGCTTTAAAGAGCCAATTTGTTTATTGTGATTGATATATGCAATCATCTAGTTCTAAAGTTTATTATTTCTACAATTATCTCATTGTTACAAATCATGGAAAGGCTTTTCCTGGTTCTATAAGTTAAAATTTCTCATGAGCATGTGCATTAATTTGTAGTGGCTTCATGAATTTGTTGAATTTTGATATATCATACATCTCCATACTTTTACATTGATGATTGTACATGCATAGTGTGGATTGTAAGTAATTATATTTCATGTTTTATGGGTTTTCCTCATCTAACTAGTGGTTAATTTGTAAGTTGATACAATCATAATTTATGTCTGTTAGATTTTCAATTTTAGAAATTTTCTTAAATTCTTGGTACCCTACTCTTTAGCAATTTCTTGGAAATATTGCCTAGAATAGGAATCCATAGTAGAGATAGATTAATTTGCATTGATAGAATTAAACTCATCCAAAAAGATAAAATACATAAAAATGGTATTACTGATATTGCTTTCATCCTATAGTTTTCTTTGAACTAGCAAAGGTCTCCTCATGAACAATTCACATAAGTCTTCAATTAAGTTACTCAGGAAGTTATCAAATAGCCTAAAAGAACCTTGGGAATAATTATATTATTCTTTCAAAAGGGGGGGTTGGATTTTGTATCTCAAATTTTTAGTCCCTTTCTCATGTGAAAATGACACTTGACACTTCTTATCTAACATTTTTTGAGGTGTAATTGCATGGACTAATATGCTTGTCATGATAGAAGCAAGCATCCATGCTAACACTAAAAATGGAGGTTATTATAACTCCTAACTAATTATGCGGCATAAGGTTATGAAAGCATGAAAATATATTATTCATTGAATACAAACATAGAATAGTAGTTGTGGAATTTGAATGTTTAAATAACACCATGTACCTCTAACAAAAAAGTACTACAATACTATGCATGACCATATTTAAATGTTATGAGATAAATTGGGTTGGAAGAAGATTCAAGGTGCTAACCAAAACATGTTTCATGTCAATCCACATCACATACCCTATTTAGGAATGGTGTTGCATTTAGGATTAAAAAAATTATAAGCAATATTATTTAGCATTTCATTGTCATTTTGTAATAAAAATCATACATAATTTTGGCTATACTTGTACACGAGAGATCATGTATTCGTGAGACCTTGGTGTGAAGTTCTATGAGAATGATAGTAAAGCTAAACTAGACCCAAGAAAACAAACTATAAGATCAACAATTTATGAACATCTCATGTTTCCCTAACTATAACTACTAGAATTACTCTTAGATCAGCATCTCAGTGACAGTTCTAGAATGGGATTATGTTATTTGTGCAGATCTAAAATAAAAGGTAATATGAGATCTATATGAGTGCATGATTTAACAAGATATGAACATGAAATTACTATAGATATGAGCATAAATGATACTAAACAATACTAAATAATGCTAAATGATGATAACACAAAGGCTAAATGATGTTAAAATTCTTTATAGTAATGATGGTAAATGACTTGATAATGACTAGCTCTAGATACGTGTATAGTAAGGATGCATAAAACTTTGGGTCCTCTGCTCTTGATTTTCCCTCCTATTTATAGGATTTTAGAAGGATTTGGGGTAATGATATAGGAATTACTTTTTTATTAGGGGTAATGGTAAATCTGAAAATATCTCATAAACCCCCAAAAGGAAAAGTCCAATAGACTTGCATTGTGAGGATAAATAGGCTTTTTTTTTCTTTTTAAATCAAAAAGGGTGGACTTTCATTTTTGAGAAGATAATGACTTTATTTTCTTTATTTAAATTTGTATTTGTTTTCAATTTTTATTTTTATTTTCATTTTTGTTTGATTTTTTATTTCCCCTTTTGAATTAAATGTCTCTTTTGAAATGATTTTTGGAATTTTGAATTATAAAATGGTCAAGGGATTTGATAATTAATTGATTAAATTAATTACGTGAATGTCTTGATGTTGTATTTGATCCAAAGTCCATTGTTTTTCCTCATTTTCTCTGATTTTATCCTTAATCTTTACTAATTTGATGAAAATCATATTTCCATAGTCTTGCCAATTTTAGGGTGCCTACAAATACCCCTCTTTGAGCTAATATGTGAAGCATATTAGTTCAAAGAATTTCTTGATTCTTCTCATTTTTAATTCAAATCTGATGTTCAAATACTTGATTGTTGATGATTTACTGATTTGATATTGATATGGTGCATGATTGTTGATGATTTGGTGTCTGATGTAGAAATTGTGTTTGATTGTTTGATGATTTAATGGCTGATGCAGATATTGTGTTTGGATGCCCCTATTTGATTGATTGGTTGGCATTTGGTTGGGGGAGAATGTTTTGAGTGTTTGAAGATTTCATTTTTTATATGGATATGATGCCCCCTTGGAAATCAAATTGGAATTTATGATTGTCAAGCTATTGATGTTTCAATTTTATTTCTAAAATTTTTTACGAAGGAGTGAAATTTGGTAAATAAATAGCATGGAAAATTAGGGATGATGAGGAACCCAACAAAAAAAAAGTTGTAGAGTAGTGATAGGATGAAGGGTTTAAAATAGGTCAAAAATACCCCTAGGTAGGCTTAAATAGGTTTAAAGGCCCTTTTACCTAATCATTTTTACACTCACCTTTCATTGTCACTTGGTTGGAGCCTTGGACTAGCAAGGATGGTGGTCCCATTGCGAGAGCATAGGTTTGAGAGGGACCAATAACAACATTCATCTAAGTATGGTGCCTTGATATGTAGCTAAAAATCTCTTTGAGTTTGAATTATTGGATTTGTAATCAATTTTTTTAGAATTTAACATGTTTTAAGTTGACAAATACATGTGTTTCTTCAAATAGCACATCTGTTTAATGCTTTATCACTTTTATATAGTTATAGCACATCTGTAGGTTGAAATAGCACATCCATAAGGCATTTTAGCATATTTAGGGATGCCCTATTTTTGGATTGTAGTGCATACAAATTGATTTTAGTGCATTTGAGAATAGTTTCAATGCATACATAGGTTGTAGCGCATTCACATAATATTGTAGCACAAATGGAGGATAAAGTAGCGTGTTAGTAAAAGTGAAAGTTTTCTTTGAGTGAAGTGTGTGACAATTTCATACTCTGGTGCATCTAATAGATGGAGAAGCACTATTGTCAATAAGAGTGCTTTTGCATATATGTAGCACATATGTTTTTTATAGCACATTAATGATGTAGATTTCCATGTTTGTTCATTATAATAGTGCATGCAAATGGTTTAGTGCATTAGCAATTTTTAACAACAATTTTGAATGACAAAATAGCACATTTGTGTCTGATGTAATTTGTGAAGGTCTCTATAAAAATGTAGGATTTTTTGACTAAATGATTAGTTATCAATAGTAGGTGTATATTGGGGTCAATATTGAATGGATAGTTTAGAGCATAGATGCTCAAGGGATAAAATGTTCACAATAAATGTCAAAAAACTATAGGATTGGAATCAGAAAGTGATATGTAGGAGAAATCTAGTAGATCAAATAAATACCATGTTTCGACCTCAAGATATAGAGGTGGGGAAAAATATTGTGTCTGGGTCAAGATGTAGAGACATACAAAGAACTAGTTCCTACTTGAACCATTAGCTAGGTAGCTAGATTTGGTGACCCAGATTGATGTAGGATAATCATTTTTCTTGATGGATTGATGTAATTATTTGAACTTTATGTAAATAGGTGCACAAATGAAAGTTCATTATGTGCAGGTTGTATTCTTGGCCATTAGATTCAATTGAGAGATTCTCGATCGAGGATGAACAAGTTATAGATAGATGTGTATTTTCATATTTTCTTTGGATATCATAGTTATGGGTGAATCAATAAACTTTGATGGTTGTGGCTGAGAAATGCCACTCAAACCACAACACCTTCCATTTACTACTTGGGGACATAATAATTACCCCAGAAGATGTATATAGGATTCTCATGATCCCTATGGTAGGGGATCTAATATTTTATGATTAGATAGATGTTGGCATAGTTTAGAGAGATATTTTTTTGGATGATGACATTGGGGATGATTGTGTCCCATGGTTTCAGATGCTTTAGTATGATCATCGATCATGCTAATAGGGTTGATAGGAGGATTCCTCCTACCTGATAGGTGAGGGCATGGATGTTTGGTTGGATGGGGAAACATTATTTAAGATGTGATTGAACAACCTATAAGGAAACTTGGCAACAAAAAATATAACCGTTTCCACATAACCCATAATAGATCTGAAATAAACACGGAATTAAAATCCACATGCAAGAGAAAAGACAACATACCCACAAAATGTGACACAAGATATACCCTGGGAAACCCTCATTGAGTGAAAAACCAAGCCTCCAAAAGCATCCATCACCATGTATTATTCAACAAAAATACCATTTCCATACAACCATGGAAGCCTTCATGGCCATAGCCACTACCGAGCAAACTATGTGAACAAGCATGAATCCACACATCCCATGCCATGCTTCCAACCTTCACAAATGCTCCCTTGGCTAACCTGTCAAGCCTTGTCCCACTCGACTCTTGCCTTTTGTCTTCTCCTTGTCACTCTTTTTTCTCTCTACAACAACTACCCTTGTGGCTGCTTATATAGTAGCAAGTCCCACAAAACCACTAAGTGGTATTACATAAACCATGTGCTAAAACCATGTGCTACCTAACCCACTGACCCCACATTTAATATTGGGCATTTAATTCTTTTCCCCAATATTAAATAATTACATGAAATATTTTCACAATGTTACAATACAACTCATCAAGAATATTTCATGGGAATCTTTACATGTTGCACATCCATCTAGGTACAACATTACATAATAAAAATAAAATAACAATATTATGCAATGTGTGCAACACCCATTATCTCAACAATCTCCCACTTGTTGTATATATTGCATAGGGTCAATCCGTAGCTACATAAATGAACAAGGGAACAATCCCTCCCAGCACATCCACCATCATGGATCAAAATACACCAAGTGCTCCATCCTGGTACCCACAACAAAATCAAAGTATCCAGCATCTCAAACATGAATGATCTCACCTCCTATTAGGCCACTCCCACTAGACATACATAGAAGCCATCCAAAGAGAAAACCACCCAACATGTTGCATTAGAAGATCATAAAATCCTGTACCAACTAAAATTCCAAGCACAAAAAACCTGATCCAAAGGTAATCACATGTATCCTTAGTTATCAAAATATCCATAGCTGAAATAGCACCCACAGCAAGTGCCAAACCCATCCAACTATCCATACCTCAAAGGTATAACAAGTGAATCTCATATCACTGACATATCCAATCTGCAACCTGCAATCACAAGCCTCAAGAGCAATACCTGTCACATATATACCAAGAAGCTCCCATTGCAAAAGATAATGTCAAATCTATGACCAATCCACTCAACACATCTCAAAGAAGTGAATCCATGTAGCATCAAGGACATCCATAATACATAATCCAATATCCTACAAGAATAACTCTCATAACAAGTCTCCAATAGTCTCTTAAATTCTCCACAACCAACAAAGGAAAGAGATAAAGAAATAACCATGTCATCTCTCACATGACATACATGAGCACAAACCAGTGATCACAATCTCCAACCAATCTCAAATCCAATGTAAGAAAAACTAAACATCCAGGAAGATAACCAAGACTAGAGAAACCATGCAAATCAAACCTATATCATGTCCTTCTACACACACCTCTAGATGTAAACTGTGCAAGTATGATCTCCTCCATAAAACCGCAACAAGAAGCCTCAACAACACCCAAACCATACCATATAACTAATCATGGATGTAAGCCTCTCACAAGAAGATCAAACTCAATAAACCCATTCCTAAACCAAGGAATAACCATTCCTAATCCAAGGAAAATGCCCAATATAAAACCATCTCCCAAACTCAACCAGCATAACAACATATGCACATGGAGATAACCAATGCTAAACCATCTCTCAAATGAACCCTCCAGAACTAACACATGTACCATAGCTCAAGATCCATATCCATGAAAGACAAGCATAAATATAATGCAACTGAGAGAAAAATCATGGGCTATACCTCTCAAGTAGCAAACTTTCGAGTAGACCAAGAGTGGGGAATGAGAATGCTCATCAAGATACCCAAGTCTCCAACCAAGACTCATCTAAGAACAATCTCCTCTCAAGTCCATATTAGGTGACTGCCCCTCAGACTTTCTACTGAAACCATCAACCGTCCCAACAAATACTTCTCTAATCCAAGAGAAATCAGCGTCACCACTGTCTCTAAGTATCCATGAGCACCTATAACCAATCAATCTATGCCAACTCCAAATGAAACATAGCAATATCATGAAGTATCCAGCTTATGATCAGTGTACTCAATACCAAGAAACTAAACCAAGATCAATGTCAAAGTTCCAACCATGGCCTCAGGAACATAAACATGACAACATGATCTTACCATCTCAACTAAAAAGAGATAACATGCTTCATATGAACACACCATAACATGTCACAACTCTAAATGCGTATCAAGAGTATACCATGACATAATAATGAAACCATCCTCACACCAAGGATAACATGTCAAATAAAAACATAAACCACACCTTTGCCAAGAACCCTGTGAGTCCTCAAGATGCATCCATCTCCACACACCATGAAGAAAACCATCTCCACATACCAGGAAGAACCATCTCCACACACCATGAATCTAACCAAGAACTCCATGAGTCCTCAAGATCTAACCATCTTCAAACACCATGAAGATAACAAGTGCACCATGCAAATGTCAAAGACGCTTCTGCATCAACAGGATCTAAGAAAAAGCTCCAACATCTGCAAACACTCAATAAATATATAAATGCCAACAAAACTCCCACTCAACTATGGTACCAAGTCACCTATGGCATCATAAAATCCATCCTCTCTAAACCAAGAAGATATAAACTAAACCAGGAACTAATCCAAGCTATCTATGACATCATGATGAAAATACCATCCTCTAACCATGAGAATCAACCAAAGCATCAAACCATCAAAGAACTCAAAGTGCACATCATGAGCTCCTTAAAAGAAACCAAATAACCATGATCCTCAACAAAGAAGATATACCACCATAACTAAATCAAAAAAATCCAAGCTAATGAACATCAAGGATGTACCTGTATATCCAATCATGTCATGCCAAAAAATCCATAACACCGTGATCACATCCATGAACTGAGCGTCTCGTTCTCAATATGTCCAACCTATCAGCATAGTCAACCACAATCCTCTACCATGACTGCACCTGGTAACAACATCTCATCCCTTCTACATGAAGAAAATAGTAAATCATGTGACTTAGGGCATAGACAACCCAAATCCAAGCCACCAATCTGAATATGCATCAATAATGAAAGATCAATGGGCAAAGACAAGTCATCATGTATATCCAAACCAAACACTAATAACCATATCATCATAAGACCAATCTAAAATATGAACTGAGTATACAATGACATCAAATCTTAAATCTCCAATGCCATAAACTCATAATGTTACCAGAGTCAAAATATTTTAATAAATTGTTCAGATTAATATATCACCAAATAAATCATGCCAAACCTACACCAAATCTGAACCAATGTGTAGAGCTCTCCAAGAGCTTTTTCGTTGACTACTCGAAGTCCAAAATTCGACTCCGTATGCCCAAGTTATGCCCTAATTTGTGCTCAAAATAAATAACATCTGACTTTAGGGCTCTTAAAACCTGAAAAAATTTCAAAATCATAGAACCAAACCTACACCATTTTGTAGTTCTCTGAATTAGCTTTCCAACGCCTGTAAGAACTCTAAAATCCGATATTCTGAGAGAAAGTTATGGCCATTTTACTAAGACAGTCTTTTTACCATTTTCAGTATGATTTTTCATTTTTAATTTTTTCAGTGACGAAAATTCCGACGGGATTAAATTTGACGGCCATCATGGGCTGAAACTAAAAAACTCTTTCATTTCCTCTGAACATGGCCAAACTAGGGCATATTATATATCAAAATTTATGAAAATGTTGACCCGGATCCAATGGTGAGGTCTGTTTTTACCCAGGAGGTCATTTCTACATGCTACCCCCCAAAACCCTCATTTAAATGAAACATTTGAAAAAAATCTTTTTGTCCAACAATTTCACATGCCCAAATCTTTTAACATCCCATCATAATAGCAAACCCAAAAACCTCAAATCTGCAATAAATCATTCATATATCTTGCCCTTTCTTTTATCCTCTCATGCATTCCCATGGATTCAATCTAGGGTTACAATAATAAAACCATAGCTCTGATACCAATTGTAAGGAAACTTGGCAACAAAGAATATAACCGTTTCCACATAACCCATAATAGATTTGAAATAAACACGGAATTAAAATCCACATGCAAGAGAAAAGACAACATACCCACAAAATGTGACACAAGATATACCCTGGGAAACCCTCATTGAGGAAAAAACACAGCCTCCAAAAGCATCCATCACCATGTATTATTCAATAAAAATACCATTGCCATACAACCATGGAAGCCTTCATGGCCATAGCCACTACTGAGCAAATTGTGTGAACAAGCATGAATCCACACATCCCATGCCATGCTTCCAACCTTCACAAATGCTCCCTTGGCTAACCTGTCAAGCCTTGTCCCGCTCGACTCTTGCCTTTTGTCTTCTCCTTGTCACTCTTTTTTCTCTCTACAACAACTACCCTTGTGGCTGTTTATATAGTAGCAAGTCCCACAAAACCACTAAGTGGTATTACATAAACCATGTGCTACCTAACCCACTAACCCCACATTTAATATTAGGCATTTAATTCTTTTCCCCAATATTAAATAATTACATGAAATATTTTCACAATGTTACAATACAACTCATCAAGAATATTCTATGAGAATCTTTACATGTTGCACGTCCATCTAGGTACAACATTACATAATAAAAATAAAATAACAATATTATGCAATGTATGCAACACCCATTATCTCAACACAACCATGGATATTTGCATGGGGTAGTTACATTTTATCTCATTTGTATCATGATTTACATCAAGTGGTGTACTCAGGAGCTGCATCACTATTTTTTGGTGTGGTGATATTATAGATTTGGACATGGGAGCATCCTCTCATCACATGGCCTATATGTGTTTGACAGTGACCACAGGACAGACCTTGTGTTTTTTTTTTTTTTTTTTTTTGTATGTGTACGTTGGTATCATTGTCCAGCCTCATATGGGAAAGAAAGAGTAATGGAAATGTATGTTAGATGACATGGATGAGGCTATGTGGAGGCCCTACTAGTATATAGAGCCATGGTCATAGAATGATGATGAGATGGTATACTTCTTTGGTCTTCATTATTTGTTTGGTTGGATTCCTTTAGTGATTGAGAGATTTTTCTTCATGAGGGTAGTCAAGCAGTTTGGTCAGTGATAGGGGATGCAACAAGGATTAGCACATTATGTTTGTGTGTATTTAGAGAGACTAGTATAGGGTCCCACATTAGATTATAAGTCATGTTGGGAGGCTTTGATGGATATGATAATGATGCCACAGATATGTTCATTAAGAGATGATGTGCCAGATGTTAGGATGGAGGGGGACTATGCACAGTGGTTCAGAGAGCACCCCTTTCTGAGATATATGGATCTGACTAATTCAATTCCATCTATTGAGGAGTAGTTGAGTGGAGTTGAGGATGATGATGGTTATTATGGTAGGGGTAGGGGGAGAGGTAGAGGACCAAGGGGTCAAGGTAGGCATAGAGGTAGAGGAAGATCCTTGAGGATGTTGCAACAGAGAACTATGCCACAAGTTCTAGTGTGGAGACATATGTCAGCACATAGATTGGGGGATGTAGTCAAGGAGAGATTCATAGTGGTCTATGATTGTGGGGGTATTGTGATGGGAGTGGGCACAAGAGCCAGTATGGATAGTGCATCAGCTAGTAGGATCGGTCGTATAGGTTTGGATAGTGGCATGGAGCCCAATAGGAGGGTGCATGATTTTGATGGCAGAGGATAAGATGACATAGGGAAAGGATATGGGAGGACGTACAATTTGTGAGGAGGAAGAGACATCAAGTATAGAATCTTTGCATGTAAGTACAGGTCTCCTAGCCACACCCACAATAATAACCACACATGCATGTATGCTCAGTATAGCCGACTCTTGTACAAGGTGGGGCATTAGATTTGGGAGCCTGTGTGAGTGTCATAGAGACACAAATTGGATTACTTAGCCCTTAGATTAGTTAGTTTTTAAGCATGGTAAAGGCATTTATAGCATCAATGACACATAAACCTCCACCTCTACCTTTGTCGCCAAACACAGAGCTTCAGCCATACTAGTCACATAGAATACAATTGTTAGTGAAATTATCCCTAGTGAATGGGATCCATTAGGTTAGGCATAGAGAGATGGGATTAGTATCCCTAGTGATCAAGAACCTCCTAATCCACATAGATAGAAGAGGTAGCTGGCCCAAGTGGTGAGACACAATGATGAGCCTTGTATCATATTGTGTATCAGTCTAATCATAAGATGTATCATAGATGTACTTATATTGACCATTTGGTATACTTATTTGTTAGCATGAATGTTGATGTTATTCCTTTGGGGAAGTATCTTAAGCATTTTTCAGAGCATGTGGATATTGGTAACATGATTGATATGTTGCATTCATGACTGTGTTTATCATTGATCAAAACATAGTATGGTTTTTTTGAAGACTGGCACAGTGGTAGATAGAGATTGAGGTCGTATGGATAGAGGTTTGATGTTCAAGTAAAGTGTGGTTAAGGACATTTTCTATGTTGTATCCTAATGACAAGGTTAAGTATGCATCAAGTAAGTCAAAGACATACAAACAATATGATTTCTTTACAAAAAGTAGTATAGAGATAGAATACTTGATAAGTAGTTTGTGATGATTGGTTTGTATCTCCTAACATAGATGGAATCATGATGTGTAAATTTATACAGTGACAAAGGATAGTCTAATGATGACATTAGTGAGTGTGCAAGTTCACAAGTCACACGTGTGCGAAGTTGTAAAGACTTTGAGCTAGCAGTATTGTGTGATTAGAAAATGATTAACTATCTTAATGTGGTCTTATTATAATTAATTGGCAAAGCCTCAAGGCCAACTCAAGGAATTATTTTGAGGAAAAGGTATAAAGGAAGGATATTTTCCTTTTGTTAAAGTGAGTATGGGATGTGAATTGCAATTAAGGAGTGTGAATAAGAGTAGAGTGTTTGGTAAATGTGAGTAAGTGATCCAATGGATTATTGGATGCAAAATTGGTGGTCTAGTATCAAGATCAAAAGAAATGTAGTAGTCTGGTTGATAGGACAAAGGAAGAGGAAGTACAAGTGTAGTTCATTTCTATTAATCTACAATGAATAATATAGAGATCATTTGGATAGTGGGTTCATTGATCTTGCTCTTGAAGTTTTTTGGACAATGGTCCATCTACCTTCTACCACTCCTAACAAGGTTGGCATAACTCCTAATAGGGTTTCAATCTCCTAATAGGGATTCAAAGTCTCCTAATAGGGATTGATATTGGTGTAGGAGCACTTAGGAGGGCAAGTGAATCATTGAAGACACCAAGGACTAAGGAGGAGATCTTGACAAAAAAGCCTATAAATTGGAATATATTGAAGCCTATTATGGCCTTTTTTAATGAAAAATAAAATGTAATGGATAAATGTCCTAATGGTCCTAATAGAGACCTTAGATCTAAAATGCAATGTTAATGGGCTAATAATTCCTTAGGGGTCTAGAGAGGCTTGTTAATAGGTTCAAATAATTCATAAGGTCCATAGAAAGGTGTTACTATTAGTTAGGGGTCGATTGGAGTCTTTTCATTAAAAGTTTCAAATTTGAAAATAAGGCTAACGGCTAGTTAAGGTTTTAGTACTTTTTGGGATCATTTTAATGTTTTATTAGTTGTTATCATTCCAACTGAATGGAATAAGTTATAATTAGAGTTTATAAAAGCTTGGAGAGGCCTAGGATCTGGACAATAAGAAGACAAGAAAAGCACTATACGAAAAACACAGATTGGGAGTAAATAAAATACAGCTTTCTTGTTATTTGCACTATCTCTTTGAATGATTTCATTGTATTTTCATTGAATACAGCATTCAAATCTTGTGGGATGAATTAGTACCTTTATATAGTCACTTTATGATTTCTTGAAGGGATCCTAGAGCATTAAAAGACTCTTTTTTTGTTATTCATTCCAAACAATTGCTGTAACTGTTTAAGAATTCACTGTTTTGAGAGGGTTTATGATGTTTTGATCCATTACCAAGGTATTTTAATATTTTTTCCTTTGTAATGGATCCTTTGTAACATATTTCAAATTTTGCTAACCAATTTAAGTGCAAGAAGAAACATTTAAGGGGTGATCACCATGACTAACCATGGAAAAAGAAGAGGAAAATGTTTCTACAAGTACAACAGTAGAACATTTGTCTTAATAAGGGTTTTTTTTTATGTTTGGATGAGTTATGGCATGTCCTAAATATTTTTTTCCATCTTTGAATGGATTCTAGAAATGCTTGGAAGTGGGAGAACCGTAAAACCCTTGTTTTGTGCCATTTAAGGAGAGGGTTTGTTGGAAAATGTGCTTAGAAAGGTCAAATTTGCAAAAGGAATAAGGAATCCTTAGTTTGGCACCATAATACCGTACTATATAAAGTTTGAGAGTTAGGGGATAAGTTTAAAGGGTACTTGCTTTGTAAAATTGGCCTAATTAGGCCTAATTTTGAGACAAACTACCATGTTTCGTACAATCTTTCCAAAGGAGTGATATATAGTTTTTGGATATGTTATACAACTCTGAAAAGGGTATTTGAAAATCATATTTATTTTCTTAGTGTTTTGTAAATTTTAGGAGAAAAGTTAAGAAAATAGGGTTTGTTGTCATAATGAAGAGAATAAGCCTAGTCAAGGAAGGTAACTTGGTTTGTGTACGAACTTGCATTTTGGGGTTGTAAAACCTATTGAAAAATGTCCATTTAGGTCTGATAAAACACTTTTTAGAGTTGGAATAGGTAGTTTAAAGGTGCATTTAAAAGTTGTGCATTTGAGGGCTATTGAGTGCCTTAAGAACCTAGTGAATCTTGGGTAATCATTCAACTTTGTGAATTTATCATTGAATATTTGTTGTTACCTCCTTGGGTCTTCATCAGATATGTACTAAATATTTTTATTGACTCATAATAGGGTCCATCCTCTAAAAAGGAATATTTATATTAGTACATCATCTTTTGGGTGCCATCTCCACCAAGGTTTTCCCTTTGATAAAGGGTTTCCCTAGTTAACATATATGGTGTTATTATGTATGAGTATCTTGTTATGGTTTCTAATTATATTTCTCCTATGGTTTTTTGGAATTAATAACGAGAAAGTAAGCTCTAAAAGGGAGGTTGAATTAGCCATTCAAAACTTTCACCACATATCCATCTCATAAGTTGTATGTAAACTAAAATAGCTAGCTAAACATGTTTATCCATAGCATGAAACAAATAACACATAACATAATAAATTTATTACCTAAAAACCCTCTCATGAGAAGGTAAAATTGGAGTGGGTATGATGACCACAAATATTCACTACTACAATTGTAAAGTGTATCCACTGAAGGTTACAATAAGTTTGATCATAAACTATGATCTACCCTGTGAAAGGTCTACCTTGTTAAAGGCTTACAAACAATGATAAATCTTACCATGTTAAAGAATTTCAACACCCTGCTAAAAGTGTGCCTTGTTAAAGGACCTAAACTACAATAAAGTAAGGACTATGTTAAAGGATTTACAGAAGCCTGCTAAGACTACTCGATTAAGAAATTTTCACTTATTCACCTGTTAGAATGTTTCAGCCTTGATCCTTCAGTTAGCACCTCTCTGCTAGATATTAGATCTCCTCTTTCCTGATGTGTACTTAATCCTCCTAATCAAATGTATCTCTTATGTCCTATAACTACACTTCTATGTTCTCTCTAACTAATTATGTAATTCATATCTCTCTCACAAACTCCTTAATCACCATGAATGCTCTCTCTATCATTAGCATTCTCCCTTCTCTTCTCATTTTTGCATACAAATTTGTAGGGTTTTCCGTCCTTAAGAAGAATTAGGTGAGCTAGGATTATGTGCACTACATAGGGATTCTCAATATATATTCATATATATCTTCTAGAATCGTAAAACAATCCTTAACTCGGCCCAAAATTGGTTTACATAGGAGTTTTTGCCATTACAAAAAACTATGTCCAAAACTATTTACTTGGCACTTGAAAGCTCTAATGCTCAACATTCACTATATCCTTAATGTTGTAACTCAGTTCTTGAATGACTTAACATATGAATCACTCATCATATATGACTTTCTTAGCACTTGAGTGACTTGGCACATACATCTGCTTGGCACATACTGGTGCATGGCACTAACTATGTATATTTCTCAACATACACTACTTACTCGACACATACAGAGTTTTGTTAAGTAATGACTTAAGTGTTTTGTCACTACCTTGTCAAAACCAAAATAAGATCAACAATCTTCCCCTTTGACATGAGTGGAAAAAATACTTTGACATGCATATACAACCTAACTAAAGTGCATAATTCAAATAATTTGTATCTCATACAAAATTTCAAAATTTTGCACAACTGATGACTTAACTATCATACCTCTCCAAAAATTTATAACTCCCCTTGAGTTGAGTGTTCCTTGTTTTTCTATATAACTATTTTTGAGTAAATATATTTTACTATTAGTGTCCCCTATTTATGTATCAAAATTGTGTTTCACTTGTTTGCAAGAACTTTATAGTCCCCCTTTTATTCACTATAGCTCCTTATACCTACTATCCCCCTTTTTTGACACTTATGTCATTTAGGTGGTACACTTATAGTGTGTTTATCCAGAAATGATTTGTGGAACTCCATAATTATTTCCAATGCTACATCTCAGTTGTTGCACGCTACCTCTAGAGATTGGTATTGGATATCTAGCTTCGTAGCAAGGTTAACTAAGCCATCATGTGTAGAAAGTTGATTATCTTTCTTCATCCATGTTTCAACGAAGGCTAGTTCCTTGTGAAATACTTCCATGTGTGCAGTCAACATGGACTAGATACTAATCAAGGTAACCCTTATGTTTTCATAGTTTGCATGTAATGTGGTTATCTTACCTTTAGTGGAAAGTAAATCCTAAAAATGAGCATGGCTTTAACCAGAAGATAGTTTCAATGTTGTACTTGTGGATTTTCAATGTTGTACTTGTGGATTGTAGATCTGCTTGCAACCAATCAATAGCCCTTTATGCTTCTTGTGTGAATAGATTCACATCACAAAGCTTTGTGCATAGAGAAAAGATATTCTCCAACACCTTTTTCATATCCTCCATTTTGATTGTTAAGTCAACGTGTCTTAGTGCAATAGTACTAGATATTTGTTCAAGAACTTTTGTTTGAAACTTCTTTTCTAACCCCTAATAGTTTAGTATTTGATTCTAGGTCATCATCATTAATCTTGTCAACAATATTTACTAGTTTCTCAAGAATAGGTTTTCTCTTCATTAGGGGTTGGGAGACTGAAAGCATCAGGAAATATGTCTTTAATTTCATGAAGCACTTTCTTCTACTTATGCTCCCTTCTCAGCAACTCTTTGTGTTTATTCCTATGTAGAGCTTCCTAGAGAATGCCCATCTGCTCAATGGTGATTGTAGTTAGATCAAACTTTGGAAGTCCAATTACCTCATAAAGACTCACATCTCCATAAGATATTACTTCCAAGCTCCTAGATGTTTCTGCACTTGGCCTAGATATTTGCAATGGTGTGGCTTGAGTGCTTAGCCTCTAAAGAAATTGACTACTAGTAGAAGGTACAAAAATTGGTAAGGTAACTAGAGTCTAAATAGCTATTTTTTGCTCTAAAGGAGTAGTCACCTTAAATTCTTTAGGCTTGTCAATCTGACTATCCTCTTTTTTCTCATCACCTTGTATCTATGGTGTAGGTATAGGACTTGCTTCCTAACCTAATTTGATTTATGTTTGATTCTTCTCAACTATGAGTAAGTCTTACTTGTGAGAAATGAATGGAATAAGAGGTAATGCAACTAGTTTTGTAACACATTATTGTTTAGTGCTTGCACTCTGTGTTTCTATAATTTTTACCTCTAGGGGCATATTAGATGTGTCAATTTGCTTCTTCCTTACTGCTGCCATACCTACCTTTTCAATTTTATTAGTTCTCAGCAATACAAGATTTGAGCATAAATTAGTTGCCATGGTGGAATCCTTCAAAATATTCTCCAAATCATCATCTGTCAAGGGATTGATTTTTTGAGAAAAAATTTTAGAAACATCCTTGATTTTCACTAAGTCCTACTGACTTACTTGGTCTTCATGTGGAGGACTAGCACTCGACACTTGTACCTCAAGTAAACTTTGATCATCTTTTTTCTCCTCCTTAGCTATGGCATCTTCTCCTATTTTTTCCTTAGTTACTTCCACATGACCATCCTTGACTGATGCATCTTGTGCATCTTAGCTACATGTTGTTCATCTTTCTTATGATTTTGCATTTCTTTCTCACCTTTCTCTATCATAGCAGGAATGGGTAACTTGTAAATAGATCTCCATATTGCTTTACTCTTAATTACCACATCCTCTATATTCTTCTTCAATATACTGAATGCTCTATATTTTAGAGTGAATTTACCTTCATGAAACTCTATAGCCTCATCTATCATTATCTTTGGAAATTCAGGTATGACTTGGGCTAAAGTGGTTTTCCTAATTTGTCTTTCCATTTGTAGGTTTTATTGCCATTTCTTCTCAACTTGGTCATAAAAAATGTTAGGTAATGAGTTGGAAATCTCTATAGGATTTTATTTAAATGTAGCCATCATCACATATATGGCTTCCTCTATAGTATTTTGTTTAACTTTTCTTATCTCATCAAAATCTATGTGTGCAAAACCATACAAATCTACATTTGATTTATAGTGTTACACAAATTATCTAAATTAGAGGAGGGATTGTGGCTTACCACCATGAATTGACTCATGTCATCAAATTTTGTCTTCTCCTCATCTAACTCAGCTGGAACTACATATTTTCTCCATTCATGTGTCTTCTTGATTGGTTGGTTTGGCTATGCTAAAGCAATAGTCCTCTTACCTTTAGGTTTCTCAACAACCTTGACTTTTTTATTGGCTACCCTTGTGCTAGCCTTGATAACAGGAGTTGTTGGTTTCTATTGTGATAGTTTGACAACCTTCTTCTTGGGTTTCTCCACTATAGCCTCCTTAGCCTTTCTTTTCTTTTCAGTAGGCTTAGGTACTTCCTTGGCTTCTTCTCCCTTGGCACCTTCTTCATGAGCTCCCTCATCTTCTCCTTGACCTTGAGTAATTTCCAAAGGGGCTTAGAATTTTTCCTCCTCTTCTTCATCTTCATCTCCATCTTCTTCTTCATCTCCCCCTTCGCCAAATGTCCCCTTTAGCTTCTTCACAAGTTTATTCTTCTCTCTTAAAATAGAAGTTTTCTTAAAATAAATTTTAATTCTGGACTTGGCTTCCTCATAATTCCAAAATGAGGTGTCACTTATATCTATTTCCTCTGCCAATAAAGTTGTAAAAGTTGCAAACACCTCATCAATATTTATCTCATATGGCAAGGGCTTAATCCATCTGACCTTGGGTAGAAATGCCTACACATATTACAATCAACTAAAAGCAAACATCATCATAATGTTTCTCAACTATTGGCATTGGGATCCTTAGTCTCTTCTTCATAGACTTCTTAAAGTCTTTAAAATAATTTATCATCACTGACTCAAAGTTGTCTCCAAGTTTCTTTGTGTATTCTCCAATTTTAACTACAATAGACCTATTGGTATTCCAAGCAACTTTACCAAACGAAGGAAATAAGTTTTGAACATAATAGAATATATAAAATAATAAAGACCCAAATTTTCATGTTGCACTCTTAGTTTTCCTTATGGCTCGCAAGTTTTCAGATAGTAACTAAAGTTACAACTCGGCAAGGTCATAGGTGTGGTCTCTCTTTACTATTTTGTATCCCAAATCTATAGCCATGTAGGACACATTGTTCAATCTACTAGACTAAAAGAACTTGTGAGCTATCACTCTCATAGCAAAAGCAATTAGGGGGTCTAAGATAGAATCAATAGACATTCCCATGTTATATTCCATAATGCACCTATATTCTTCTCAATTGTCTCTTTTGAATCTCTTTGCATGCTCTTGGGTCGGTCAAGGGTAATATACCCTGACACTCGGCTAATGATCCTTTTAGTGATCTTAATGGGTCCATTTTCTAGCCAAATGAAGTTTCCATGTATTCTATTGAGCACAATCTTGACCCATTCATTCTTGAATACATTAGGGAAATCTAGGGCATGGGTCAACCTTTTCCTTTCTATGATTTTATTCTCTTCCCTAAAGATCCATCATCACAAAGTTGATTGTAAAATTCCCTAATCTTCATGTCACTTATACTTCCAACTTTGCATGTATAACAACACCTAGCATCTTGACTCATTAAGACTTTTGGTGCTATCATAGATAGCGCACTAGACAAGTCTCCTTTATATGCAATTTTAGGTGTTTCCTAGAAATGTAGTTGTCTAACCTCATTACTAATTAATTTCACATTAAAAACTTCATTTCCCCCTTTCCTAACACTTGTAGAAGATCTTTTTGCTATATTTGATACCTAGGGTTTACGAAAACTCAAATAGAAAAACTTGGCACCAGTAAAATACCTTTCCAATCTAATGAATATGTCAAGTTGCAATTGAATTTGGTTTGAAAATGCAAGAATATTGTATTGCAATTCTCCTTTGTGCTCTTCATGCTCTCTTTGATCTTGAATGAATAAAAATGAGTTGAGAAATGACTATATAGCCCTTAAAATTTTTTAATAAATGCTTAATGGTTACATAGTTGTAAGCTCGGTCATTATAGGGTTTCCAACTCACTCGACTTACCCATGACTTCCACTTCACTCAGTTCACATAACATGCTTGGCCAATAGTACCATACCATCATAGCTCAGCATCAACAAAAATTCCATTCACACTTGGCAGTAGCTGTGAAATTTGTCATGTTTGGCAACAACATGAAAACTAATAAAACTAAAGATTTCTTCTAGGTTCTAACTATTCCATTTCATCTTAATTCATGCATATATAATCTTTTCAAAACTTAGATTCTTGGAACTGATGTAAAATATATCATTCAGATATCAGTCCCACTCATACCTTTTGATTGCCTAGTTAGGGGTGATGTGATCACCTAATCCATTGGATGAGGTGACCTCATCCGAACTTGATGTGTTTCAATCTTCTTTTTTCTTCCATGTCTTGTTCATCTATACTTCAACTTTCTCAACATCAACCTTCTCTTTTCCTTTATTGAATTCACTACTTGGTGCCTTTGACCTTCTTAGACAGTTTCTGCTAATATGACCAATCTTCAAACAACTAAAGCATGTAGTTTGACTCAACCATCTACTGTAGTTATCTCTGAAATGGGTTCTAATGTAATTCTCAGGAACATGTCCATACTCTTCATAAAAGTGAAAATTGTACCTTGTGTTGTAATCCCAATTATAGGATTTTCCATTGTGTTGTACCTTTGTCTACTTATTTGATGTCCACTTGGCATTAGATCTGCATTAGATCTATATACTTGAGGTTTTGGTCTTGCATCCATGTGCCTTATGTCCTTGCTTGTTGCACTTGGGATAGTAACCCTTGAGTTTCTGCTTAGGGTTCTAATTTGCATTGTTGTTCTTGCAAACATTTGTTGTATGACCTAACTTTCCACAATTATGACAAGTGGGTTTTTAGTTCTTACCTTTGTTGTTTCTTTGGTCACCACTTTTAGATGATTCTCCTTCCTTAGTACTGGTGTATCCAAATCTAATAGTATCATTGTTAGATCTAGGAGATCTCATCAGTTTCTCAAAGTATTTGATGGCTTCACTGGGTTTGTTGAAACTTTCAGCAAATTCCTTTTCTCTTCTTAGTTCATTTTTCATTTTTTCATTTTGTAACTTCAAGGTTGTGATTTCAATGTCCTTTCCATCAGTTTCATGACTTATAATCATCACTTGATTCATTTTTTCTAGTTGCATGTTAGCAATCCTTTGTATGTCTGATGTCTTCTCTTACATTTTTTTGGTCAGTGTCCTTTTTTCATCTTCAAACATGACTTTTTCTTCCTCAACTTTTCTACTTGGTCACCTCACATAGCAATACTAATTGGACTTCTTGTTCTATCTTGAGAATTAAGACCTCTTCAATTAGGGCACCATTCTTTTCCATCAAATTTGCAACTATTGCATTAACATCACTTGATTTTCCATCTACAAACAATTCAGTAATGTCTTCCTCTTGGTAATGTGTGTTATTTTCTTCAATATCTATCATTTTCCTTCTTTTCAATGAATTCTTGAACTCATCTCTTTCTTCATTGAGTTGGTATAGGGAAATTTGGATTTTAATCTTTCGGTTCTCAATAGTCTTTCCCAACTTGTACACTTCCATCTCCAAGACCTTTCCTCAAAGCTGCAAAGCTTTCCTTTCTAGAAAACAAGGCTTTGATACCAATTGTTGGAATTAACAATGGGAAACTAAACTCTAAGGAGGAGGGGTGAATCAATCCTTCAAAATTTTAACCATAAAATGATGTAGGAGCATCTTGGGTTGCACTATATCCTAAATGTTTTTAGTTTTCCTTACTGTTGAGTTGCAATGTCTTGCATTACAGAGCTTTCAGTGGTTGTCGAGCATTTAGTTGTTGCCAAGTTCTTAGTTTTTACCTAGTGATTCTTTTGGTTTTTGAGTGATTCCTTTGGTTGTCGAGTGATCCTTTGGTTGTCAAGTTCTCTATGGTTGCTAAGCCTTGGAGGATGTTGCGTTCATAGTTGTTGTTGAGTAACTCTTTGGATGCCAAGCTCATGTAGTTTCCAAGTGCCAATGTTTTTTTTTTGTGAAGTCTTCATTGGCCAAGTTGTCTATTTCTGGGTCCAGTTTGGGCCAACCTTGCATGCATTTAATTTTGGTGTAGGTAGTTAATATTTGATCTAAGCCAACTTTTCATTGTACATGCACTTAATGTAAGGTTTAATTTTGTGATAGGCCAACCTATGGCCACACAAGTACTTAAGGAGGCCTAGGATTGATTTCTAGAGAAGGGGAGGGACTTAGAGATAACTTAGAGGGTTTGAAGGGGGAATGCATAGGTGTTTGGAAATGTGAATTTAAGTTTGATCATGGATTTAGAAGTTGTATTTTGTATCTAGCTATAACCTAGAAGGCCTTATAGTTGGGCATGTATGTTGATTATTTTAAGAATCAATAAGTGTTTTACTTCTCCCTCCTTTAGTTTTTGTTTTGTGTATTATGTTTCTTTTGTGTTAACTCTTGCAGGATGGCTTGGATAGTTGGGTGTGCCTTTGGCCCTAGTTATTCTCATCCTTACCTGCATCATAAAAGCATTCACCACACATTCATCTCATAATTTTCATGTAAACTAAAATAGCTAGCTACACATGTTTATCCATAGCATGAAACAAATAACACATAACACAATAAATTTGTTACCTAGAAACCCTTTAATGAGAAGGTAAAACTAGAGTGGGGATGACACCCAAAAATATTCACTACTGTATTTGTAAAGTGTATCCAATGAAGGTTACAATAAGTTTGATCATAAACTATGATCTACCCTATGAAAATTTTGTCTTGTTAAAGGCTTACAAAGACTATTAAATCTCACCCTATTAAAGGATTTCAACACCTTACTAAAAGTGTGCCTTGTTAAATGACTTAAACTTACAATAAAGTAAGCACCTTGTTAAAGGATTTATAAAGCCTGCTAAGACTACTTGGTGAAGAGATTTTCACTGATTCACTTGTTAGAATGTTTCAACCTTGATCCTTCAGTTAGCACCTCTCTGCTAGATATCAAATCTCCTCTTTCTTGATGTGTACTTGATCCTCCTGATTAGATGTATCTCTTATGTCCTTTAACTACACTTCTATGTTCTCTCCAACTGATTTTGCAATTCATATCTCTCTCACAACCTCCTTAGTCACCATGAATGCTCTCTTTGTACTTAGCATTCGCCCTTCTCTTCTCATTTGTGCATACAAACTCTTTAGGGTTTTCCCTCCTTGAGAAGACTTAGGTGAGCTGTAGTTAGGTAGGTGTACATGGTATATTCACGTATTCATGAAACTTTAATACAGAGTGCAAATAAAATGACAACGAGCTACACTAAACCCAAGAAATCATTGTCAACATATAAACTCTACAAATGTCCCATTTTTTTGTAACTACAACCGCTAAGAATTCTCTCAAACTAGCATCTCAGCAATAGTTCTAGAATGAGAGTATGCTTAAAATATAGATCTACTAGTATGTATACAAGATTTAAGATGAAAATGAAGATTATATGCAAGTAACAACTCTTAGAATACTACCAAAATGGACATGCAATAAGCTAAATATGTGTTAAAATGATACTAAATAACATGAAAACAAAGCTAAAATGCTATCAAAATGACATAAAATTTCTAGAATAACAATGCTAATATGCTCAATATGATGACTCTGAATATGCCTATAATGCAGATGCCTAAAACTTAGGTCCCTTTGCTCTTGAATTATCCTTCTATTTATAGGATTTTAGAAGAGGTCAGGGTAAGAATCTGAATTTTACCTTTGACTGGTGAATGGATGTAAATTTGAAAACATCTCATAAGAGATAAGAAGAAGAGTCCAAAAGACTTGATTTTTGAGGATAAATGAGGATTTTTCCAATTCTTTTAAATGTAAATGGAGGATTTTCATTCTTGTGAGGATAAATAGATTTATTGATTTAATAAAAGTTCCATTTATTTTCAAAATTTTATCTTTTTCCTTCTCCCTTTTGAATTTCATTTTATGATTTTGAATTATTTTTCTCCTCTTTTTGAAGTTGGTTTAGGTCTTATTAATTTGATAGATGATTTAATTGATTAATGACCTGATGTAATCCTTAATTTGAAAATCTTTTATCTTCCTCTCAATTTGTGTTGTTAGATCGAGATTTGTGGTGTTTTAAGTCTTTTCCAATTTTTGGGTGTCTACAAATGCCCCTCTTTGAGCTAATATGTGAAGCATATTAGTTCAAAGGCTATCTTGATTTTTTGATTTTAGGCCAAATTCTTATGATTGAATGTTTGTTCAATGATATGTTGACACTTCACAAGTTGATATGATGTCTGGTTTTCATTGATGGCTTGCTATCTGATTGTCATTGATTTTTGTGATTGATGTTGCAATGTTTTTACTTGGATACCCCAATTTTGGTTGATTTGATGTTTGAAATTTTGGCTAGGGTAGAACGTTTTTGGTTTTTCAAAAAAATTTGATGCCCCGATTTGATATGGATATACTACTCCCTCAAAAATGAAATTGGAAAAATGAATGAGCAAAAATTAAGGAGGTTCCAATTTTATTTCTAAAATGTGAATAATTGAGAGATTAAGATGATCAAATTGGTTTAAAATAATACCCAATTCATGAAAGGGAGCAAAAATGGTCCAATGTTGGGTAAATAGAGAACAAGGTGATATAAATGCTCCTAAGGAGGGTTAAATAGGTCAAAAGTCCTTTTACCCTTGTCATTTTCACATTTCCCTTTAACATTTGGAAATTTGAAACTATGAGCTAGCGAGGATGGTGGTTTCTTTACGAGAGCATAGATTTGATAGGGGTCATAGGTATGAGCATCCAACTGACTGCGATGCCTCAATAACTCATTAAGATCCTCCATTATTAAGATTTTTGCATGTGTACCTAATTTTTTTTTAATTTTACACAAATTGTTGTGGTAAATGTGGTATTTTAGCATTTTTAGTGCATTTACAGTTTCTTTTAGTGCATTTGAAATATTATAGCACTTTCGGATGATGTTTTAGTGCATACAATTAATGATTCGGCACATATAAAACCCTCGCATAGGAGTGAAATAGGGCATTCATTAGGGAAATTTTGCATATGTAGCCTTAAATAGTGCATCTTAATGTTTAGGTGCATTTGATCAATTTTGTAGTGCATATGCACTATTTTTTAACACTTTTATTTCAAATAGTGCTTAGGCACTATTAAATAGTGCATATGAGCATAGGGATAGCACTTAGCCATCCTATAGCTCATCCAAGATATAGAATAGTGCTTGTGGCATTTTTATTGTATCCATTATGTTTTGTAGTACATTCATCCCATGAAATAGCATAAACTAGTTTTGAAGTGCATTTACTTGTTAAAATGATGCTAATGAGGACTTGAAGGGTATAAATCAACTATAAAGCCCTAATTTAGCATGAGATGACATAAAAGATGAGATTTTAGGTCTAATGGGTAGTGATTTTTCACAAACAAACAAATGAACAATAGAAATCAGGGACCCAGAAAGTGATGTCATAGGATCAATCTGACAAAAGTGAGATAAAGAATGATGCCCCAGCTTAGGATATAGAGTAGGGAAAAAAACATGTCAAACTCAGGATACAGAAGGACAATGTAATAGGTCCAAGATAGAACTAGTAGTAGATTAGCTAAATATTGAGAGTAGATTGATTTAGGATGATCACTTGGATGAAAATTGGTGTTGTTGTTTGTTTGATGAAAATAGGTATATGGGCAAAAGCTCATGGTGCGAGGGTTGTATCCATAGCCCCTAGAGGTAGTAGGAAAATTTTTAGTCAAGGAGCGATAAATTATTGACAGATGTGGGTTCACCTATTTGTTACAAATGCCCCAATTCTGAGTGAACAAAGGGCTATTGATAATTGCGGCTAAGCGATGGCACTTAGGCCATAACACCTTTCACCTACCCATGGGTGAGATGACTGTGATGTCAGAGGACTATATTTATTATTGCAAATCCTAACAGTGGGAGATTTGGTGTACTATGATCATACTATAGATGGCATTGCATTCAAAGATTTATTTGGAGATGACAGCATTGGGGATGACAGTGTATCATGGTTCCAGATGTTGCAATATGAATCATTGTCGATAATAATGGTTGGATTGATATGGGGTTTTTGTTCCTAGATAGACAAGGGCAAGGATGTCCAATTGGATGGGGTTAGTTGATATAGGATATGATTGATCAACCACAGAGATTTGCATGGGGCTGCTACATTTTGGGGCACTTATATCATGATTTGCATCAGGTTGTATATTCTAGAGCTTCATTGCTATAACCAGGTGTGATATTGTTACAACTATGGACATGGGAACATCTACCCATTACTTAGCCTATATGTGTGTGATAGTGCCCTCAGGATATGCCTTATATATATACTTACTCTAGTGTGATCATGGAGCCCCATTTGGACAAGAAAGAGTATTAGTGGCAAATTTTGGATGACATTGATGAGGTTGTATGGAGACCATATATGTTTACTAAGCCATGGGTCAAGGATGAGAATGAGATGGTTTATTTCTTTGGCTTGAGGGATTTTCTTGGTAGGGTTCTTGAGGTGATAGAGAGATTTTATTTCAGGCAGGTTGTGAGACAGTTTGGTTGGTAGCAGGGCATGCCACAAGGGTTAGCACATTATGCTTGAGTTCAGTTAGAGAGGGCATGTGGGGGCTGACCTTGGAGTATGAGGCTTTCCTAGAGGTCTTTCTACAGATGATGGATATTCCACATCCATGGGCATTGCGAGATGGAGGGGGACTATGCACAATGGTTCTGTGAGCATTCATTTTTCAGATATACGAAGCCTATTTTGGGCATTGATAAGACATCTAGTGGAGGGGAGGATGGAGATGATGAGGGTGGTCTAGGAAGAGGTAGAGGGAGGTAGTGGGCCAAAGGGAGAGTGAGAGGTGTGGTTAGATCATGGGCGAGATATGGAGGGCAAGGACAAGTAGCAATGGTACTACCATAGAGGGGTGTTGCACAAGGTCTAGTGCAGACGCCAGGAGATGTGGGTGTAGGAAGGTTTGGATGGATCCAAGGTCATGGAGGTATGAGGGTGAGAGGAGGAATGGGTAGTGTTGTAGGATCTGATCAGCAAGATAGTGGTGTTGGGTACGATAGGATAGAGCATGTGAGGGCCAAGTTACCTGATGATGTTCAATTTATTCAGTGACAGAGGCCATGGGTATAAGTCTTGATTAGAGATCCATAGGATTTATAGCCATAGGGGCAGTAGTAGGTGCCACCAAATGTGTAGCCACCACTAGAGAGACCAAGAGGATCTATTAATTTAGAGTCTTGAATGAGTTCCATGGAGGTGAAAATGGGTGATTTGGCGAGTACATTATAGGCATTTATATTGGTGATGATAGATGGGGCATCGACTAGCCAGATGGCCATAGCCATACATATCATAGCAATGATAGATGCAACTAAGCAAGATCCATGAGAGGATAGGAGTGCCCCTAGCTAGTAGGGACCTTCAGATCAGCCACATATAGATGATGCAGGTAGTAAGACAGGGGGATGATTGTATATTATTTGTCAGTGTAGTACTTATCATATGTTTTGTTATTGATGAGGACCATTTGATATTCATGCTGATGTATTCGGTGACCTTTTGATGTTCATGTGGATATACATTGTGATTTTTTTATGTTCATGTCATTTGATCATTTGGATGATTATGTTGATGTAGTCTATCTTATATTCATGTTTACTTGACCCGTTGATATATTGTTCAATCTTTTGCTTTATGAGATATCTAAGTTTTATGATTGTTCAAATGTGTGCACTTGTTATATCATCAACTCACGTATGCATGTGGTGGTATGATTTGATGGATATGATAGTAATAGATATTTGATATATGTTTGAATGAGTAATGTAGCATATGGATAGCGTGATATGTGAGTAAAGAATGTAGTGATTAATGGCATGTATGAATGAAATGTGTTCAAAAAATGTGTGAAGGAATGTTAAGTAACGAGATGCATGAATACAATAAAATGCAATGCATGAAAATGTAGTAAATATGTGAATGTAATGAAATATGTGGATGTAATGAAATATATGTAATTGAAATGTAATGTGGTGAAATGAAATTTGAGATAATGCAATGTGATATAATAATATGAAATGAAATTTGATGTAATACAATGCGATTTAATAATATGAAATATAATGAAATGAAATTTGATGTAATGAACTGTGACAAAATGAGTTGTAATATGATTAAATGAAATGAAAGGTGGTATGTAATCAAATGAGATTGGGCATAATGAAATGTGATGTAATGAATTGTGATAAATGAAATGTAATGGAAGGAAATGAACTCAAATGAAATGAAATGTGTAAATGAACAGAAATGTGATAAAAAGTAATGGAATGAACAATAGAAAGAAATGAGATGAGAATGAAATGAAATGGAAATGTGATCAAATGAAATGGAATGAAATGTGACAAAATGGAAAGAAATGGAATGGAATGGAATGAATCAAATGGAATGAAATGAAATGGAATGGAATGAAATGAAATGGGATGGAATGAAATGAAATGGGATGGAATGAAATAAAATGGGAATGAATGAAATAAAATGGGAAGGAAATATGAAATGGGAATGAAAAATGAAATTTGTAAATGAACATAAATGTGATAAAATGTAATGGAATGAAAAATGAAAAGAAATGACATGAGGATTAAATGAAATGGAAATGTGATAAACTGAAATGGAATGAAGTCATAAAATGGAATGAAATGAAATAAAATGAAATGAAAATGAAATGGAATGTATAAAGGAGATGAGAAGATGTGGTGAATGAAAGTGAAAAATGGAAGTAAATGAATGTGCTAGAGATTAAATGACATGGGATGGGACTTAACTTTTAAGATTCAAAAGCCACAAAATGAAACTTGAGACCCTAGTAAGAATAGAATAAGGAATGAATGCATAAGATGCGATGAATAGTGTAATGAATTAGTGACCATAATTTTTTGAGATTCAAAAGCCACATAATGCAATAGGTGGGATAGGGGATAGGTGAGAATGAAGTGTGATGCAAGATGTAGTGTTGTGATGAGATTGAGTCCACAATATTAGAGTGTTAACCATTGCACGAGTATGTTATTTTGTGACCTGTTGTTGGATAGGCTTACTCGAATTGTTTAGCCTTTTTGTTGATCACTATTGATGAAACTTGTGTGTGTGTTATCCCAATTTATGTGCTAACCTTGTGTTCACAAGAGACCCAAGATAGAAATGCAAACTAAATGAATGCAACTAATTTCCACTTTTATTGTAAAGAGATGCAAATTAATTGTCATCATAGAGTGTTTAATAAAAAGTAACCAAGTACAACCACCACTAGCTCAACTATGGTGATATGAATATTGTGTCATGTCGAGAAGTACCACCAATCATTAACAATGTATGTGAAATTATGATAGCTTATTAAAAACTAAATGTTATAGTTGTAGTAAATTTTTAAAAAAAAGCATGCAAACAATCATATGTTGGACAAAGTCCTCACCTAAGATATCATACAAAATTGGTCAAGGTACACATGGCTTTCCAAATGAGAGGAGGTGCTTACAATTGGACACCAATAATGCATGAAGTCAGAGGATCACTGGAGTTAAACAGTGAAAAATCAAAGGCAAATAAAGTATCATGACTTCATCCTGGCACCTCTAGACAAGTATATCATCAAGGTACTAGAAGTACATAACAATAGAAAAACTAGTAATTGTAGACCAATAGTGCTAACAATTGTGTGCAGTAGTGTAAAATTTGTTCAATCTATGGATAAATTATTTGTCATGGTCAGGCAACGAATCATGAGATGTGTTAGTGGTAAATTTGTAGCAGAATGCATGGAGTGTCTGTTGGCAGAGAATGTTGGCAAAAAAAATTGGTGGTAATTATGGTACGGGAATGGTAGAAGTGTACCTAATACGAGTGTGGTGAGAAGCAAAGAGTGGATGCATGGTAAGGTTGGTAAAGAATGAGTCTAGGTGAGTGATGGCCATAAATAAGTGGATAGCATGGAAATGGAATGAAGCAAAGTGAAGAGTAAAATATGGTCATCGGATTGATTGAGAAGTTTGAGGAAGTATGTAAGTGAAAGAATGTTGAGCTCACCAAATTAGTCATAGTAGGAGGGTGATGCTAGCTAGGGAAGGTGGATTAGGCAAGGGCGAAGAGCAAAGCCCATTTAGCGAACCTCTGAGGAGTTGGTGTATCAACCCAAACTGCAAGTGTTAATTCCAAAGCAAGGTGAATCAAGTCATGCAGGATAGGGGTTAGCACAACCTAACGATGTAGGGATCAAGGTAGAAGAAATGCCCTTGTTAGTATTAATGACATTGTTGGGGACTACAGTGCAATAGGCATTGTAGGTGGTATTGGATGATGATGAGCCAATGATATAGGTAGAAAATAGTTTTCCTAAGATGATGAAGAGTATGTCCAAAGTGAAGGAGGAGGCAAGGAAGATAAAATCTCCTAAAAATTCTATGGGAAAAGCTCCAAGAGATGTGGGAGATGTTGGTATGGGTGAGGGGATGAGTGGAGCATGTTAATTGATTAGCCTCAGAATTCCAGGACAATGATCAACAGAAAGGGAAGTGAGCAATGTAAATGTGGAGGAGTCATGGCTAGAGATGTGGGGTGGAGATCAATCATCAAGTGACATGGAAGAATTATGGAGAATGTTGGCTACAGAGAGAGTCTGAGAAAAAAATGTTGAATAGGAAGTCACATTTCTATTGGGATTAATGGAGAAGGCATGGGAAGATGGAGCACAAATAGAGGCAAGATGGCTAGAAGTGGTGGTGAATACAAAGTAGACATAGGTGCAATCACTAGAAGAGGAACTACATGTAGAGCAATTGCATTTAGAAGGGAATGACATGGGGTTACAGACAAAGTGGTTGCAAGCACATAGATTGTAGGAATCCCTAAAGATAGTGCAAGTGGGGTTGGAGAGCGCACAAAATGAGCTAGTGTTGTTGCAATCACTGTCTGAGTCATTCAAGGAGGCGATTGCAAAATCAAACTCCCTATCATTTTAAACTATGGGAACAATTAACATTGAGTGAGTCGAAGGTGAGCCAGTTACAGCAACGGTTGGGTGAGGCAAAAGCAGATGTGGAGTGTTGGCAAATGGTGAAAAATCAAATGTAGTAGGAGCAAGATTTGGCCCAACGAGCAATCAATATACCAAGAATAAACAAGCTGGTGGAGAATGTGTTCATGGATATGAAACAAATGGTAAAGGTACACCAAGAAGCGTCCTATTATATGGGATTTTATCATCAAGCATTCCTAAATAAGAATTGGAAGGAGATGTAGTTTATGGATAGGGGATTTATACAACTATTAAATGTGTAGTTATGAAGGAGTAGGTTTATGATTCCTATGGGTGTGGTGTGGGTATGTAAAGCATTGACACCAAGGGCTTCTTCTTTAGGAGCTAGGTCTAAAGAAATACCCTTAATTGGACACCCTATCTTGCCACCTCCCCCAGGGAGGATGGAATAAATGATCCACCAGAGGATATTTGAATGTAATCTTGTCATTGTTGTTGTAATAGAATAAAATTTGTGTTGTTTTTTTGGCCAGCAAAAGGACAACTAGTGGTGATGTTAATGTGTCGAATGAACATGAACGTGTTTTTTTTTACATTATTGTTTTGGAATGTATGTGGATGTTTTTAACATTTTGAGGAATATGTGGATGTTTCTGGAATTTTTGTAAATATTCAAATTTTTTGGAATTTTTGGGAATATTCAAATGTTTTTTTGTGTTTGGAAAAGAGTTGGGAAAATGTCAATCTTCATAAAAGTTGAGGATAATACGATCTATAGAGGAAGACAAACCTTCACTTATATGTGGGGAACTGAATGCCTGTGTGGGCTCCCAATTAAAGATAAGTAAAAATTTGTGTAATGTTTGGAGAGCCATGGCATTTAAGGTGGAAAAAGTAGGAAGTGCTAAACCATAAATTGTGAGGCACAAGTCTCTATATAATGATAACCTTTACATCCAAGCATAAGGCCAAAGTTAGGATTTTTGCTAGGTGTGCGCTAAGATGGATGCTCATGAGGCCTGTGAAAAGGAGTTGGGACCTACATGAGGTTGTAATAGCCAAAAGAGGCCAAGAAGGGCATTGAAAAAGGTGCTTGGGTGTCCATGAAGGACGTTTGGGCTCTGAAAAAGGCATCTGGGGCCTGAAAAACCACTTGAGGGCCTAATAGGTCACTATGGGGGCTTGAAAGGCCAAAATAAGGCCTTGAAAAAGGTGTTTGGGCCTAAAAAGGCATTTTGGGGAACTAAAAAGGTCAAAATAGGGCCTTGAAAAAGTTGTTTAAGGGGCCTAAAATGGTGTTTGGGCTGAAAAAGGTGTTTTTGGGGCCTGAAAAATGTGCTTGGGCCCAAAGAAACACTTCGTGGACCTGAAAAGGCACTTGAGGGGCTTGAAAAAGTTGTTTGAGGGCCCTAAAAAGGCAAGGAGACCCCTACAATCTCTCAAACTTAAGCTTACTTATTTTGCGCCCCCTATTAGGGGGTGATGAAAGAATTTGACGGATATCTAGGCCTTTCCGAATAGCATTGATATATTTGTTGAAGGGGTCTAGATCAATTGTGGCCACTGCAACATAAATAAGACTAATAATCCATCAAGAATTGTTGTTCTTAGCTAGAGGAAAGAAAAAGGACTCTACCAGATCCTCTTTCACTATTTGTGTTATTCCAGAGTTTCCAAAGCCCAATGAGATATATCAGGACATAACTATGTTTCTTCTTAATGTTGTTGAGGCACTTTTTTTTCTTGGTTTTTCTAGAGGTAATGGAGCCATAAAATATTTAAATATTTTTCAATATAGTGGGCCTCATCATTAATTTCATATAAAATTGATTGAGGTACGCAAACCTATCCCGAAGGAGCAGTAATTATAGATGGACACCAGTTTGACATGAAATCAATGGATCATTGGTTTGAAAAATACATCAATAATTTATGTATAGTTGAATAGCTTATTTAAGTTGAAATGAGCAATGTCTAACTTTAATTTTGGGGTGTTGTTAATTTTGGATTTTTTCGCTATTTTTGGCAATTATTACCCCCTTTGAAATGTTTTTGGTAATTTTTGACAATTTTTGAATGTTTTTGATAATTTTTGACAATTTTTGAATTCTTTTGATAATTTTTTACAATTTTTGAATTTTTTTGATAATTTTTGACAATTTTTGAATTTTTTTTTATAATTTTTGACAATTTTTAATTTTTTTTATATAATTTTTGACAATTTTTCAATTGGTGGGGATGAAGCGAGGATGTGAGTGAGATTTTTTGGACTGTGGAGATAGCCAGGACTGTGTGGAGGCACCTAGAGAGTCAAGGAGACCAAAGTGGGTTGAAAGGGCTAAGAGTAGGCTCAAGGAGCTATATTGGAGACAATGAACACAAAAAGAATCTTCGAAATAGCAAAAGGATCAAATAAGAAGCTAAAATAGATAATGGGAATTATTGGCCATGGCAGATAACTGAGAGGTGCACTAATTTTCCTACAATTCATGTCTATGGTATCTCAATACATAATCCAACTCCATGTGTCTCTTGATCTGTTGTGCTTCCCTTTGGTTTGTTATATTAACTGTCTCTCCTATTGTGAACTGTGTCTGATGTCAAGAAACCACTGAACTAGAACCCACAAGTATTTCTCAATTGGGTATGTGTGAAATTAACTCAATTGTGCTAGGTAAGCCAAAAACAAGCAAAATTTGTCTCTAAGGAAGTTTCTTGAGTGTTGTCTAGAGTGCATTGAAGGACTTGTGTTGTTTAGGGAAGTCCAAAGGTATTATCTCTCGCTCCTTTTGAAACCAAAGGTGCAATTTCTTACCATTTTTTTCTTTGGTTTTTATTTTTATTTTTTTGGTATTTTTGGTGATGATGTATTTCCTCAAAGCCTTAGACATAAAACCTTTTGAGATGGATGTTGTTGATGGGTTCTGCTAGGTCTGTGCCATCACAATCTGCAATTCTATAAGTACCAGTCCCAAAAGACTCTATGATAATGTAAGGGCCAATCCAATTGGCCTCCTATTTTCCTTTCTTTTCCCTAGCAACTTGGTTTTTAGGGTTTTCTCAGAGTACTAGTTCACCAACTTGAAAGACAGAGGGTTTAACCTTTTTGTTGTAATGTATTGATGACCTATTCTAATACACTTTGAGGTGGTCATGTGTTGCACACTGAAGTTCTTCTAATAATTCTAGCTACTCTAGATGAGCCACTATGTAATCCTCATCTAATAGGACATCATGAAGAGTAACTCTCAATGATGGGATCTCAACCTCTAAGGGAAGAATGGCTTTACAACCATAAACCAAAGAGAAGGGTGTTATGCCTATAGGTGTCCTAACACTCACCCTATAGGCCTAGAGGATGGAATTTAGTTGTAAATGCCAATCTCTACCAATATCATTGATGGTTCTCTTGAGAATGTTGATAATGGTATTTTTGGTGGCCTCTGCTTGGCCATTGCCTTTGGGGTAATAAATTGACAAGGAGTGGTGTATAATGTGAAATTTCTCACATAATTCATCAATTATTTTATTCTTAAAGTACAAGGCATTATCAGTGAGAATGACATGAGGTATTCCAAACTAACAAATTATATGGTCTAGAATGAAGGAAGAGATTTTCTTTCTAGTAGAGTCAGCAAGTGGTGTTGCTTCAACCCACTTGGTGAAGTATTTTGTGGCAGTGATAATCCATTTATATCCACTAGAGAAAGGTGGGTGGATGGCTCCAATTAAATCAAAAATCCATTGATAAAAAGGCCATGGTGTGGCCAAAGGATTGAGCTCTTGGGCTAGCACATGAACAAGGTTACCATGGATTTGACATTTTTTTCAAGTCTTAACATAGTTGATAGAATCCTTTTCCATGGTTGGCCAAAAATAACCCATTCTAAGAATCTTCTTTTCTAATGTAAACCCACTTGAGTCTAACCCACAAATCCCTGCATGGACTTCTTGCAGAGGGACTCTCGAAGTACCGTCAAGACCCTTCCTATACAGCATATCAGCCACCAAAGTGTAGC
Source organism: Cupressus sempervirens (assembly GCA_028749045.1). NCBI lineage: Eukaryota > Viridiplantae > Streptophyta > Pinopsida > Cupressales > Cupressaceae > Cupressus > Cupressus sempervirens. The sequence goes on along the minus strand of CM053788.1, from coordinate 44,956,454 downwards.
ATGATGTTTGTCAAATGAAATTTGGTTGCGTGAAAGGGCAGAGGGGATAGTGTTATTATGGAAGTAAGTGATGATGGGGTTATACCAAAGGGAATTGGGAGTGTCTAAATGACAAATGATAAGGGAATCAAGTTGAGTAAACATGGGTTAAACCACCTCTTCTACAAAGAACTCATATTGTTCATGTTTCTCTGGTAACTAAAACAAGGAGGCCAAGGTGGCCATGGTAGCTACGGCTCTATTCTTGTCTCTAGGAATTTTTTCAAAAGCAATATGAACAAAACAGGCCTTAAATGTGTCAACCACATGTTTGTTAGGCAATAACTTTTCATCCTTGGTCTGATATGTGTTGGTGACTTGATTGATGATCAACTGGGAATCCCCATAAACTTCTAGAACTATTAGTTTCCATTCTAAAGCTAGCTTGAGGCCTAAGACCAAGGCTTCACATTCTACCATGTTTTTTGTGCAAGTAAAAATTAGTTTGTAGGATTTTGGGATGGTAACACCCAGTGGTGTGATGAGCAAAATATCAGCACCTGAACCATGATGTGTGTAAGAACCATCAAAATAGAACTTCCAAGTTACTAGCTCTATTTGAAGAGTGTTCATATTTGTAAAATCAGCTAAGATAGGATTTGAGATCACTTTAGGTGCATTTTCCAATTGGTCAACAATGGCCTGTCCTTTTATTACTTTCCTATTGACATACTCGATATCAATTTCACTTAGGATCATTGCCCACTTGGCCAATCTACCTATTAATGTTGTTTTACTGAGAATATATTTGAGGGGATCAATATTGGAGATGAGCTTGACCTTATGTGTTAAATGATAATCGTGTAGCTTTTGGGAAGCAAAAACTACGGCTAAACATGCCTTTTCAATAAAGGGGTAATTTAGCCCATAGTTAACTTGGGTGTGACTGATGTAATGAATGGTCCTTTCCTTTCCTTGGTCATTTTATTGTGCTAAGAAGGCTCTAATTGATTTATTAGTTAGGGAAATATATAGTAGTAATGGTATGTGTGACACTAGAGGCAACAACACGAGTGGATTCATCAAGTAGGTTGTGAGTAAATGAAAAGATTTCTGACACTGATCATCCCATTTGAAAATTATGTCTTTGTGTAATAAGTGGGTGAAAAGCACACACTTCTTGGCTAACTAGGAAATTATATCCTTGGAGAGAACATAGTTGACTCAGGTTCTTTGACAACTACACAATAACTATGGCATGTACCTTTTCAGGATCAACTTCTATCCCTTTGGTCGAGACAATGTATCCTAGAAGCTTGCCAAATTTAATGCCAAAAGCACATTTATTTGGATTTAGCCTAACTTTGAATGCCTCTAAGTAGGAAAATATTTCATCCAAGATGGGGAGATGTTCTTCTTGAGTATGGGATTTGGCAAGGATATCATCGACATAGTCTTCCATAAATATGTGCATCATGTCATGAAAGATAGAGTTTATGGCCTACTGATAGGTGGCCCCTGCATTCTTCAGCCCAAAGGGCATCACTTTCCAGAAAAATGTGCCCCATGACAAGTAAAGGTTGTTTTCTCTTGGTCCTTTGGAGCTATCCTAATATGATTATACCCTAAAAATCCATCCATAAGTGAAAACATGGAATAGCCCATTGTCAGATCTACAATGGTGTCAATGTTGGGAAGGGGGAAACCATCTTTAGGACATGCTTTGTTTACATCTCAAAAATCAATATAGATGCATATGTTGCCATCTTTCTTTGATATAGACACAATGTTTGATATCCATGATGCATATGCTAGGGGCCAGATGAAGTTGGTACTAAACAATTTCTCTAATTCTACTTTGACTAGTAGAGCTATGTTGGGATGCATTTTCCTAAGTTTTTATTTGATCGGCTTACCTCTAGAGAAATGTTGAGGTGATGGAGGATTAAATTTGGGTCTAATCTTGGCATGTCCATGTAAGACCCTCCAAAGTTTATTTGCCTCTCTTCGAAGAAGTGAATGAATGTAGTTCTTTCCTCTATGTTTAAAGCATCAAATAGATGATTTTGAGTTCCTACTCTGTACAAATGTTGACTTTTTTGGTTGGTTCAATTAAGATGGATGATCTTTCCTTGGAGTACTCAGGTAAGGTATCAATAATCTCATCCATGGGTACCATAGTTGGGTTTTCATCATTAGATGTGTGTACCATAGTTGGATTTTCATCATTAGATGTGTCACTTTCATTTATTTCCATTTTTTTCTTAAGATTGGCTACAACTTGGTAGTGATCCTTGAGGCCATGAACTGCTCAACCTATTCTAGTATGATTGAGATTATTGATATCAAACTTAGCTATGTGTATTTCTTTGGTTCTTCATGGATGAGATGGTTCAATCGCATTAAGGTAGATGAAGACATTGTGGCCAATGTTAAAATGGGGAATATGGTGATGCTCAGTTGTATCCTAGCTAATCAGTTCGAGATACACTAGGGAGATTGATTCATATTATGAAAAGGGTTCTACAGGGTTCAAAGAAATGATCTCATTAGATGGATCATATGTTATATCAGTTAGGTCCATGACATGTGCTTCCTCTAAGGTGTTAGGAAAAATAGAGCTCGCGAGTGACTCATAGTAGTCATCGTCACCTTCTGTTGGAAAGAAATAATGAAATAGGGTTTGAAACTCAAACCCTTCAATATGTTCATCATCCTCATATGATGTGGTGTGACATGTCTATTCTGTAGTAGCCCATAAGTTGTTTTGTTGTACTCTAACTCTTGGTGAAGTAAGACCTCGATGAGAGGCTAATCCTTGTGTAGTGAAATCATTGGATATGTGAATGTGAACAACATCACATTCTTTATCATGGATGGACTCTTCGGATAATGATTCAAACTCCCACTTAGTGGAATCATCATCATCTTTGTTATTAGAGGTGTCCATGAGTGGTTCTCTTGTGTGGTGTGCATCAGGGAGGGATAGATTTACATTTATTATATCAGTTGAATTCTTATTATTACCACCCCTTTCTTTTGGTACCCATGCCAAAGTGGAAGAGGCAGAATCACTATGCTACAAGAGGTTCAAAAATGTCTTTCCCTTTCCCTAAGGGACCATCTCCTGTATATTCCATATTTTTCATTAAATCAAAACCTTTTTTGTGTAGATGAGGGGAAGTGTCAATATTTTGTTTGCTAATTTATTCTACCATTCTTACGAATACTCCACTTGCCTTAACAAAATGTGTGTGATAAGGTCTAGTGGTGGATGATAGTTTGCCATGAGATCTTGGAGAAAGTGGGGGATCAAATAAGGAGACTGAATATTCACCTACCCCTCTTCATTGCAGTTCACACTTCCTATCAAACTCCTTTATCAACCTATCCATTTCTTCATAATGTGTTTGGTTAGGGTCCTTTGATGATGATGGTGAAGGAAGGGAAGAACTTAACAACCAACTTTCTCTTTACCCTTAGTCAATGTAGATGAGTGGTCATTATTTCAACTGGTAGAACATGAAGTGTCTATTGACATGGACTGGCTTATGTCATCTATCGGGGTGCCAATTTCTTCCCTGTTATGAGGAACAACGGAGTTACAATATTGTGAAAACTTTTGGTCCCCAAGTATGGTCACCTCTTGACCCATGTATGTAAATTTAAGACATTTATGGTAAGTGGAGGGAACATCTTGCATATCATGAATCCATGGCCTTCCTAACAGGATGTTATAAGTTAATAGCAAGTCTAAGACTTGACAAGCGGTTTCTTTCACAACTGGTCCTACCCTGATTGGTAGAATAACCATGCCTTTGGAGGATCTCTCCTTGTCATCATAAGATTTAATAGTGTTTTGCTTCCTTGGATCAATAGCATCCTCTATATATCCTAGGGCTTTTACCAAATTTAGTGTGCAAATGTTGAGACCTGCCCCACCATCAACCAATGCTCTCTTAACTTTGCTTCTATGGGTAAAGACTTCAATATGCAAAGGGGAATTTTGTGGTTGGATGATAGACATGTCATCTTGGGCTAAAAAGAAGACATAATGAGGAGCCACAAGATTATTGACCATGTTTTGAAATCTACTCACATCCAGGTCATTTGGAACTAAGGCTTTGGTGAGGATTTCTTTATGCTCTAGTGAGATTTGCAACAACTCAAAAATTGAGATATGAGTGGAAGTCTTAAGTAATTAGTTGACCAAGTTGTATTTAGGCAAGGAGGAACCATAGTTGTATGATCAAAATTTGTCACAAGTCCTGGTAAAATGACTTTAGAGGCCTAGCCTTGAGTAACAGAATTTGATTATTATTTCTAGTTTTTGTCCTTAATTATGATGACATTTATAGAGTCATCAAATCTGGAGATCATGCCAATGGTGTTATCATAGTGATGTGCATAATTAACCTTATTATGAGGAGGTTCCTTCTGATTACCTCTAGAGGATTACCCTTTTCATAACTCATGAAAATTTTCTTGAAGGTCGTATGGTCTTCAATGTTGCCAAGGTTATTCACTTTGATAGTTCCATCATTGATTAATTTTTGTATGCCCCCCTTAAGAGAAAAACAATTGTTTGTTAAGTGCTCCCTATTTTGGTGATAGGCACCAATGTGCTTGTCATTCTACCACTTTGGTTTGACTTGGGGTTCATAGGGTTTGGCCTCAGGTAGTACAATGAGTTCATCGATGAAGAGGGTTTGTAAAGCACTCTCATAAGACACCCTGATAGGTGTATACTCCTTGGGTATATTGGAAGGTTGATATCTTCATGGAGGAGGAGCTTGATTATAAGCTACTTGTTGATTAGATGTCAAGGAAGTTTTCATATTGCGTCAATAAAAAATATGGGTATTATCTTGTCGAGGTGTGTTTGGATTGGTTTTGTTGATGATAAGACATGGTTGATTTAGAGGGGGTTGAGTTTGAGGTTTGACATGGTTGGTTTCAACCACCCCATTATTAGCAGTGTTTTTTTTGTTGTTTCTCCATCATAATTTTTGTTTGTTAGTGGACTTATTAGAGGAATTATGATTTTGTATGGAATTGTTGGAGAAATCCTTACCATCTTTAGATAATTTAATAATGTCATTGTTTATCAAGGTTTTTTCTACCTTAGTGGTGTTTTCTAAGGTAGTCTTAAAATCCTTAGGCCCTTAGAGTTGGCGCCAATAATTCATGGGTTTTGAGAGTCTACTGATGAAGAAGTTTATCTTCTCTTTGTCTAGTATGTCTCTATGATACTTGGCAAACATGTGTCTCCGATCATTGTAGAAAGACCTTGAATGATTTTCTAGGAAGTTGTTTTGTGTTACACAAATCAATCATCATAACTTACCTTTCAATTTTATAGGAATATTGGGTGATAAAAATAGAAGCCAATTGGTCAAAGGTTTTAATGTTAGAGGGTAGCCTGGAGAACCACTCCATGGCTTGAAATAGATGCATTAGGTAAGTCGTGTAATGGAAAAACTCCATACTTAGTGTATAGAATTGTCTAAGGTGATCTTGTGGATCTAATGTACCAAAATATTTATCATATTTTGGTATCTACACATTTTGAGGGAAAGGTATGAAGATAATGCTTTTATCAAATGGAAGAGAGCACACCTTTTTGAGGCTGAATTCTATGGATTGTATTTTCCCTCACTTCATCCTTTAAATTTCCAATTGTAAATCTTGTAATTTTTGTGTGACAATATCTAAGGGTGACTCTTCTTCGTCTTGTTTCAAATTGGTCACATCAAAGTTAAATGGCAGTTTTGCACCTTGTTGTGCTAATGCTAGTATGTAGTGTTCTTTGTGTTTCTCAAGTATCTTGTCCATGATATTGACAAGTTTGGGATTTTGCTAAAAGTCTTCAATTTTAGTTTCAATGCTCTTTTCATCCCACATGTTAGATGAACCCATTTTGGATAAGGGTTCTAAACTTTGGTTAAACAGGGTTGACTCATTAGTAACTATGTTTGGTGAATAATTTGTTGGGGTAATAGGTTCAATGAGATCCATAGGTTTTGTGCATTTGATGGTTCTACTGGCTATTCTAGCACTCACCCATATAGGTGATCATTTTAGCTTTGCAGTTACACTAGTTTTTCATAGTGGCATGAGAAGTGAATAGGATTCCTCTAACTCTTATGCATTTTCACAATATGAAGGTTTCCATTGATCATGATTTATTTGGAGCAACAAGGTATTTTGGCAATGTTGATAAGGTAAGTTCACTTTTGTGAAGTCAAGTATGAAAAGGATGTGTGTCTCCAAATGTTTCTGGCTTGATATGCGAAGTGAAGCAAAAATGACTAATGGATTAATAATGACATTTGTTTCAAAAATGGTTTTGGTCAATTTTAGGATCTCTCAATCTTTAAAAATATCAATGAGAAAAAGGTTATTTAAATCTGTTGTTCATTTGTAAGTGTCATGTACGTAGGTAGCCTCTATTTTGGATTTTTTTCTCATATGCATCATAGGATTGATCAAATGCGCTATTTTATTGATCATATATGTTATTTCACTGATCATATGCACTATTTAAATGTTCAAATGCTTATTTTATCTATCATATGTGTTGTTATGCAGGGAAAATGTGTTATTTAAAACTTTAGATGTGCCATTTTGTAGTTATATGCACTATAACAGAGTTCAAACGCATCATAGAATTATCTAGATGCATTCTTTGGAGTGTTAGATGCATTTTTTCAAAGTCTTTCAATAGTGTTCTAGTTTTGAACTTGGTTTCTCATTATCAGTTTATATTTACATCTTTTGGAAGGATTGTGATTCAAATTAGAGTTTATTATTAAATTTTTAAAACACATCCAATCACAATAGTAGAAGCCACAATGAAATATAAAATTGCACACACCTAGAAAATGGAAGAAAAGGGCTTCCTAACAAGGTTGTCTAGAGCTGATGACTAGTGGGTTTTAGATTTTAACCATCAATGTTTGGCTTTACCTCTCCTATAACATAGAGCTTCCCACCAATGCTAAGGAGGTTTGGCGCAATCCCTTACGGGACTACTAGAGGAAAGCTATGTTTTGAACATGGGTGGCTTGCATTCAATTAGGAATGCAAGATTGGGAGGCATTCCCTCTCACTAGTACTTTTAAGGCATCTTAGGAGGTAGCCTTTCTATGGCTAAGTAATCCTATCTAGTAGAAAGTAGGAAAATGGAAATCATAAATAGGTCTGGGAATTTGATCACTCTAGGAGAGTGAGAGCATATCCCTACTATTCTAACCTCCCAAACACAACAAATAAGTTTTTTTTTATCCCAAGCCCTTAACTATAGTAGACAAAGGGGCTCCTAGTTAAACTATGTGTTTGTTCTTTCCTTATTTGACTATTACTAACCCTCACAAAAGGTTGGCATTCTGATCAATTCTTGTGAGTTGAAAGCATAGGCCTACTTCTGATTAGATCAATGAGGTCAAATGTACTACGTAGAATAGGTTATGGATTTTTTAAAAATGTTGCAATCTAATTCACGAGGGTTCAAATCTACTTACCTGTTTTAGAGCTAGCAAAGGCTAAGCACATTTTTGAGGGTCTTCATTCCTATTGTGCATTTCTAGTAGCCTAAGACTTCTTGTCAACTTAGATTAGGTGTACAAACAATCAAAAATTAGATATTAATACTAGATGTGAAGGTTCATAGCTCGAATTAGATGTATGATAGAAAATAGCATATGTCTCACAGGAAGTGGTCTATGCACTATAAGAATCTTCAAATGCACTATAAAAATGAGCAAATGCACTATAAAAATAAGCAAATGTGCTATAAAAATGATTGAATGTGCTATAAGAATTATCAAATTTTCTATAAGAATGAGTGAATGCGCAGCAGAATGCTTCAAATGCATTAAAAGACTAGGTAGAAACATTAAAACAGCGTGCAAAAGTGTCGCTGCATTAGGGGAGTGGCAGATCCGATCTTTGTGAGCCTGGAAATGTCTTTGAAAGTTTACTAATCTTGTTATGAAGCTTCTCACACACTATAAAACCTGCAAAAAATTAGATTTGCACCAAAAACTAGAGAAAAAAAGTAGATCTAAAAGAAAAAGAATAACAGATCTAAAAGAAAAATAACAAATTAGCAAGAAAACTTGAAGAGCAGAGAGGCTTTGATACGAAACCCCATGGTGGGTGCCATCTTTTACATGGTATATTCAAGTATTCATGAAACTTTAATGTGGAGCGAACTAGACTAAACCAAAGAAATAATTGTCAAAATATAAACTCTACAAATGTCCCATGTTTCCCTAACAACAACCGCTAAGAATGCTCTCAGACCAGCATCTCAGTGATAGTTCTAGAATGAGAGTATGCTTAAAATGTAGATCCACCAGTATGTATACAAGATCTAAGATGAAAATGAAAATTATATGTAACAACTCTCAGAATAGTATGAAAATGGACATGCAATGAGCTAAGCATGTGTTAAAATGATACTAAATAACATGAAAACAAATCTAAATTGCTATCAAAATGACATAAACTTGCTAGAATAACAATGCTAATATGCTCAATATGATAGCTCTAAATATGCCTATAATACAGATGCTTAAAACTTGGGTCCCTTTGCTCTTGAATTATCCTTCTATTTATAGGATTTTAGAAGGGGTTGGGATAAGAATTTGGGTTTTACCTTTGACTGGTGAATGGATGTAAAATTGAAAATATCTCATCAGAGATAAGAGGAAGAGTCCAAAAGACTTGATTTTTGAGGATAAATGATTTTTCCAATTCTTTTAAATGTAAAAGGAGGATTTTCATTTTTGTGAGGATAAATGGATTTATTGATTTAATAAAAGTTCCATTTATTTTTAAAAATTTGTCTTTTCTCCTTCTCCCTTTTGAATTTCATTTTATGATTTTGAATTATTTTTCTCCTCTTTTTGAAGTTGATTTAGGTCTTATTAATTTGATAGATGATTTAATCTATTAATGACCTAATGTAATTCTTAATTTGAAAGTTTATTATCTTCCTCTCAATTTGCATTTTTAGATCGAGATTTGTGGTGTTTTAAGTCTTTTCCAATTTTTGGGTGTCTAAAGTAGGAATCAATGATTGTGATTCACCCATTTTGTTGCTTAGAACATTTCTTAATGTGATTGGTTGCATGCATTACAGAGGGATTCTCAATATACCTTCACATATATCTTCTAGATTCATAAAAAAATCCTTAAGTCATTCCAAAAATGGTTTATATAGGATTTTGTGCCATTACAGACAACTATGTCCAAAACTATTTACTCGACACTTGAAAGTTCTTATGCTCAGCATTCACTATATCCTTAATTTTGTAACTTAGTTCATGAATGACTCGGCATCCACTATTTTACTTAGCATATGAATCACTCAACATGTATGACTTTCTCGGCACTCGAGTGACTTGGCACATACTGGTGCACAGCACTAATTGCATATATTGCTCAACATACACTGCTTACTCAGCAAATATAGAGTTCTATTAAATAATGACTTAAGTGTTTTGTCATTGCCTTGTCAAAACCAAAATAAGGTTAACAATGGTTAAGGATTAATAAGGTTGATAATTGTTAGCATAGTTGGATAAATGATGTACCCCACCCCCCCCCCCCCCCCCCCCAGTTATATTGGTGAACTTTATATTCCAACATTATTTATGAGCATTCAGATCAAACATTTTTTATTTTGGATGTTATTGTACTATGGACTTTTCCCACTTTCCATGTGTGATATGAAGTTATATGATTGATGCTTTATGTAGATATGATTACATTGAGTAGTTGTAATGGTATTGTTATGCATGATGTAGTGTGTATGTCTATGTGTTTGTGATGATTCAATAGTTGTTGTTCCATGTATGATTATGATGTGTAAATAAAGAAATGCATAGTGTAGATAGATAACATTTGATGAGATGTAGATGGATGTTGGAAAAAATGTAATGAAATAGTTGAATAAGATATGCAAATGTAATGAAATGAAATGTAAGGAAAGGGTGGAATAAAATATGATAATGGAATGAAAGGAAAATGCAAGGAAATGAAATGTAAGAAAATGATTGAATAAAAAATGATGATGTAATGAAATGGGAATGATGTGATTAATGAAATATGGCAATGTGAGGAAATGAAATGAAATATAAATGATGTAGGTTAATGAAATATGACAATGTAAAAAAATGTAATGATGTGGTTCGATGAAATATGTCAATGTGAGGAAATGAAATGAAATAAAAGTGTAATGAAATGGAATGAAATGTAAATGATGTTGATTAATAAAATATGACAATGTAACGAAATGTAATGGAATGGTAATGATGTGATAATATGAAAACGAATTAAAAGGGAAAGGAGATGGAATTGACTAGATGTAATGAAATATGAATGAAATGGTTTAAATATAAAAATATGGTGAAATGAATGGAATGAATGTAGTTTAATGAAATATGAAAATGGAATGAAATGATTTAATTGAATGAAATGGAAATAAAATGGTTTAATGAAAATATGAACATGTAGTGAAATGGAAATGAAATGAAAATGGATGTGGATTAATGAAATATGAAAATGAAATGGAAATGGTTTAAGGAAATGAAATGGAATGGATGTAGTTGATTGAAATGAAAATGATGTGGTTTTAGGAAAATGTAATGAAATGAAAATGAGATGGAAGAGATGTAGTTTAATGAAATAGGAAAATGGAATAAAATAATTTGTTTGAATGAAATGGAATCAATGTAGGTTAATGAAATATAAAAATGAAATAAAATTTGATGAAATGTAATGAAATGGAAATGGATGTTAAAAATAATGAAACATGAAAATGAAATAGAAATGAAATGTGATGGAATGTAATGAAATGGATGTAAGGAAGTGTAAATGAAATGGTTTAAGGAAATGAAATGGAAATGAAAGTAGCATAATCAAAGATGAAAAACGAAATGAGATTTGATGATATGGAAATGGACGTATTGATATGGAAATGAAATGGTTTAAGGAAATGAAATATGAAAAAAAGAAATGAAGTGTGATGGTATAGAAATGGATGTAATGAAATGGTTTAAGGAAATGAAATGGAAATGAAATGGAAATGAATGTGAAAAGTAATGAAATATAAAAAATGAAATGAAATGTGATGAAATGGAAATGGATGTAATGAAATGGAAATGAAATCGTTTAAGGAAATGAAATAGAATTGATGTAGTGTAATGAAAGATGAAAAATCAAATAAAATGTGATGAAATGGAAATGGATTTCCCATGGTGGGCATCATTTTGTATACGAGAGATCATGTATTGATGAGATCTTGGTGTGAAGTGTTGTGAGAATGATAGTAAAGCTAAAGCAGACCCAAGAAAACAAACTATCAAATCAATGATTGACAAACATTCCATGTTTCCCTAACTACAACTACTAAAATTACTCTCAGATCAACATCTTAGTGATAGTTCTAGAATGGGATTATGCGATTTGTGTGGATCTAAAATAAAAGGTTATATGAGATCTATATGAATGCATGATTTAATAAGATATGGGCATGAAAGTACTATAAATATGAGCATAAATGATATTAAGTGATACTAAATAATGCTAAATGATGATACCAAAAAGGCTAAATGATGCTAAAATTCTCTATAGTAATCATGCTAAATGACTTGATAATGGCTAGCTCTAGATATACCTATAGTAAGGATGCATAAAACTTTCAGTCCTTTGCTCTTGATTTTTCCTCCTATTTATAGGATTTTAGAAGGGGTTGGGGTAAAGATGTAGAAATTAATTTTTTATCAGGGGTAATGGTAAATCTAAAAATATCTCATAAACCCCCAAAAGAAAAAGTCCAATAGAGTTGCATTGTGAGGATAAATGGGCATTTTTATTTGTTTTTAAATCCAAAAGGGTGGATTTTCACTTTTGAGAAGATAATGACTGTTTTCTTTGTTTAAAATTATATTTCTTTTCAATTTTACTTTTTTCTCTTTTTTATTTGATTTTTTATTTCCCCTTTTGAATAAAGATTCCCTTTTCAAATGACTTTTGGAATTTTGAATTGTAAGATGGTCAATGGATTTGGTAATTAATTGATTAAATTAATTTTGTGAATGTCTTGATGCTGTGTTTGATCCAAAAGTCCATTGATTTTTCTCATTTTATCTAATTTTGTCCTTAATCTTTATTGATTTGATGAAAATCCTATTTCCAAAGTCTTGCAAATTTTAAGGTGTCTACGATACTCTTGTTGGAATACCACCGAAAGTTATAGAAATAATTAGACCAAAGGAATATAGGATCGATGAAGAAGGGAGGTTCAATTTTTTGATTGGTTCTTATTCTCTAACTATACTCTCATTAGAGTACATGAGTTCCCTCAACATAATGGGATCTCTTAGAGTGGGGCATGGGCACGAATCACAACATAACAATGGGGAGTTTTTGTCAAATATTATATATTGCAATGATATGGTAATTATTTGCATCCTCCATGGTTGTGATAAAATGGGAGCTTTAAATTTGAGTATGAACACCCATCCAAGCATAATTGGGGTATAGATGCTCAAGAAAGGCATGTGATATGTTTGAGATGATGCCTCAGATAAATATCACCTCATAGAACATATCAAATATGTGAAATGATGTAAGAACTTAGAAGAATTCAATCCATGTGATTTTTAGGTCTAAATTAGACTCATTGGAAAGCTCTCTTCTTTTGCTAAATGGAATCTTTTTATACGATTATGGACATCTTCCCACCTTCCAAAGTGTAAGATTTAAAAAGCAAAACAAAGGGGTAAAAATTTATTGAGTGCAAATAAAGTAGGAGAAACAAAAAAATTAGTCCAAAAGGTAAACATTAATCGGAGATTACCTAGACCTCCCAAATAATTATGCATTTCCTCCATAACAAGATCCTTTAGCAACCCAAAATACTCTCTAGTGAAGTGACTCCAGTCCTGGACATCCCACATTCTCATGTGCTCAATAGCCCATTTAGCCAATCTATCTAGTATCTTGTTCTTCTCTTGGGGGCTATGCCAAAAGGTAACACAATCAAAACATCTACTCAACTTGATAATTTGGTTGACCAGCCCAAATAATTGCCAACTCTTATCCTTGATCACACCATTATCCATCATATCAACAACCAAATGAAAATAAAATTCACAAAAAAGCTTTCACTTTCCCAAAGAAAAATATATATCCATGGCATAAAGGATAGCTGAATATTTAATTAAAAATTCAGTATGAAAACCATTATAAACTAAAAATAAGAATTGGACCACCTTGAGGAATCTCTACCAACACTTCAAATCCCAACATGCCTGAGATTCCCCTAGAAGATCCAACTATATTAACCTTCAAGACCTCTTTAAGAAGAGGTTTTCAAAAACCATCTCTAAGAAGTTTACTTTGTTCATGATGAGCCACACAATATCAAGACCACTAGCACCTACAACCCTCTAACTATAACCTTTGAATAATAGGCAGGACGTCCTAGGGATCCACTCCATAAGATATATCATACTTAGCTAACAAAATTTCATAAAAACTATTGATAATGCGCATCCAAACCTAATAGTTCATCATTCCCTTATCCTAAAGAATCATGTTGTTCATTTCTAGCTAAATCTTCCCAAGATTAAATGTAGGGCCAATTTTGCATATTTTATTCAAAAAAGAGGCATCAAAAAGGGGTATCCCAATCAATAAAAAAATTCCAACAATGTAGAAATATGAAAACAAGGCCTATCTGAAAGCCCCTACAACCAATGATAAATTTCTCTCAAGTAGGGGATCAAGAATAAAATATGAGAAGAGGTTTCCTCACTGTTCATACAAATAATACACATAAAAGGGTCCTATAAACCATGCTTACATAAGCTATCCCAAGTGAGACATCTATTTTGGACTACAAACCATATAAAAAAATTATATTGGGATAGGATAAATTACTCAAAACTTATTTCCACCAAGACACGAGAACATCCTCAAAGAGCTTCGTAACTAGCTCTCTATACCTTATTGTGATAGTGAATTTACCTTTAGGGTTAGGTCCCTAAGAAAGTTTATCCCTTTCCTTGCAAGAGATGCACACCCTTCCTACAAGGACTACTACAAGATCCTAACATTATGATGCAAGGTAGGATTGGTAGCAAAAGCCAAAGCCTTACCAAGTTACCATGCAACCTCACAGAGATAACACAATGATAACAAAATAATGCCAGAGCGAGAGGAAGCAATAGATCTCTATTGATTCATAAAATTACTTCATGTATGTTGGATTGTGAGGCCTTCCCAGTTGCAGCCAAATACAAAGATTCAATTACAAAATAAATCCCTCATACAACATGCATAATCTATGATATTCTAGACTTCCAAACTCTAACCTCTATCCCCCTTATCTAAACCTAAGACTCAACTCCCTATTTATAATTTTTAAAATAGCTTACACAATATCAAAAAAATTATATTTGATAAAACAATGACCCAAATAATTCCACATGCATCCCAATGATCAATCTCATACATTAAATCTAGCTCACAAATAAGTCGGATCTCAAAGAATAACCAAACAAAAAAATCAGTGAAAAAAGGAACCAAGAATCACCAAATAGACTTAGAAAAGCCACCAAACACACTCGGTGAATGAAGAAAATAATAACTCAATGAACAGAGCAAAGGATCACTCTGCAAACATGTGCATCAAAACAAGTCAAGCTAGCATGGTGAAAGAAGGCAAAAACAAATCTATTGAGCCAACTACAACAAGTATCGAGAAGGTTCAAAGAAGTAACCAAGAACCTTCACATAAATGAGAAGGATAACAAGAGAAACCCAGGATGCTCCTTCATCAGACACCTAGGGTTGAAAGAGATGAATCTCTAAATCATGAAGGAATCACAACCCAAGTTGAATCCAACTTATATTGAGAAATCCATGCAACATATTCAATAGGTCTATTTTTCCACTTGACCAAATACTCCATGTAATCCTTTCCTCCTGTGCTCTTTCCTACTCATTGGTTCATAATCTATTCAATATCTTCCACCTATTTCTTAAGATAATCACTTGGTACAAAAAATTATTCATCAAATTCATGATACTCATACAAATCAAAAACATTCAATATAGATGATATATCCATGTTATTAGGTAACTCGACTTCATAAGCATTACCACTATCAAATCTCCTTAAAAGATCTTATAAGAACCAAACTTATTCATGCTCAACTTACTCTATATGTTAGTAGGGAATCTACCTTTCTTCAAATGAACCAAGATCTCATCACCAACTTCAAAAATATTTTTCTCCTTGTGCTATTTTCATTATCCTTGTATTTTTTATTACTCTATTCCAAGTTATGTTTCACTTCCTCATGCGACAGCTTTGTAACTTCATAAATTTCTTCTCCTTTAGCACTTCTCTTCTCTTCTCTAACAATATTCCTCAAATCTGATATAAATTTTGGCTATATTCATGTAACAATCTCAAAAGGTTTCTTTCTCATACTCCTATTCATAAAATTATTATATGAAAACTCTTCTTGTGTCAATACTAAGTCCTAATTACTTAATTTATCTCCTTCAGTCTATGGATGAAATGTAGAACTAAGCTTCAACTCAGTATCCAACTTCTTCTCCAAAGTCCTCCAGAAATAACCAACAAACTTATTTTCATGATTAGAGATGATGCTCCTTGGTAATCAACGCAATCTGACAACCTCCTTAAAGAAAATATTTTCAATATGCACATCATCTAAATTTTTCTTACAAGGTATGAAATGTGCCATCTTTCAAAATCTATCCAAATAACAAATATAGAATCATTCCCTCTTGATGTCCTCATTAAGCCAAGAATAAAATCCATGTTGATATCACTCCAAGGTTTCTCAAGTACTAAAAAAGGTGTATGTATAATCTAGTGTTTGAACCTACTCCTTTGGAAACTTGAAAAAAACTACAACTCCTTACAAACTTTTGAACATCCTTATACAATTGAGGCCAATAATACTTCTCCTTAAGAAAACTAAATGTCTTATCAATACCAAAATGTCTATCCAAGCCACTGCTATGTTTTTGCTTTATCAATTTAGTTGTTATATATCCCATCAATATACATAAATAATTCCTTTGAAAAACACACCTTCTTGAATAAAATAATATTCATACTTGCTCGATTAATCTAAAAGATTTGGTGCTTTGAGCTTTCTCCATGGATTAGAAAAACCAGGATCAGTTTCATACAAAGTTTTCATCTCATCAAGGCCAAGAACTTCAATCTTCATCTCAATCAAAAAAGATCTCCTTCTACTCAATGTATCCTCAACTTGACTAGTGACTTCACTTTTATGCTTGATCAAAAATTTGAAGTTGTGCAAGTACTCAACCCACTTCATATGCCTCTAGTTCAATTTAAGTTGATTTCCCAAATATTGTAATGCCTTATGATTAGTATTCAAAAAAAACTTCTTAGGTACCAAATTATGTCTCCACTTCTTCAAATCTTGAACAATATCATAGAAATATTCATCATGCACAGAATGCTTATTTTTAGCATCATTTAACTTCTCATTAAAGAAAGCAGCAAGTCTGCCTTCCTAACTCAATACAACTCCAATTGCATTGTAACTTGCATCACATTCTACTTTAAACATTTTATTGAAATTGGGAAAAGTTAACACGGGTAATTTAGAAACCTTCTATTTCAAAGTCTCAAAACTCTTATCAGCTCCATGTGTCCACTTGAATTCTCTTTTGTCTCCAATCATTATTTTAGTCATAACATTCCAACTTGAATAGAAATTTCTAATGAGCTATAAAAACTTGTCAAACCATGGAATGATCTAACTTCCCCAATATTCTTAGGTGTATGCCAATCAAGAATTATTTTTACCTTCTCAAATTCCATCTATAAACTATCAACAAAAATCACAAATCCCAAATACACAATCTCTTATTTCATGAATGAACACATTTTCAAACTAATCAACAACTTCTCTTATTTCAATCTCTCCAACATTTTCCTAATATGAAACAAATGTTCTTCTCTAGTCTTAGTGAATATCATAATATCATCAAGGTATACAATCACAAACTTACCCAATAATTTCTTCCAAGCATCATCCATCAACCTCATTAAAGTACTGGATGCGTTAGTTAAACCAAAAGACATAACCAACCACTCATACAAACCTTCTTTTATCTTGAAAGCATTTTTCCATCCATCATCTTCTTTGATTCTAATTTGATGATATCCACTCTTCAAATAAATCTTGGTAAAATATTGTGCTCCACTTAAATAATATATTATATCATCTATCCTCGGCATAGGAGACCTATACTTTATTTTTATCTTATTGATTGCTCTTGAATCAGTACACATTTTACATTCACCATTCTTTTTAGGTGCCAATAGACAAGGTATTTCACATTGACTCAAACTTTCTTTCATTAAACCTTTCTACAAAAATTCATTTACTTTCCTATTAAGGTATTTACTCTCAGTCAGTGTCAATCTATAAGGTTCTTTGTATGGTAAATTAGCTTCAGGAATCAGGTCCATACAATGACTTATACTTTTGACTAGTGGTAGACCATTGGGTACATTCTCTAAAATAATCTCCTTATACTCATTGAGTAACTCTTCAACTTCTATCAAAATTTGGTCAATACTATCATTACTCCATTTATTAGGAATTACAGCAAAGCAAACATTTTGCTTCTTCACATCTTTGACAAACTAATTTTTATTCACTAGGAAAATCCTAATTGTGGTACAATGATCCTCATTTGGTTTCTCTATCAAGGGTAATAACTATTGTCTCTTTTTCCAATAACCCAATTGGTATATTGATTCAATTTTCCATTATGCAATGCATGTTTATCATATTGCCAAGGTCTACCCAGAAGAATATGACAACAATATTTAGGTATGATATCATAGAGGACTTCAATATAATATCTCCCAATCTTAAATTTCACAAGGCATTTTTCACTTACCAAAATCTTATGCTCATTTATGATCCAAGCAAAATGATAAGGTTTAGGATGTCTCAACTTCTATAACTAAAACTTGTTAACCAACTCCTCTAATGCCAAGTTATTTGAACTGCCACTATCAATGATTACCTATGCAACCTCACCTCTAGTCTTAAATAGACTTATTGTTAAAATAGGTTCTACATCATCTTTCTCATTCCACAAGGTTCTCTTCATCATCAAGTTCCTTCCATTTTTAGGTTCATTAGATGCACTCAAATATTATTCTTGAGCCAAGGAATTTCTACCACTATTTTATGTTGTATGTTTAGAGTGAGTACATTCAAAGGCTCTATGACTTTATTCTCCATACTTTAAACAATTTCCATGAAATCCTTCTCTACTATACCCACCTTGGTGAGAACTCCCTCTTCCTTGCTATGAACTACCACCTTTCCATTTAATCTTGCCTTTATCTTCATCTTTCCATTCATTTTTTTCCTTTATCTTGCATAGTACCATCAGATCTTCTATTTTCTTCATAAGATCTGCCTCTACCTATTTGAAATTTTCTTCCTCTTCCTCTTTGTCTTTGTCTATGCCTCTTTGTCAAAACCTCTTCAAATTTCAAGGTATACTAATATACTTAATTAATCTCATCAAAAATTGTAGTCCTTAATCCATTCAAGTATCTACCAAATTTCTCAACCTCATCATCACATGTCTAGATCTGATGTCTAACTTGTAGAACTCCTCAGCATAAGCCTTCACAGTCCTATCTTTTTTCCTTAAGTTTTGCAATCTTCTCAATAAATTAGACTAGTAATCTGCAGGGAGGAACTTCTTCTTCAATTTACCTATCATCTTCACCCAAGTTTAAATCTTCTCTTTTCCTTTCCTTTGTATATCTATTTACAAATGTTCCCAACAAAGTGAAGCATGAACCTTCAACTTGGTGATTGTAATTTTCACTTTCCTATTACAAGGGGTTCCTTAATACTCAAAGACATTTTCTATCTTAGAGATCCAATATAACAATGCATTGATATCTATTTTCCCATCATAACTAGAAACTTCAATAGTAGGTTTATAATTTGCCCTAGATAAAAGCCTTAAAAGCCTTGCTTCATTCTCTTCTACTTCAAGTTCTAGATTAGGTATCACCACTATTTTTTCATCACTCACATCATCAAGATGTACTCCTCTTCTTTGGGTTTTCTCAACAGCATCCACTCTGGCTTTAACTTATCTCAACATGCCCATAATAGAATTGTCTTCATTTCTTTTTCCTCAAATCATCTTGACAACAGGTTCCTGCAAGATCATAACCCACTTCAAGTTATAGGTCATAAATCAGATTTGTCACCTACAACCAATCCTACTAGGATTCTCCATGATCCCAAACTCCACAAGGAAAAAACCTCACTCTAACACCACCTAGTGTAAGGTAGGATGATGACAATGGCCAAAGTCTCACCAAGTTACCATGAAGCCTCACAAAAGTAACACAATGACAATGAAATAACACTAGAGAGAGAGGAAGCAATAGATCTTTATTGATTCAAAAAATTACTTCATACATGTCGAGTTGTAAGGCCTTCCTAATAATGGCCAAATATAAAGATTCAATTATAAAACATATGCATCATACAACATGTCTGATCTATGATATTCCAAACTTCCAAACTCTAACCTATATCCCCCTTACCTAAACCTATTACATGACTACCTATTTATACTTTCCAAAATGGCTTACAAAATATTCTAGATCTACATTGGACAAAGAAAAAACCCAAATAGCTCCACACACTTCTTAATAATCAATAACATACATTAAATGCTTCTCAAAAATTAAATACACAGGTTAGAACTCAAAGAAGAACCAAACAGACAACTCGATGAACAAAAGAACCAAGCATCACCAAAAAAACTTAGACAAGCCACCAAACACACTTAGTAAATGAAGAAAAACTCACTAAATGAAGAAAATTATCACTAAGTGAACATAGGCACTAAGCCAAGTCAAGCAAACTCAGTGAAAGAAGGAAAAACAAATCCACTGAGCCAACTATAAAAATAGCTACCAAGTACGTTCAAATAAGTAGTCAAGCACATCTACATAAATGAGAAGGATAGTAAGAACAACCCAAGATGTTCCTATTTTGTATTCCTCTATAAATCCCCTTGGAGGCCATTCATGTGGCCCTTTCCAACTAAAAATGTCAACCTATATTACTTGCAAAGAATCTTCAAAGTCTTCTACTTTAGGTCATCCAACCTCCAAAAGAAAAATTATTTAATAAATGAAGATGAGGATACACAAAATGAATAGGTAGAAACCCATCCCATGAATCTATCTAGAATAAAGTCTTAGAACCTTTATTACAGATCCAAAATAATCTCTACTTGATTCTCATTTGAGGATTTTCCAAATAATAGATCATTTACCTTGAAGATTGTATTTAGGAATATGTTTGTTCTCAACATCACCTAATTACTTTGTATTGATAATTATATCTCATTCCTAATATGGATTACAACACAACCTCCAATGCAACTTAGTAGTCAAGGCTTGGCCCATTAATGTAGTATGTCTAAGATCAAGACCCTCTTCATTCTTTGTTTGAAAAATTGAGTTCCACTTAACCAAACTTCATTTCTTAGATAGAAAATTACCAAACCATATAAAATATAGTCAAATTCCTATATGAAATTTGATGGAGTAACCTTCATAAAGAACATGTAAAGAGGAAGATCTTGAATTAAAAACTTTAAAAGGATAGCTCTCCTAGCTGAAGATAGACACTTATAATTCTAATGGGAAACCTTCGTGTGAAATTTATCTAAAGCTTCTTGCCAACACCTTATTGGTGAAGATCCAACTATAATGGGAATACCAAGATATGCAAAAGGAAAGGCCTCAATCTAGAAACCAAAAATTCTAGAAATTTTAATCTATATATGCTTGAGTATTAAATAAAAATGGAATGATATTCAATAATTTTTTCCCATAAGCTACCATATAAACAATCAAGGACCTCTAGAAGTTCTCTTCCTTGCTAATTCTAGCAAGGCCCATATGATTCATATCATCAAAAAAATTAAGTGAGAATGAGAAGGAATTATATCTTCCCAACTCAAGCCTTGAATCAACCCTTCTCCCACTCTATCCTTGATAAATCTTCCTAGTCCTTCGACTATTAAAATAAAGAGATAGATGAAGGAGGATCTCCTCTTTTAAGACCAAGAGAAGCCCCAAGACATTCAAAATTCTTGTTGTTAATGAAGACATAAAAACAAAAATATGTGATGTGTTTCATAACCCATCCAATCCTATATGAACTAAATTCAAAGGCTTCTAAAATCTTCATCGGGAAGGATCAATTGACCATGTCATAATGTTTATCCCTATCAAGATTAATAAGCATGGGTTTCTCTTTAGACAAGTGTGTAAAATGAATAACTTTACTAGAAACTAAAATCCCATCCAAAATATGCCTATTAGTAACAAAATAGTCTTTCTCCTTAGAAATTAGGACTCTAATCCAAGGCTCGAGTCTCTCTACAATCAACTTAGTAATGATTTTTTTAACAATATTACAAAGAGAAATCATTATATATATATATATATAAAGAATCAGCCCCTCCTCCTTTTTGGATAAGTGGCAAGTTCATAAAATTCAAAGATTTTAACATATGATTACTTCTTTAGGACTCACACAGCCTCCAAGATATCCATATAAACAATATCCCAATTTTTTTGACAAAACACAATAGGGAATCCATCTAGTCCAGGAGCCTCCTCTCTTCATTTGGAAGATGATTCCATCTAGCTCCTTTCATGAGAAGATCAATAATTTCATCAATGGCCAAGGAAGGAATGGAATCTAGGATTAAATCCTCCTCCATAATAGCTATAGGATTATCCTCAATAAATAAGTTTAAAAAGTAAAGCACAATCTCCCTTGAGATAAAGTTGAATTAAGATAAATTATGACCATCAAAGGATTTAATCTGGTTAGAGAAGTTACTTTTTCTCTTATCTTTAATTGAATCATGGAAAATGGATGTGTCCTTATGTCCCTACTATAGCCAATTAATTTTGGATTTCTATTTCCCAAAAAAACTTCTTGAAGTTCTCACTCAAGCTCCTTGATAGCTTTAACTTCCAATTGGAAAACTCCTCAGTTATCCCATGGTCTCTAATATTATGAGTGATATAATCAAGGTGAGACTAAACCATTTCTTAGAACTAAAGAAATTACCAAATCATTTTTGTCTCCATCTCTTAAACATGTACTTCACAAATTTATCCTCTTGGAATAGGAGAACATTATTTTCCCATAAGTTGTACCCCTTGTCCACCAATCTAGAATATTCCCATGAAGGGAAGAGTCTCAAAGCCACATAACTTAGAATTTAAAGAAGGGTCTTTAGTGATTTTGAAATCAAAAGCAAAAATTTTAATGGGCCAATCATGTGAACCTCTCCATTAAAGAATTTTAAAATTTATGTTCCATCTATCCCTTGCCCAAAAACAAGATACAAGAAATCTCTCAAGACTTTCCAAAATACCATCTTTATCCAACCTTATATTGTTCCAAGTATACATACCATTGGATGGTTTGATATCAACTAACCTCATAAAATCTATGTTATCCCAGAGGAGGCTAGAAAACTTCTCTAATCTACCAAGACCACCCTATTTCTAACTCAAACTAACAAAAGCATTGATGTCTCCTTTGAGAATCTAGGAAAGATAGGGCGCAAAAGTCATAACCAAATTGATATACTTCCATAGTATAGTGTTCCCAAGAATATCAATAGGAGCATTTATATTAGAGAAAAGGTTGATTTCTCCTTGTTCCAAACATATAGCAGCCATAGACAAACAATGACTACTAGACACCCACCACTTAGGAACAACTTTGCATGGGTCCCAAAGACAAGCCAAACCTCTAGAATTTCCTTAGGACCAAATTCATTGACAATGTCCCTGCCCAAAAATTTAGTATCCAAATTCAACATACTTTCCACTAAAAATTTAGTCTCCTAGATAAAAACTACATCAGGAGAAGGAAACTGAATCAACTCATGAATAACATTTGTCTAGGGATTTTATTCAACCCCCTTACATTCTGTGAGAACATAAATGGTGAAAAAGTGACAATTTATATTCTTTGGCACCCTAGACTCCATTGGAGTCTCACCCATCAATTTCACTTTCTCTTGATCATTTTTCTATCCACTTTAGAATGTTGATCCAGAATACCCTTCTTAAGAATGTTTTGTTGAGCTCCTAATGCCATGAGAGGATCCTTAGTCTTACCCACCTCTTGATGTTATTTCTCTATATTAACTAGAGATACAATATAACCTAGACCCTCCCTTATCATATTTCTTTCAATTGATTCTCAATCTCCTAAAGAGATCAAGTTCATATTTGTGTCCATATATGAGTTTGTACCTCCAACTTGAGGTGCCAAATATGGAACGCACTCCTTTACCAAGCAACTTTTTCTATATTCATAGGATATTGACCTTTAGGAATCTCTAGAATATCCTAATAAATTTGATCAAGTTATTTTAAATCCTCAAATATATCAAATATCTCATTTGTTTGTCTATCCTTCAAAGTTATTTTCTTCCTTCTTTCATTACTTCAAACCTTGGCTAGAACAAGCCCCTCACTATCCTATAACAAAGGAACTTTCCCTCTGTATTACTTAGGTGGAGGTAGAATTGGGCCACTATTAGATGTTCCAAATGATTAGACTTGGTACACATCCTCTGCAAGTGCCCATATTCATGACAACTCCACCATCACAATGGAAAAGTTTCATGATTAGTCTATTGTATCCAAAAGAGGGAGCCCAAATTAGTATCCATGAAATAAGGTGAGGGTTTATTCAAATCCACCTCAATAAAAAGGTGGGAATAAGTGATTACTTTTTTCTCCATTGTGTGTGTTGAAAGGCCCATGGGTTTTCCAAGTAGCAAGGAAACAAAGTGGGAAATTTTAGGAAACCATGGGAGTCTAACACTACCTAGGACATGAGATAGAATCTCCTCTATTGGGTTAAAATAACATGTCATGCCTTGATTAATAACACTAGTTGGTTTTATAAATATGTCTTCCTTCAAAAATATTATTCATGTTTAAAGTACAAGAGAAAATAACTATAAGATAGTTGTTTGCAATAAACATTACTTGTTATTCTAGAGAAGGAAATGGAACCTAAATCTCCATGAAATTTTAGATCTAGGCATGATTAGGTACTAAGTAAAATCCTCCTCAATAATCTTTGGTTGATTCACCAAAATTGGCTTATTCTCACTCTACACAAGAAAACCATTAACTTTTAAGGGGCAGAAATCATTGGTAAGAGAATGGATAACTCTAACATTTATATTGATTCCTTTAATATCCAAATTAACATATTTATTGTGATATTAATAACCTCCCAAAGAGACCTTAAATTAATAATCCATCCCCAAAAATATTTCATGTAAAGCCAAGCAAGGCCAAACTACATAAGATCAACCACATCTCAACCCTGACCATGATTCTCATAGAGCCACTAACCAAAATCCTCCTATGGCTCCATAACTAAACACCTCAAAAAACCATGAGATCCACCACCAGGAAACAAACCCACCTAAAAACAATTCCAACCCATTATACAAAGTCACCTAGAACACTCATGCCCTTGTAAAATAATAGACGCTTGTTGCCTTCAATGAAACCCATGACTAGATTACCCTTGTTAGAAAACCTACAATCTAACATCCATAGTGCACTAGAGAGTATCAACTATTAGGCAAAAAACCCTATCTCATGTACATTCATCACCCCCAATGCCATTATAAATTCTAAAATTGAGTATTCTTCCCCTCTAAGAGTAAGCTTGAAAGAATAGGCAAAAAATAATCATTTTGGTGCATTTTCATCTACTCCATGTCATTCTTGAAATTCCCTATGTCATTTAATGAATAATGGAGGCCATGTTGTTCATTGTCAATAGTTTGATCCAATTATTGGGTGTCCATGCCTTCTTATGGGACTAGTGTTCACATCCCATCTCATCCTTTTTTTTTTGAGTTTCTATGTCCCTACATCTATTTTCATACATTTATCCACCTACTTCTCATCCAATATAATTGGGACACCATCCCCCATGGTGTAAATTTGACCTACTATTTGATTTCTACCATTCAAATTGTCCTTCCCAATTTAATCCAAACAACCACCTTATATTGTAACCAACATCTCCTTCAATTTGCAACTTACTATGTTACTTACATATGTTAAGTATTTTTCTATTAAATTTTAATTCTCTAATGTATATTACGGATGCATTTGATGAGGATGTAACAAGTGTAGAGTTTTAATACACAATTCTACCTTTTAATATACATAAATGTAATAATGTACGTGAATGAATGTTATATACATAAACGATGGAGAGATAGATCTCTTAAGCCCAAAGTTAACCCAAAACTAAATGGAAATCCTCATATGAATTAAAATAAATAATGAAGAAACCTTTAGCATAGGGGAAATGATCAATGTTACTAGACATAAAAGGCTTCCATAGAGGAATGACCTAATTTTGTAGGTCAAGAAAAGAATGCTAGACATTGGAAAAATTACAAACCAAGATTCTCTGTTGGTAGAAGTCCTAATTACTAACAACCCATAATATCAATATCACTTTGCACAAGAACATGGATCTTAGGCACATATTGTAAAAAATGTTGATCAGGCCATCTAAAAGAATTTATGTGAAACTTTACTTAACAAAAGTATATTATTTCACTCTTGGTGCTTGTAAATGAGATGTAGAGTTTTCTATACAACCAATGGATGACTGACATCTCATAGGTGTCTGTGGCTATTGGGAGGGGAGTTAGGTAGAGTTAGGGTTTCTTCTTCTTCTTTTTTGTCACTATTATGGATTTTCAACTACAAGAGGTATGTTGGTCAGTATTTGGGTAAAGAGATTGTTGGTTGCAGGGAGTAGTTTGGGTTGTTGGATGTTGGATGTTGGATGTTGGCAATGAAGTCTTCCATTTGGATTTTTTTTCTCTAATTTGTTCAGGTGTACATGCAAGGTCATTAGAATCTCTTTTATGTGTGGGTGATCTCTAAGCTTAATAAAGTCAATGGTTATCATCCATAGAGTCAAGATTATTCAATTCTCATTATTCATCCTAAATTTATTATGGATGAAAATGTTTCTTAGTAGATTAAGCATTCTCTAATCTATAAACGTTGTGGAATTTGCATTTCTTTTTCATTGTTGGAATCTTTGATATAGCATTTGTAGTAGGTTAAGGGGGATATAAAGATTATGCTAGCTACAAATAATTTTTTTATGGTGGTTTATCTTGTATGATTTATTGCAATCAAATTTTTAAGGGAGGGCCTTCTTTTTATAATCATGTGGTATTATTTTTAAAAGCTTGGCATGTGGGTTTTAATTTAGTAGAGGAATTACCTTAGCATGCTAGTTTTCCTTTAGAGTTTTGGTGGGAAGATATTTTTCAACAAATTGTTGCTCTACTTGAGAAGACAGTTCAAATAGATCAACAAAATGATGAAAAATAGGTAATTACTTTTTCACACATGTTTATTGATATTTATTTGAATAATTTGTTTCCATATTATTTGGAAATTTCCTTAGGCTCTTCTTCCTAAGTTCAACAATTAGATTATAAATATCTTCCTTTCTATTATAATATATGTCATGAGTATGGTCATCTTTAGCATCAATGCCCTTGGTTAAATGAGGGTAGTGGTGGCTATGGTGGCCTTGGTGCTAATGAAAATACCCATGTCAAAGAATATGGCCCCTATAAAGATGGGTTTATACTTGTTAAGTTGTAAACTAAGGGGATGGGTTGTAAACAATCTTACAAGGATAGGTAGAATGATGAGGGATTTAAATGGTTTAAGGTTTAGTATACCCTATCCTTGGAAGAAGGGATTATAATGGATATTATTTAGGGCCATAAATATGGGTATCAAAGCTATGCAACAAGAGATTTTTCTAGTGTTTCAAGTTGTGGTGTAGCGAAAGGGAGTGTCCCTTGCTAATCTTGTCTTAGGTGCTTCAAATGACCACACATATTTTCAAGATGATATTATTTTGGTAGACTTTCCTAAGGAGGTGCATGCCTTTGGTAAGTTAAAGGTCCTTTTCTATCTTTAGGTTTGCAAAAAATGCCCCTTAAAACAATTTATTTTGGCACTTCTTTGAAGGGTAGTTGCAACAAGGATTAGGAGAAAAATAAATTATTTGGGGAATTGTTGGTGGAATGCAGGTCTATTAATATCATTGAAAATTATTTGTCCCTCTCTCTTCAATTATTATTCTCTCATGGAATGTTAGGGGGTTGAATAAAATCCCTTGATAAAATTTTATTCATAATTTATTAGCTATTCAAGAGACTAAGCTTTATATTGATTACATGCTTGTGTGTGCTTCAACTATTTAGTGTAATAGTTAGTGTTAAAGCATTAGTTCTTTGGGTGCCTCTAGTTTGGAGATGGGAGAGGCAATTATGTTTACTAATATGTATGGTCTAGTGGATTTTCATGGAAAATAATTATTTCATCTCATAAAGGTATATTAGAGAGTGAGTGTTTCTCAACTTCCTTGGGTTGTATTTGGTGATTTTAATGCAGTGCTAAGTTTGGAGGATAAAAAGGGAGGGTTCACTCTTTTGGGTCCTTCCTCAAATATTTCATGAGAATATGTGTTAGTCTTAGAATGGTTTTGACATTTGAGTGCCAACACACTTAACCACCTTCTACATTGAAGTCGAGTACACTATGTATGCTGAGTTAGAATTTCAACAGGTGTCAAATGATCTTCAGGTGCTGAGCAATATTTAGATGCCAAGTGAAGATCAAGTGCCGAGTGACTACAAGTTTTGACCATGATACAAGTGCCAAGTAATATTTAGGTGCTAAGTCATAGATGATGTCGAGCAGGACAAAATCACTATAGGAGCCAAGTGAGCTAGTTTCTTATATGTGTCGAGCATCAAGAATTGGAAAGTACCAAGTAATATAGAATGCGCATATGAGTTTGAAAAGGCACAAAATTAGATGTAAACTATTTTTATGGTCAACATATGATGAATCTTGAAGGATCTAAGTGATAAGATCGAATCTTTTGTATGCAATCTACATGCAGCCAATAAGAAAAATGGAGAAGGCATGCAACCAATAATGAAAGTGCAAGGAATGAGTAGGAAATAAAGATTCAATATGGATCGTAGATCCATACCTAACCTTAAGTCTTCGAAAGTATTTATAAGGAAGATGAAATATCATTTTGAAGATGATGAAAAGAGAAGTATATGGGAAGTTATAATGAAATTTAGAGTGAAGAGTGAAAAGACTTAGAGGAAAAGAACAACAATTAGATATTCTGTTGATCAAAACAAAGCAAGGGATAGGAACATTTATTAGATCTCAGAGAATCAATATTAGAGAGAGAAGATCAAGTGCTTGAATTTAGTAATCAAGGATTATAAGCTATCAGGTTTATTATACCTAATAAGCTCTAGCAATTGTATTATAAAGGAAATCCTATGTTGATAGGTTAGCTTAACAACTAGGTTATAAATCCTTTAATAGGGTGACACTTAATGAAAAGTGTTTGTAAATCCTTTAACTAGGTCACTATTGATACAGTGTAAAGTCTTTAATAGGGTAGGCCTTTCACAAGGTATACCATCAGAAGTGGTCAAAACAATTAATGTTGTAGTGATTTTGTGGGTATCATCCCCACCCCAATTTTACCTTCTTATTCCTGGAGGGTTTCTGGGTTACCAAAATCTAGTGTTATGTGTTGTTGATGCATGTGTTTACTTCATGTTTATTTCATATGTTTATATGCATGTAATATACTTTCAGTTAAAAAATTTAATGGATATAGTGTAATACTTCTGATTCACCCCACCCACCCCCCTCTCAGAAGCATTCTTCACATTTGAATATTCTAACAATTGGTATCAAAGCTGAGGTTCTCACAAGGTAAAGACTAATAGCTTGGAGAAAAAGGTCAGAAGATGGAGGTCTTCAAACTTGGAAAGATAATAGAAAATCAAGTGATTGATGTTCAACTTGCTCTACACAAATTGCAGGAAGCCAGAGAAGAATTAAAAAAATCCTTAAAAAAAAGGAAGGATATAGCCATAGCTGAAAATGATACAAATGACAAGGAGATTGATACCACAAAAGTGTTTGCCAATGGTGATACTAAAGAGTTTGATGCAGCAATAGTAGAACTGATGGAAATGAATAAATCTCAAGCAAAAGAAATTAGAATCTTCAAGATTGAACAAGAATCACAAGCCATAATGCTTTGTGAAGTGACTGAACAAAAGAAAAGGGCTATTGAAGAAAAATCCATGATAGAAGATGACAAGAGAAATCTTAAAAATAGATTGGAGGAAAAGAAAATTGAGTTTGAAAGAATCTCAAACATGCAGCTAGAAACCTTAAGGCAGATAATGAATGCACATCATGAGCTGAATATGAAGGACATTGAGATCTCTACACTGAAGATGCAAAATGAACAATTGTAGAATGATTTGAGAAGAGAAAAGGAAATTTTAGAAAGCTTCAAAAAACCTAATGAAGCCATCAAGTACTTTAAGCAGTTACTAAAATTCCCAAGTCCAGCAATGACACTCAAGGATTAGGATATACTAGCACTAAAGAAGGAGAGTCATCCAAGACTACAGAAGAAAGGAACAACAAAGGTAAGAACACCAAACCTACCTGTCATTTCTGTGGTAAGAAAGGACAAAATTCTAATGTTTGTAGGAGCAATAATGCCCATAAGCATGATAACCCTAAGAGTGCAAGCTATTGTCATAAGTGCAAGAAGCAAGGACATCAAGCACATGAATGAAGAACTAGGATAATCAAGACACCAAGATTTGAAGGTCACTGCTACAATTGCAAGAAGTATGGACATAGAGCCTTTGAATGCAAATCAAAGCCCATGTGGACGTTAAATCAACCAGCAAATACAAAAGGCAATGGAAATCACTACTGTTGGGGATTACAACACCAGGTATAGCTATCATTACTGTCAGGAATATGGACATGTTCCTAAAAATTGCATAAGGACACATTTCAGAGGAAACTACAGCAGATGGTTGAATCAAACCACATGTTTTAGTTGCATGAAGACTGGTCATATTAGTAGGAATTGCCCAACAAGGTCCAAGGCACCAAGTTTTGAGTTCAACAAAGGGAAGGCAAATGTAGGCATTGAATACATAAGAGGAGAGATGAATAAGACATGGAAGAAGAAAAATGAGTGCAGAACATCAAGTGAAGGGATCACTTCACCCAATGGGTCAAGTGATTACACTTCATTAAACTAAGCATGAATAAGGTGTATGGGACTAATATACAAAGTTATATCATACATCAGTCCCAAGACAAAGAAGTATTGCAAAGAAGAAATCAGCATAAGCAAAGATGCCAAGTCAAAATTTGAAGTTCTTGCAAATACTATTGAGTTGTCCTTAGATGTCGAGTAAAGCCCCAATGCATGCCGAGTTGCTAATAGTTCCTGAGTTTATGGTTGATGTCAAGTTGAGAAATGTCAATTTAAGCTGAGTCATGTTGAAAGCTTCAAGTGCCAAGTTTATAGTTGTACAAGCACTAAGCATTTAATGCTATGTTTTGAAGGGTATAAGGTCAATTTTTTATCATTTCTTGCCATTCAAACATAGAGCAAAGACAAGAACAGTGCAAGAGAGATCAAATAACTACATCAAAGCCATTTGCATGAATCTCAATAGCGATTCAACATAAAATTTGTCGATCAAAGGTATTTATCAACTACCGAGCTATGCAGTGTTAAAGTTTTTAATCTTTAAAACCCTAGATCGGTATAATGGCTTCTAGCTCTAAGAACCCCAAGCGAAAAGAAGGTCATGAGGTTTAGCTGGTCAATAATGAGGTTAAACAACCCAAATTTAGGCCAATTCCATAAGTCGCCTACAAAAATGACCCTGCTGGTGCATTATCCATTATTCCATCCAAAAAAGTCATGGTGTAGGATGTACGGAAGTGTTATAAATGCAAAATTGGTGCCATAGGTGATCTTGAAATATTCCAAGCCTTTGAAAAACTATGTGAGAACAAGATTGTGAAGGATGAATTCTAGATAGTTGACAGAAAGGGTTTGACCAATGCCCTAGTTTACCTTATAGGATTCAAAACTGAATGGATATGAATTGTTTTAAGTAGAATTCATGATGGATGTTTTTGGCTAGAAAAAGGCCCAGTAAAGATTACAAAAAGAATAGTGCATAGGGTTATGGGTTTCCCAACCCTAGATCAGACTAAGACCCTACGCAGTGATTCCAAAGAGATCAGTGAAAAGAATACAGGTGCAAAATGGAATAAGAGAGGTATGAGTATTGATACTATCACTGATCCTCTTCTAGATTTTTCTATGAGAATTATATCCCACAAATTCTATCAATCCAATAGATTGAACAGCATGCCATGCATAGCTGTTGATGTAGCCTACAAAATGGTAAAGAGAGATCACACATATGATCTATTAGAACTTTTGTTGCAACAAATAAATGAAAACCTAGGAGCAATAAGGAGAACAAAAGGTGCTCAATGCAAATTTGGTTCAGTTCTTATGTGTATATTCTTCTATATTATGGAAGAGTTTCCTTCTATAGGAAAGGTAAATTAAAATCCTAACAAAACTATAGTTACACAAATTAATGAGTTTATTGATCAGATGGGTGACAACTTGGAAGCCCATATGACAAGCTATTTTGAGGATTTCAAGAAATCCATGAAGAAAAGGGTAAGAATAACAGTTTCCTTAGTGGAAAGACATATCAATGACATATGCTTCTTAGTTGATATTGATTTCACCTATATTCAAGCAGCAGTTCCAAGGTTGAGATGGCTAAGGCCATTTGGTTATGAACTAGATGTGGATGAAGCATCAGCAGCAATCACTACATTGCTTACAGAAGAAATAGACAAGTATGCCAAGCCTTTTGGAACATTTGATGTTGTTAAATCCAAAGTTGTAACAGAGTTAAAGACTGCCTCCATAATGAAGAAGAAAGATAAATTGGTGAAGAAAATAAAGAAGAAATTTGGTGAAGGAATTGAGGCTGAAGTAAAAGAAGAAGATGATGATGATGAGGATGAACAAGGGAAAGGCCAAATGAAATTGACTCAAGGCCTAGGTGAAAATAAGGAAGAAGGTGTCAAGGAAGAATAAGCCAAGGAAGCACCAACCCAAGCTAAGCCAAAGAAAAGAAAGGCAATAGTATAGCCTCCAGCCCAGCCCAAAGCAAAGAAGGGTGCTAAGCCAACTCAAGCCAAGCCACAGATACCACTCACAAGGGCTACCACAAGGGCATCTTCACAAAAGGCCAAGGAACAAATCAAAGAGAAGAAGAAGGCCATTGAATAGACTAGTGAAGAGTAGAGGAAAAGAAGAAAATATGTAGCAAAACCAAATTTTGACGAGGAGGAGAGAACAGTGTCAGAAGATATCATCCAATTCAGAGTGGTAAGTCATCCTCCCAATTCAGCCATAGATAAAATTTTTGACAATATTTAGAATGTAGATTTTACTGATTTGAAAAGCATTCATTTCAACAAGCTAAGTAAAGAAGAGCGAAACAAAATAGAGGAATCAATATATGCCATGATGGTTGAATTCAAGTATACACCTCTAGAGCTAGACAATACCATGCCTAGAGAATTATATGAGATAATTGAAAACAAATGGCATTATTTTCTGAAAATTGAAAAGGAGATAAGAGAATCTACCTTAGCACAGGTGATGCCTGACCTAGCAAGAGGTCAAATAACAAAGGCTAATAAGAAATATAGTGGAAATTTCACACCAAAGTATAGAACCTTTAGTATCTTACAAAACAAGATTGAAGATGTTGTCAGTAAGTCAACAAAAATATGGAAGTTAATATATGGTTTGACTACTGTCAAGGACGGAGAAGAAGATCCCCTTGAGGGACAAAACACTGAACATGAAGATAAGGCAGAGCCTAGTGAGAAAGAGGAGAAAGAAGAAAAGAATGTAGAAAAAGGAGAAGAAGAGAAGAAGGAAGAAGAAAAGAAAGATGGAGAGGAGAAAGAAAAAGGTGAGGAGGAGGAGACACAAAAATAAGATGAAACGGCAATAGCTGAGCAGGAGCAGCAAAAAGACCAGAGTGTGCAAGACACACAATTACCACCTTCTAGCCATCCTCATGTAACCATCACACCTGCAGACACTATAACTATAAAGGATGTTCCTAACACTTCTGCTCAGAACATCAATCCTTTAACTACAAAGGATCCCAAAAGAATCCTTGAACAATCCACACAGCAAGAAAAATTATGTACAAATCTAGTATTGGTCAGTGTGGATGAATTACAAAAGGTTGTAGCTGCCACAATTAGAGATAAGGTAAATCCACAAGAACCACCTTCCATCATCTCTACAACTAATATTAGTCAACTTCAAATGCAAATAGTTGTTTCTTCAGGAATAGTTGACAACATAGTACAGAATTCGAGTGCAGCAGGAGACAAAGAAATGGAACAAACAGGACAGATTGTTACATCTGATCCTACAGCACAAACACAAGGTGCACTTCCTCACATGTCTATAATTGAACAAGGTAGTAAATAGAAGGAGAAGGAAGTAGAGAAAACCCCTAAAGAGCAAGAGGCAATACAAACATTGATAAATTTGCCTGCCTTGAGAACTCCTTCAAAATAGCCAAGCAATGATGCAATGCCACTGCAAATGTCAGCACCAGGATCAAGTACTACAAAATTTGCAAGGGTGCTTCACTATGGAGACCTTGAATTAGATGAGGAGATAGTCATACCTAGTTATGACTTCAAAAAAATAAGCATTGATCAAATCACTGAGGTGCAGGAAGCATTGAATAGAAGAAAGAGGCAAGAGATACTCATGAAGGAATATAAACAAGAGCAAACATTATATGAGATTAAGGACATCTTTATGGATGCCTTCAGTTTGTAGTCACTAGATGAGACAAAGCATATAATGGAACAATTGTCAGATATTGTTGACTAGGTGACAAATGAAGACCAAGAAACTAATGTAAAACTTATGGAATGGTTTGAAAGGAAATTCCAAGGGAAAGTAAAGGAGAAAATATCTATTGAAATTGCACGTTCCCAGGTTGAATTGGCAAAGATGATTGACAAAGCGAAAAAGGTACTTGAGAATATATTCTCATTGTACAAAAATTTGTGTGACTTTTCATACTTCACACAAGAGACAAGCCAAAGAATAATGAGCATGGAGAGAAATCTAAAGATTTCAAGCATGCAGCTACCAAAAGATCCAGCTCAAAGTGAGAATCACTTTAATCAAATGCTTCACACCCAGAAAGAAGTAGCTGTACTGATAGCAGAATAGGCCACCATCAAGGCCAAACTGATATAGCTCCAATCTTCCATTACCCCACATTTGGAAGTACTCCATAAAGAACATGCCTATGCTAAAACTATTCTCAAGAAAGATCCTAATCTTTCTACTTTAGATGGACTTGTTAACTTTGCTACAGAGACTAACATCTAGCACAAATCATTGGAAATTTCTTTGCATAATTGGGATGCAGCTCTCAAGATGATTATGGAGGTAAATAGTGCATTTTTGGAAAAATATGATCTTAACCCTTAGTACCCTTTGACATTTGTGTCAAAAAGGGGGAGATAAAAAAAAAGAGGGAGATATAATAAGGGAGATATAACAAAGGGGGAGATACATTGTATAACACAGGTATAGAGTATAGAAATAGCTAAAGAGTATCAGATTTATAAAAATTTTGGTTACAGGAATGAATGGCACAATCAGCTCAGGGGGAGTTATAAGAATTTTAAGGTATATTATTCCTTGCAAAAAATTTGAACAAGTTTTTTGAGATTTTATGCATACACTAAACTGAATGAATGATGTACCTATAAGGTCAGACAAATAATGCTCAGTTAAGTGTTTTTGACACTCATGTCAAAGGGGGAGATTGTTAGTCTCATAATGGTTTTTACATTTGAGTGTCAACACACTTAACCACCTTCTACATTGAAGTTGAGTACACTATGTATGTTGAGTCAAAATTCCAACAGGTGTCGAATGATCTTCAGGTGCTAAGCAATATTTAGGTGTCGAGTGAAGATCAAGTGCCAAGTGACTACAAGTGCCAAGCATGATACAAGTGCCAAGTAATATTTAGGTGTCGAGTCATAGATGATGTCGAGCAAGATAGAATCACTACAAGAGCCAAGTGAGCTAGTTTCTTATATGTGTCAAGCATTAGGAATTGGAAAGTGTCGAGTAATACAAAATGTGCATATGAGTTTGGAAATGCACAAACTTAGATGTAAACCATTTTTATGGCCGACATATGATGAATCTTGAAGGATCTAAGTGATAAGATCGAATCTTTTGTATGCAATCTACATGTAGCCAATAAGAAAAATGGAGAAGGCATGCAACCAATAATGAAAGTGCAAGGAATGAGTGGGAAATAAAGATTCAATATGGATTGTAGATCCATAACTAACCTTAAGTCTTCAAAATTCTTTATAAGGAAGATGAAATATCATTTTGAAAATGATGAAAAGAGAAGTATATGGTAAGCTATACTGAAATTCAGAGTGAAGAGTGAAAAGACTTAGAGGAAAAGAATAGTAATTAGATATTCTGTTGATCAAAACAAAGCAAGGGATAGGAACATGTATTAGATCTCAGAGAATCAAGATCAGAGAGAGCAGATCAAGTGCCCGAATTTAGCAATCAAGGATTATAAGCTATCAGGTTTATTATACCTAATACTCTCTATCAATTGTATTAGAAAGGAAATCCTATGTTGATAGGTTAGCTCAACAGCTAGGTTATAAATCCTTTAACAGGGTGACACTTAATGAAAAGTGTTTGTAAATCCTTTAACCAGGTCACTATTGATATAGTGTAAAGCCTTTAACATGGCAGGCCTTTCATAGGGCAGACCATCAGAAGTGGTCAAAACAATTATTGTTGTAGTGATTTTGTGGGTATCATCCCCACCCCAATTTTACCTTCTCATTCCTAGAGGGTTTTTAGGTTACCAGAATCTAGTGTTATGTGTTGTTGATGCATTCATATGTTTACATGCATGTAATATACTTTCAGTTAAAAAATTTAATGGATAAAGTGTAATACTTCTGATTCACCACCTTCCCCCACCCCCCCCCCCAAACGCCACCCCCACCCCTGCCCCTCTCAGAAGCATTCTTCACATTTGAATATTCTAACAATATGGACCTCTAAGATTTAATTTATATCAAGTACACAAATGGGATTTTTACTTGGAATAATAGAAGGGCTAGAATAGATGATATCATTGAACAATTATATAGATTTTTTGTTTCTTCTTTTTGGGGTGGGGGTAGCCTAAGTACTACTTATGAAATTATTATTTGAAGAGGATTTTTAAGGATTAGAGAGATAGAAATATAAATCACATATAAATATAACGAATATAAAATAATAATAAACTACATAGAAGAGAACACAAGACACAAGGATTTAATGTGGTTCACCCAATCCCTGGGCTACATCCACCAACAACGAGTCCAACATTCTTATTATCCAATAATTACAACCTAATTACAATTTGTAATACCTTACAACTCAATACCATTTCAAGAAGCTACAATCTCATCATACATTATGAAATATGTAATCCTAAGCCATTTTATACAAGATTTTTGTCACTTTCAAAATTAGGGCTAGAATAAGCCAATCAATAGAAATAATAAACTCTCAATGCCTTTTACAATAGTAAATTCATTTTTGGCTTCAGGGGTAGTGCCCCTCAACACCACCTTGTCTCATGACAAGGAGTGCGTCTGGAGCTACTGACCCTAAGACCCAACAAGGGGCAATGCCCTAGGACCCCTCAAGGGGTCTTGTCTAAGAACCCATCAAGGGGTGTTGCCCCTAGACCCCTAGAGAATGGGGGGTGCTACCCCATAACCCCCATAGAAAAATTTAAGGAGAAACCATGCTGGATAAAGTGGAGAAACATTAACATTTGAGCCTGATTAGGCTCCACATAACAACAGCTTCTTATCATTGGCCTATTAAATTTTGATCTATTTGGGTTGCAATTCTAAAAGATCCTCTTTTTAAGTGTCACTTGATGTGGCTTCAAGATTATTCCCTTCATGAATTAATTATCTAGTGGTGGGTATATGGTGACCCTACCTACGACACTACTATATATTCATTCATCAAGAAAATTTAATATATTAAATGGAAACTTAGTAAATGGAATAGATCTTTCTTTCGTAACCTTTATGCTATGAACAAGAAAGTAAATGCATACTTGGATATTATCACTCTAAAATGTGGGATCTTCACTTTTTAGAGGATTTGGGAAAATTAGAATCCTAGGTTGTCAGGAAATTGGAGGAATAGGAACTTAGGGACGAGATTTTTTGGAAAAAGGAGGAAAGGGGAGATTGGCTTTATAAGGGGGATAGGAGTAGTTTTTTTTTCATAAGTCATTACAATCTCGTAAGAATCAAAATTATATATCCTATTTGGTGAATTGAAAAGGAATTCATCAAATATATTTATAAGCTTTATATTGTAAGGGTACCCTATACTATTCTACTCTCTTTAATAATGACTCGCCTCTTGTTGGAATGAGGAAAATATGATCATTTCTTATATTCCATCTCTAGCTTCCAATGTGATGAATGATTCCCTCATGCATATAATATATATGTTTGCATTGGAGAAGGTTCTTTTGGGATGCATAACGGTAAATTTTCAATCTCCAATGGGTTTCCTATAGATTTCTTTCAGGGATTCTAGGATATTGTTAGTTTGGATTCACTAGAAGT
This sequence comes from Cupressus sempervirens, assembly GCA_028749045.1. Classification (NCBI taxonomy): domain Eukaryota; kingdom Viridiplantae; phylum Streptophyta; class Pinopsida; order Cupressales; family Cupressaceae; genus Cupressus; species Cupressus sempervirens. The sequence goes on along the minus strand of CM053788.1, from coordinate 44,918,539 downwards.
GGTTTTTTGATCTTATGGAAATAAAATGATGTTGAAAGCCTTGAACTCTACTTTCATTTTTCTTATTCCTTGAAAAAGGAGGAGCTAATCAAATGAATATTTTCAGCCTATTGTTTTTAGAAAATTTTGTCTACAAAAATTATTAATAAGCTCATTGTTGAGAGGCTCAAATCTTTGCTTCTCAATTTGATCTCAAAAGAACATGATTTCCCAAGACTTGATTCATGGTTGGATTTGAGGTAATGGATTTCCTAAGCTTTCACATCTCTAGTTTATCAATGATATTGTTGTTATAAGGTTTGTTCATCTACATGAAGATGAGTCCTTCAAGAGGTCATTAGACATTTATTTAGCTACTTCGACTTATAAACTCAATGAGCATAGATCCTCAATATTTTTTTCCAGTACTCTAGATTCTATCCAAAGGAGGATTTTTAATATCTTTAGGTTTCAAACCAAGTCTCTTCCCATACTTTATTTGGGCATTCATCTTAGTCTTGGTAGACAATCTACGCTATTCTAGTAGAACTTTCTTGATAATTTATGTTGAAAAGTAAACAACTAGACTCATAAGTGGTTTTCTATTTCTACCTAGGTAACTCTTATTCAATCATTTATTCAAGCTCTTCCTATTTTTAGAAGTCTATTTTAGGTGGCCCCTACCTATTTTCTTAAGGAATTTAATGTCCTCTCATGCTAGTTGCTTTGGAGTGGCATTTTCTAGGATTTTAAGTAGATCTTAATTAAGTGGGACCTATGTGTTAGCCAAAGAAGGAGGGGGGTCTTAGTCTTAGTTACACTATCTTGAGTGGGCAAGCTCTTGTAGCTAAATTTTATTGGTGTTGGTGTACCTATAAAAATAATATTTGGGCCCACATTATCATGTATAAGTATTTTCCATATGTTGACTATATAGATATTTCTCGCTATCCTTTGGAGGTTAGGGGCTCTATAGTTTGGCACATTCTGAAATAAGGACTCAATTGGTTATGAGGGGCCTTTTTTGGATTTGAAATAGGAGCTTAGAAGCTAATTTTTTGGATAGATTCTTGTGACGGAAACCCCCCCTACTTTCCATGTATTCTCATCTACAACCCCTTTCTGGTTGTTTTAAAACATCTGGGTGGGATAAGGTTTTTCATTATAATACTTCATAGAATTTAGGCTTGGTTATTCATTATTGATGGAATGACTCTTAGGAATGTCCACTTAGTGGCATAGAGAGGGATCAGATTGATCTGACTTAGATTCTTGCTTCTCAAGATTACAACTCTTTGGTAGGATTGGATGTTCTAGCCTAGATCAATGATTCCCCTTGTAACTATTTTTTCTTTTTTAGGATACTTGAAGCTTAATATATAGTTGTTTCAAGGTATGGAGTTTTCATGGTGAAATTAAATTTGTAATATTTTTTCTTGGCCCGAATGCATTTTTTTTATGTGGTTGGTTGTTCAAAAGTTATGAGTTTCCTAGGATAATTTGTGAAAGAGGGGATTCCATGGCCCTTTATGTGTGTCTTGAGTTGTGATAGTGAAGAATATTATCTCATCTTTTCTTTTAATGTCTCTTTGATAAGGTAATCTAGCACTTTTAGTGGAGTGTTTGGATCAAGCTTACTCGCATATATCATCTTTGTGATCTCTGAGCTCATTGGGATAAAACTCCTACTAATACCTCTTTTCTTTAGGTTGTCTAGCCTATCGATCCTTCTTTTATCATTTTTTATGTTTGTTTAGAGAGGAATAAGAGGATTTTTCAAGATGTTTGGATGGTTTATGTATACTTGTGGTTGAAAATTCATGAGATTATTTTGGATAAATGTGAATTGACTAAAGGGGTGGATCTTGGAGATATTATTTGCAATCATCTTAATTTTCCTCTTCAAGGAGGTAATCTATTGTATGGTGGCCAAGTGAAAAGTAGTAGATGTAGACATCCTTTACAAATAATAAATAAAGAGGTTCCTTGATCAAACTCTCCTCATCGAGTTTTCAAATTTAACATTGATGGTTCATTTTGATGAAATCCTGGGCATGTTGGTATTAGAGTTGATCGAGATAGTTCTGGTGATATTCAATTTATTTATTCTATGTAAGGGCTTTAATATGAATAATTTAATGGAGGATCTTAAAATTTTGAATGTTACTAAGCATTGTTGTGCTCTTGGTTAGTGAAGGGTTGTTTGTGAATTTGATTCTAGGGTGGTGATTACTCAATTAAATGGGAATCAACTTGTAGATGTTACTTGGAATCTAGCTTTGGTAATCAGAAAAATTATCTAGTTGTGTAGATATTTGGAATCTATTACTTTTACACACTTTCCTTGGTAGTGAAAAGGTATTACAGATTTTTTTTCCAAATGAGCTTCAAATCAAATGTAGGATTATAATAAAATAGATAACGTACAAATATCTCTTGATTTGTCTCATATGTTAGATCATCTAGTGGATAGGGATAGATTTTTGCAGTGGATTATCCTAGGTACTCCTCATGTTTTGTATTTCTCTCTTCTGTATGAATGAATCCTTACTTCTTTTAGTGTAAAACATATCCCATATAGACTTGTTGACATATTAGAACACCTTGATATACATAAGCTATATTATGGTATTGTCCAATATCAATATATAATTTGCATTCAAGGTCAAGGTATAATAAAAAATGAGATTATTCTACAAGCACTCATTGGTAATGTATTAATAGAGGATGCATGTATAAATTAGAAATGTACTATTGCATGCAATTAGAATTTTGGGATTAAACTCATCAAATAATTATATAATTTCCAACAACAACCAATATATATGAACCTAATTTACTTGCAAAAGTATATCTTGGATTTTCCAATTATGGTCAAAATGCCCCTGATAGCTTAATTATTGCTTTCAAGCTTGGTATCCCTCTCTTATCAATCTTATAGATATTATGTATAACTTAAGTTATCTTGGAATTCAAAAAATCAAATTTTAATTTAATTTAAAATGTAAAGAATCTATTGGTGAATGGAACTATGCTTGTGCATTCAAATCTACTATTATTTTTCTCCCAAAGTGAAAACCTTGACCTGATGTCTATCCCAAGGCCTCCCCTATGGTGATGTGTGGCCCAGATGAAGTGGATAATGTATATTTGTACCAACATGATGGGATGGTTTGTAGATTTATTGGTTTTTGTACCTCTCTTTCAAATCTACATTGTAGGGTAACTAGTTATTAGAAACCCATAATTTCTAGTAATACTAATATTTCCCTTGTGATAAAGGGTTTTTAATGCTTCATTTTATTCTTTTGAAGATTGAGATTTGGTGTTGAACAAGTTGTGGTTTTTGCAGAATCACTCTCTTTCTTCCAAACCCTAGATAGTCTCCCTCATGCCTCTTACTAAAGCACTCAATGTGGGTTCTCCTCCCCAACCCTCCACTCCATTTTTGGGAGTTTTCTTTCTTCAAAACCATTAGAAATTATATTGGTCATTTCTCCAAGGCCATATTCAGTCACTCTACTTTCATCGCATTTTGATGGAAATGGATATCTCCATAGTGCTTCCAATAGAATGTTGAGCTCATGGTTGGAGAGATACCATGGACTCAAGCACTAGATTATGAATGTATTCCCTTCCATTATTGACTATATTTGTCTATTGAGCATAAGGTTGTAAACTATTCTCTTCTATGTTGAAAAGGTGTTGTACTTGGTGGAAGAATAAAAATGAGTATCACTTGGTTTTTCATGTTTTTTATTCTCCTTGTCTCATCTCCCAAGGAATCCTCAAGGGATGATGTTGATGAAATGACACCTACTATAATTCTAGGTGATACCCCTCCTACTACTAGGGTATCCCCCTCCCATTGTGTGGACCATTCCTCAACTTTTTCTTATGTTCCAAGATTTTACTAAAATTATATGACTTTATCAACACTTTTCTCATTGTGGTAAAGAGTTTTTAGCCTTTGTACCAAGTACAGCTAGCCAGTACCTCTATCGATATGCTATAGTTTGTAAGGGTCAATCCCCTCATTAGGCTTCTCTAATAGTCAAACATGAAGAATCTAGTAGTCACTACTTTTATTGGCATGCAAAATATATTTAATGAAATAAACTCCCTAATTTATCACATTTAATCATATCTACATACTAGATAATTCATATTATGTTAGTTTTTTAATTATTTTTTCCAATAATTTTATAACTATTATTTTATAATTTTATAGTGGATACTATGTTTTACATAATTTATAATAGAAACTATTTCCTTACATAATTTATCATGTTTATTTTAATAGATACCATAATTTGCCTTGCCTAATTTTGAATCTGTCTTCTTGTATTCTTGGAACATCCACTTTTAACTTGTAATTCTTCTTCCTTGTATGGTTGGAACTGTTAGAAAGTAAAGTCCAAGATTACTGAGAGGGGTGGGGGTCAATCAATTATGCAATTTAAATAACTCTCAATATTTTCTTTAACTCTGAAACATGTAAATAGTAGATGTGATAACCATAGAAAGACAACCATACACAATAACACCAAATATGTTAACTAGGGAAACCCTTGATTAGAGGGAAACCCTCAATGGGGATGGTACCCACCACAAGATGATGTACTAATATAAAGTTCCTTGTGAAAGGATGGACCCTGTTAGGATTCAATGAAATACATTTGTACAATGAGTCCTTATTAGAAAAGTTTGAGTCCCTATTAGGATTTGTGCCAACCCTATTAGGAGTTGAAATGAAGACAAAAGGACCCACTATCCAAATAGCTTCAATAATATCCTCACTAAATAATACAAGTGTACATCAAACAACTTCTCTTTACAAATACAGTTCCTTGTAAGTTTGTTGTGCCTCAATTACAACAATTAATTCACTAATCCAAAAGTTATTTGCATGTAAGCTCGCACAATACATCACATCATATAATCCACATTGGATAACTATCTCATGTTCACATCACATACAAGTGATCTCACTGATGATTATAACCAAGAAAAACATCTTTCCTTTATACCAAGTCCTAAAACAAATTATTCAGTCAACCTTGAGGCTTTCCCAATTTACAATAATAATATAGTACCAACTTAAGATATTACATTACATGTTACATTATAATATTACATCTTTTCATAATTACAAGCAATTTATTGGCTCACAATCTTCATTAATTTCTACTTGTTGATCATCAGATTATACATGATTAACCAATGCATCTTCAATGCATCTTCAACCTCTATCTAAGCTTTCTCAACCAAATTCTATCTCTATTAGGAGATACAATCCAAATAGCAATACCTTCTTTCTAGAAACGATGTCTAAAAGTTGCCTTCAGCAAATCCTTCATAACTATGTCCAATCTTTATATTCCATGTGTACTCTTAACTATAGCATCTAAACATACTCTATAACATAATCCCATGTATGCATAAGTTGATCTTCAATCCTCAAACTTCGCAAAGCCAAACTCTATTTGTTGCTCTGTCAATCTTCACAGAATAACTAGTATGTTAACATCAATGAAAAACTATGTCATGAATGCAACACACAACCTCTGAATAGTGTCTCCAACATTGTTGGGATACTCCTCCATAGGAATACCATCAAAATTCATACTGACAAGAATGCCCAATAGAGGCAAAGGTGTTATTTATATTTTAGATTCATATTATAAACAATTAAGCATATGTTGGTTGCTTAATTAAAAATATATTTTTTCTCTATTGCAACAAATATTGAAGGTGCTTAAGTTAAATTAATTTTCAAAATTCCTACTTCCATATTTACATTTTCTTCCTCTCTAATGGTTGATTCTACACCAAGTGCTTTTCAATCTACTTCTTCTCAGGATCTACTAGGTGCAGAAGATTTGTCATTGGGTGGTGTTGCTTCTACAACCTCTTTTGCCCATGTGTCTACCTATAGTGTGTTTAGTGCAATGAAGATTTTTATTACTAATTTTTCCTATGCACATGTTGGTTTTGATGATTTGGGCACTCGATCTTTTGATGTTGGTAGGGTCTCTGGTTGAGTTGTGCATTATTGACACACTTCACAATGGCCTAGTATTCTAGTTGTGCCCCAAAATCCTCTTGTTGATGGCTGCCCTTTTGCCTATGGTGCAAATTTTTTTCTTGTTAACCATTCAAAGGAGAAATGGAGACCCATGACATGTACCAAGCCATCTTTGGATAATGTGGGATTTTATCAACTATGTAAGTTGGTTTGTAGAGTTGTTGACTTTAGACGCTCTCTTCCTGATCTACATCATTAGGTGTTTAACTCATGTGCTAAAGGGTTTTTTACTGATTCTTTTTCTTTTTCTAATGAACATGATTTAATATTGAGAAATTTGTGCATTTTGGGGATTTACTTTCTTCAATAAATCTTAGACATTCTCATTTAGCCCTCTTATTGAACCACTCAGTCTATGTCCAATATAAGTTCATTTTCCCAATCTCCCCCTATGTTTTTGGGAAAATTAATCTATGAGGCCATTAGATTTTATATTGGTTTACTAAGATAGTCTCCTTTGACCTAGTGGATTCAACCTTGACTCTTTTTTATGCAATCCCCTTTGGTCACATAGGCCTTTCTCTAACCATTGTTGTTCCTAGTCTACATCAACTCTTGGTTGTTAAGACATAGAATTCTCACCACTTTGTTCTTGTTGTTGATTCTCCCTTGAGAGAAAATTTTTGTCTTCCCCTATGGTGGGGACCCTACTAAAAGTGTCATTTTATGGAAACAAAGAAAAATCACTCCACATACTCCTATTCTCATCCCAAAGTAGTGGCTAAGTTATCTACCCATTCCTGAAGCAAATTAGAATTTTCCTTGCTAATTTTCTCTTAACGGTATTTCTTGATCATGTTCACTAGTGTGCTCTTAATGGTATTTCTTGAGCTTGTAGATAGTCATTATGGACAACCCTTGGATTGTGGTGGTGTAAGGGTAAGCCCCTACTAGGTTGCTTTAATAATCAAAAACAAAATATTAAAATCTCATAAATGAAATTTGTGAAATGTCATTGTTGTCCCTTTGTACTACTCAAACCTCCCATTTCACTACAATTAGTTTATCTACAATTTCTTTTGTTTGAGTGGATCTAGTTATAGCAATTACTACTGGTGGAATGGGTTTTGATGTTAGTGCAGATGACTTTGCAATTGTTGTTAGGGTGCATGTCTTGAGGTTTGGTATAGATATTTTTTGTGGTGTGTGGATCTCTACTATAGTGTCATTTGTGCTTGTTGGGCCTTCTAGTGATGCTTTGACACATGTTCTCACTATGCATTCTTCTAATAGATATGTTCCTAGGAATTTTTGGTATTATGGGTGTTTTGGGTCTCCCCCAAAAGCCTCTTGCTATTTTTGAGGGTCCAACTTTATTCATGTTACTAACTTTGGTGTTTTCCTTCCTCCAAGTGAGAAAAATTTTGGTTTGTGGTCATGATGTGATGGATAATATGGAATTCTATCAATGTTATGAGCTAGTGTGTAGACTTGTTTATCATTGGCCTTCCCTATTAGATCTTCATCAATGGGTGATGAATTCTTGAAAATTCTTAGTTTCAAGTAACATTGAGTTTTTACCTTGTGTTAATTATTTTATTTATTTTGTTGATCATGATTTGTAATTGAGCAATTTGTGTGTTTGGGGTGTTCGCTCTCTCTTGACCAAACCTTAGATAGTCTCCTTTAACCCTCTTACTGAACTACTTAAACAAGCATCATGTGTGGGTTCATCTTCTTAATCAATCACTTCATTTTTATGAGAATTCTTATTTTGAGGCTATTTGTAACTCTATTGACTAATTCTCAAACAATCATTACACCACTTCCTCCATGAGTCTTTATACCTTTTCAAGCATTTTGGTTGATATAGACATCTCCATTCCTCTTCTAGTGATGTACTTCTCATGGTTGGAGGAAGGCCATGGGTTCAAGGGTCTCTCCTTTTGATTTTGTTAATGCTTTTCTGTTGGTCACTTGGATACACTTTGTTCTCTTGCATTATAAAAGCGATAGTGGAAGGACACTAATGGTGATCACCTATCTTAGCTTTTGATTATTCCTTAGATGACTCTTCACAATCTAATTATGACTCCTACCAAGATGATATTTTTCCTCCTCATGCCCATGGATCTTACATCTCGTACTACTTGAGTGGCCTTGTGAACCATTATTCATGTATTAGTCTTGGTAGATAATGTGCAACCTCATCAACACTTCCTCCTTGTGCTTACAATGACAAAGAAGCCTTGCCCACTTGCTCCCCATTATGACGGTTATCCTAAGGAAAATAATGCATGGATTATTGTTTATCGAAGGAGGATATCTTCCCTACATTGCATGTATTTTCTACACTCTTGATGTGGTAACTAGTTGTTTTGTTATTGACATTGTTGTTGATGGTTAATTTTAACTTATTGTAACTAATATTTTGTTGTTTTGCTTATTTTATTATCAAAAATAATATATTAAGCCTTATATGTTTAAACAAGGTTCAAATTTCTGATTAGTGTATTGAGGAATATATGCAACATAATCAAATAATAAACAAAACCAACTCAAGTATAGTAGTAAAAATGATATAAATAAGAAACACAAGATGTTTACATTGCTTGTCATTGATTAAAACAATATTAGTGAGTATAAATGAAGGCGCTATCTATCCTGACGCAAAAAGTGACATGGGAGACGAAAATAACATGTTGCCCATACTGAAATATACATGCATAGCACCTATGTTATACATCAATATGCCTTAACGGAACTTTCATAAAGGAAGTGAAAGGTAGCGAAGATTGTCGTGGGCTCCATTGTATGACAAAATTTTTTACTATGTTTATAATTATCCCACCTAGTCACGTCACAAGAAGCTTTTTAAACTTCGCTTGCCATTTTGTAAAAAAGTTTTTAGAATTTTCTAATAACAATTAAATTTTTAGTTTTTTCAAATTTTTATCATAATTAATGTTAATAATTATTTTATTATAATAATGTGTTATTTAAATTTTTAAAATATATAAATAAATAAAAGCTTTAAAAAATAATATTAATTATTATCATATATGAATTGAGTTACATAAATAAATAAATTTATAATTGATATTTTTTGTAATGAGTTTGATTTAATTTTATTTATTAAGTTTAATTTTACTTGTAACTTTTTAATATAAATGTTAAAACTTTAGCTTTAACACTTTTCATATAATTGATGGTAAGCTCTATAATCTTATAAAAATAATAAATTAAAGTAAATAGTATAAATAATATAAAGTAATTATTAAATAATTTATAAATAAAATAGAATGATCATTTTAAAAATTAACAAATACCTAATATTTTTCTAAACTTATTTAAGATATCTATAATAATCCTATATTCATTAGCTTCAAATTTGATCCATGATTTGATATAAATTAGTACTTTTCCATTTATCCTTACAAGCCATTATATTTGTTCACAAGACTTATTATTCATTGTTGCTATCTCAAATCATGTATTTAATAGCACAATCTCCCTCCCTCTTTAGGTAAAAGAGGTATGTGTATCTTGATAAGTTTCCATTATAAATATGAAGTTTTGGCATAGCAATTAAGGTTGCAAGGTTTAGGTACTAGAGTAGGGATTAGATTTTATGGTTATAGTGTTTTGGGTTTTGGGCATAAAATTTAGGTTTTAATAGGGAGAGAAATGGGGAGAGGGAATAACAAAAGGAGAATGGAAAGAGGGAGAAACTGGGGGAAAGGGAGGGAGAAAGGAGATAGAGGGAGAGAGGGATATGGGAAGAGATGAAAAGAGTGAGAGAGAGGGAAGAGATGGGGAATAGGAGAGGGGAAAGGATAGGTGGAAACATGGAGAGAGGAGAGAAGCAAAAAGAGAGAGGAGGAAAGAGATGAAGGAAATAGAGAGAGCAAGAAAGAGAGAGGGGGAAAGGTTGAGGGGAGAAATGGAGAGGGGGATGGGAGATAGAGAGGGTTATAAGAAGGGGAAAGAGAAAGAAAGAAGGTGAAGGGATATGTCAAAGAGAGGAAGAGCAGGGAGACAGGAGGGAGTTAAGAGGGGTAAAGGGAGATTCATCTCTCTCTCTCTCAACCCATAATCCTTCAAACCTAATCCCTTAATCTTAAATCCGTTCTCCCTTTCTCTTCCTCCTCTCTCTTCCCCCCTCTCTCCCCCACCTTTTTCCCTCTCCCCACAAGAAGTAAAATGAGAAATGTAGTTTTTTTAGGGTGTATATTTATTACCTAAAGAGGGAGTTTGTAGTATGAAACTTATCTATTTCTCATCTTCCCCTTCCTACTAACTACTATACCTTTCCACCTCCCCCACTCTTTGTTAATCTATCATTTTCTCTTATTTTCTTGATTATTATGTCACTTTCTATTATTATTTTCTCCCATCCTCTCTATCTCTCCCTCTCTCACCCTCCTATTTCTCCTTGTCCCCCCCTCCAAATATGTAATGATAACTAATTACCCACTTCTCTCTATCCTGCTCCATATATCTCACCCTTTTCCTTCCTTATCTACCTCTCCTATAGCTTTATCTCCTTATAGGCTTCTTGTCTCTCTATCAACCCCTCATCTAGTTATATCTCTTCATCTAAACTTACCTCTCCCTCAATCTACCCTTATCCTCTTCTTCTCTCTTGTCACCTATATATCTCTCCCTCTCCCACTCTATATAGGATTTAGGATTATGGTTGATGGTGCAAGGTTTAAGTACACAAGGTTGAGGCTCTCTCTCTCTCTCTCTCTCTCTCTCTCTCTCTCTCTCTCTCTCTCTCTCTCTCTCTCTCTCTCTCTCTCTCTCTCTCTCTCTCTCTCTCTCTCTCTCTCTCTCTCTCTCTCTCTCTCTCACCACATATCCCTTATCTTCCCATTCCTCCTTGAACCCCCATCTTACCTCTTTTCCTATTTATACGTATCTCATCTCTGTTCATATGTATCTTGTCTCTCCTTAGGTCTCTCATTGTTTCCATGTCTACATCTCCCCCAATCTCTTCTTACTCATATATTCCTCCCATTTATAGGTTTATTCCCCTCTTTAACCTCTCTCTCTCTCTCTTTCTCTTAATATTTATTGTCTCTTCCCTTTTATCTCTCCATATGTCTATTTCGACTTGTCTATCTCTAACTATTTATGAAATTTTATATTTCTCTCCATATCTCTTCATTCCCACTATCTCTATATCTCATTATGTCTCTCTCTATATTAAACTATATCTTACCATATATATACTATAGAATCACAGTGTTAGAATTATAGTTAGAATTATGGTTTTGATTATGTAAAAACAAGTTTTAAAGGACCAAAAACTTTACATCAGCAAAGTATTAAGAAAGTATCATGAAAAGAGAACAAACAAACAACATGAAACAAACCTCAAAAATAAAAAGAGGTCACTTACAAAATTGCTGGAAAAGACAACAAACGACTAGCAAAGGAATAGCAACCAACCAGCTAAGGAGTATTAATCAGATGCACAGCCTGGTCCACCAGAGAATGCATAGTCTTAGCAGTAGCATTCACCTCGTCCTTCTTAGTGGTTTCCTCCACCTTCTTTGAATTGGCCCGAGTATGCTTGCTAGGACCTTGAGAGTCTGCCCCCGAGGGAGAAACCTAACCTTTATCTGCCTCATTCTCTTTCAGGAATCTGGTCATGTTATCCCCTAATTCTCTGAGTTGTCTATCCATCTTACCTAGCCTAGTTTCAAATTTAGACACCTTACACTGGATACTGCTAATGTCCTTGTCCATCACCTTCTACTTGGCTTCCAACATAGGAATCTTATGCATCAAATTTTTCACTTCTTCTACATTACCTATAACCTTGGAGAGCTTGTCGATATGCTGAACTAAAGTTCTTTCCCCTTTGGTTGTCTTGCTAAGATGCTCCATTTCTTTGTTCAACAGCACAATTTTATGTTTAAGAATGTCAATGTCCTTCTATATAGAACCAAGGTTACCAAATAAGCCTTTAGAGGGCCCAATTCCACCACCAACACAATCACCTCCGTCAGATTTGGACCCATGTTCACCATCATCAGTAAAGTTGGAAGCCTCAATCCTTGTTTTCACATTTTTGTTTTCCTGTCGTCGTAAAGACTTTCTTTTTCTTTCTAAACAATTAGCAAGGGGCTCATCATCTGACAAAGGAGAAGCCCTCTCATCAATATGACCTTTGCCCTTCCCTTTGCTACATCCCCTATTTTTTGCATGTTCTCTAACAATTTCATCAACAAAATCACTTTCCCTCTCTTGATCAGAATCATCCTTCTCAACACTCTATTTTTTCTTTTTGGTGCTACCACCCGAACCTCTTTTAGGACTAACTAGACCTCCTTCCACCTCATCTTGTGTCTCAGAGTCATAGCCCTTTTCCTGAATACTTCCTTTAGTATCTTGATCTTCCCCTTTAAAATTTCTAGGTTTCAAGATTTTTTTAGATTTCAGCACATTCATAATCAAAACCATTAATCCTTCATGACAAACATGTTCACCAGTCGAGTCACGCTGAATAGCTAGGGTAGAATTGGACAGAGATTGCAATAGGTATGAAGGAAAATTAACCCTAATGTCATGATGAAAATGATTTTCCAACACAAAATGGTAACCATACATTTTTGTATATCTACCATCCAAAGTCAGATATTCCATAATAACAAAGAACACAAACCACCACGGATGAGATACAGAAGCCAGGTTAAAATAAGAAGTACATATTTTAACCAGTCAATTTCTTTCTTGTTCGATCTCGACAAAGTCATCAATCGCCTTATCTGAGATCTTCCTTATCCTGTAGAAATTCATCCCATCCAACTCCAAACCTGTAGCTTTCGCAATGATTTCTTTCGTAACCTCCAGCCTCTGGTTCCTTACCATAACAGAACCATCCTTCCAAGATTTCACAAACTGGTGCGTAATAGCTGGGTTGTTCCCTTTAAGTCTCTCCATGTAACCAATCAAATTGCCACGCCTAAGGATATCCCACACCTCAGTTTTCTTCTTCCAATCCACGCAGCTAGGTGGTTCGACCCATTTCCTCTTACCTCCCATGATCTCTGCAACAAAAGCATTGGTTTGCACGCACTTAAAGCCCCCAAAAACTCTGTGAATACCACTACCTAAGCATGGATAGAAAGAGGCAACCCATAAATTGTTCAATCTACCCACATTTCTCAAAATAATTGCCCACCTTACTCCAAAGGAGTTAAAATCATAATTCTCTAACAACATCATAATTAAAGGATTTTTGGTGGGATTTCCATCTATCTTGCTTAACATGCTCGCGACCATCAATAGGTAAAGAGTCATATAAATCCCATATGATTTTTTGATCATTACAACATGCCATGTTCGAAGCCCAACTGGCTAAACCATTAGCTTCCCTATAATTATGGGATATAATGCAATTTTGAAAGGAGTTAATAATATAACTGGCCTTAGACATAATATTACTAATGGTCCATCAAGGTGGATAAATTTTATTTAAGAAGTTTATAATATTGAGGGAATCACCTTCAATCCAAATGTTCTTCAAGTTTAGATCTTTAGCATAAATAAGACCATAAAGTGTAGCAGAGCCTTCAGCAACATGATTGGTTTGATGACCCAAAGGTATTGCCATACCACCAACAAATTCCCCGTTAGAATTTCTAATCATCACTCCACAACCAGCAATGCCCGAGTTCCCTTTTGAGGCCCTGTCAAAGTTAATTTTGAACCAATTAGTCAGAGGGCAGTCCCATCTAGCACTTTCCCTAGGGTTGGGATCTCTAGTATTCAAAATCATGTTCTTGATATTCCAGTTATTCATCACCCCAGCATCCCATTCATTAAAAGGTAGCTGCCCCTTACCACAATTTTTGATATTTTCATGCAAAAGGACCTTGATTTTATGGAAAACCTGAGTAGGATTGGATTCCACCCCTCTAAAGATTCTGTCATTACGTTCCTTCCATATACCCCAGAAAAGATAAGGAAGAATAAGTTCCCACAATTTAATAATTTAAGTATTCTTGGAAGGAGCTCTCCAAGAAGAAAAGAACAGCTGAATGGTAGCATGGGAAACCCAGTCCATGTTCATCAAACTCCAAATAAAATCCCAAACCTACTTAGTAAAGGAGCAGTGGAGCATAATATGGTCCACTAACTCCCCATCATTTTTGCAGAGGACACATCGATTGACAATGAAAAGCCCCCTCTTCTTAAGATTGTCAAGAGTTAAATTTTTGTTTTGCAAAAGAATCCAGAAAAAAAATATTAACTTTAGGGGTCATACCTTTCACCCAAGCCGTAGCCCAGCAAGGTGCATCATGATCCTCAAAAGAATTTGTGTAGGCAAATTAAATGGAGTATTCTCTAGTAGGATCATCTTTCCAAATCATAACATCCTCTTCATGATTCAAACAACAAGCATTCAGACATTTAGCAAGCTCCACTAGATTCAGGTCCACCCTAAGAAGATTGACCCACATTTCATTATTCCAATAATCACTAGCCAAAGTACCAAACTGATTCTTGCACTGCACCATAAACCCATTCCGTATAGGTTCATCACAAAGGGGGTGATCCAAAATCCAAATGTCTTCCCAAAAAAGGACTTTCAATCCATTACCAACCTTCCATTTAACTCCTTTCCTTAATATATGTTTATATTTTTTAGCATTCTTCCATATCTGAGATCCCCCTTGATCAGCATCAAAGAAAAGGAAATGTTGAAAATCAAAGTTATCTGACTTGTATTTATCCACCCAAATGTTCCTCCATTTCCCCTCTTCCTTATGCCATCTCCAAAGAAGTTTAGCCATGAAAAGTTCATTCATAGTAGAAATCCTTCGTAGCCCAAGCCCACCTTTCCCCTTAGGAATACAAACATTCTCCCAAGCAATAAGAGGGAGTCTCTTTTTAGACTCCATACTAGTCCACAAAAAGGTCTTCTAAATTTTCTCAATAGAAAGAGAAAACTTTCTCAGAATCTTAAAGACACTCAAGGCATAAAGTGGAGCACTTTGAAGAATAGATTTCAAAATAATCACCTTACCAGCCTGACTAAGGAGAGAACCCTTCCAGCCAGTGAGTTTGACATGAATCTTATCAATCAAAGAATTCCAAAAGCTGTTAGGAGGGGATAAACCCATAGGTAACCCCATATAAGTACCTGGCAAAGAACCACTCTCACACCCAATAATCCTTTTAATATTTAATTGTCTAGCTTCACTTACATTGATAAAGTAAATCACACTTTTGTTCCAATTAATGATCTGGCCAGTAGCATCTCCATAGTCAGTCAAAGCCCTCTTAATATTCCTTGCATTATGCACTGAGGCCTCCCCCATGACAATAGAATCATCCACAAATTTCTGATGCAAGCAAACTAGAGGTGAGGAAGACGGACTAAGACCCACAAAGTCTCCTTTGACAACCATATTATTAACATATCTTCCCAAGCACTCAGCCAAGATAATAAAAAGAATAGGGGAAATAGGGTCTCCCTGTCTAAGGCCCCTAGAAGCCTTAAAAAGGGGGGAAGGGGAGCCATTAACAAGCACAGAGAAGGAAGCCAAAGAAATTAACATAAAAATAAGATCCATGAATCTCTTATTAAAGCCAAAAGCTTCCAACCACCTTAGAAGGAAGTTCCAATCAACTCTATCATATGCTTTAGAAAGGTCAAGCTTAAGAAGAAACCCTTCCTTCTTAGAAACCACAAGAGAATGAATGTTTTCATGAACGGATATAATGGAATCCAAAATCTATCTGCTCAGAACAAAAAAAATTTGTTGTCTATAAATAATAACCGAAAGAATAGAGAGAATTTAAGAGTCAAAACTTTGGAGATGATCTTATAAAAAGAATTACATAAACAGATAGGCCTAAACTGATCCAGACAATTAGCACCCGGCTTCTTAGGAATAAGAGCAATAAAAGTACCATTAAGCTCTCTAAGGAGGTTTCTTGAGCCAAAAAATTCCTTAACCCCATTACAAACATCAAAACCAATAATATGCTAGAATTTATGAAAAAATAGGAGAGGAAACCCATCAGGACTTGGGGCCTTATCGCCTTCAAAAGAGAAAATAGCTTTCGAAATCTCTTCCATAGAAGGTATGGACAAAAGAAAATAATTTTGGGCTTTAGAGATGCACAAAGGAATACAGTCCAGGAACAAATTCTGCTTCTTAGCATTGAGGACAGGGTCACATTGCAGCAAGCTAGAAAAGAACAACATGGCCTCCTTTTTAATAACATCTTCATTATAAGTCATTCCATCATCCATCTTAATTTTGGAAATTCTATTAGCCATCCTATGCTTGAGGGTAGTCATATGAAAGAACTTGGTATTCCTGTCACCTTCTTTAAGAAAAACCTTTCGGGATCGCTGTCTCCAAAACATTTCCTCCTTAGTAATAATATCATGAAGTTCAACCAACTTATCACTCTCCTCTTCCCTAGAAACCAACTCATAACCATCAGCTTGAATCTTGTCTTGAATGTCTTTGAGTTCCTCCACAATCTTGTTTTTGTTCTCAAAAATGTTACCAAAGGTGGTTTTATTCTAGATTTTGATGTTTTTCTTAACATTTTTCAATTTAGCTGCCACTCTAAATAAAGCAGTACCCTCAACATTAATGTTCCACCACTCTTGAATGAGACTCTCCAAAGTAGGATGTAGGGTCTACATTTTTTCAAATCTGAAGGGGAAATTCTTCTTGAAGATGCATTGGTCAGCAGAGAAGAAAATAGGATAGTGATCTGACCCAACCCTAACCTGGGCACTGAGGGAACATTTATAATTCAAAATCCACTCATTGCTAATAAGAGCTTGATCCAGTCTAACCTAAATAAGATCCTTGCCTATTCTCCTATTCGTCCAGTGTACTCAATCCCATGTAACTCAATGTCATGAAGCATATGAGAGTCAATAAAATGCATAAGATCTAATCTATTATCCAGATTGCTCTGATTACCTCCCCATTTTTTAGAATCCTTTAAGGGGGTATTAAAATCTCCAATCACCAACCACTTATCCTTAGCAAAAAACTTTGTTTGATAAGAAATTTCTTCCCACAAAGCCTTCCTTCCCCATTTGGTATTGGGGGCGTAAACATTAGTCAGAACCCAACCAAAGTTGTCTTTTGTATTAAGAAAACACACATTCATCATATTTCTACTATGATAGATTAGATCCCCCTAAATCCATTTATTAATCCAAAATACAGCCAAGCCTCCAGAAGCTCCATCAGAATCACTGCCAACAATCTTTCCCCCCTTAAAAATAGAAAGACCTTCCACCTTCTCCTTTAGCATCTTAGTTTCCTGGATAACAAAAATGTCAGGTCTATTATCCCTAGTCATGTTTCTTAAAACATCCTATTTGTGAGGATTATTTAACCCTCTTATATTCCATGAAATGATCTTCATAATTTAACAAAATGTTTGGAATCAAGGATAGTTCTTTGACTACCATCTGTAATGTTCTTAATAGCCTCCAGTGTTCTTAAGATTTGATTTGAACATCTACCAACAGGAGAAGGAGAAGACCCAACATCACCATTCTTGACAATGGCTCCACCTTTCTTAGACTGACCAAACTTACCCTTAATAGGTTTCGAATCAACTTTGGAACCCTTCTTATTGTTATTCACTAGGGCAGTATCCTCATCTTTTTTATAAAAAAAAATCTTCCTACCCTTAGAAAAAATTTCAACTATTGTCCAATTGGCCTCAGAATTATCCTTTTCCAAAACTACTTCCTCAACATGAGAGATAGTGAGAATATCCTCAATGAATCCATTAATAAAGGAATTATTCTTCAACACAGGAACCTGAGCTGAAGAAATAGAAATTTGATTCTCCATAGAAATGCTATCTGAAGCTTCCTGATTCCTCTTCAAACAAACAATCTCAGGGATAACCAAGGGAACCTGAGAAGGGGAAGTCCCCATATTCACCATCAGTGGTGAGTCCTTATTAAGCTCCTTTGAGGGGAAATCCAAACCAATATTCTCCCCAATAGTCTTTGTCAGGTCGATAATCTTTCTAGCCTCCTTAGAAACATCTTTCCGTGCTGAAAGATCAAAATGGGGGGCACCTTCCATTCCAGTCACAGAGAAACTATCCTTTTGGGTTTGGTCCTTTGGAGGAGCAGGCCCCTTAGCTGTAGCCACCATATCTTTAGATAGGTCTTTCTTAACCAAAATTTTCTTACTCTTCTTTGCAGTCTTTTTAGCTTTTCCTTTCAGAGATAGGCATTGCTTTTCCCAATGGCTCTCTTTCTAGCAATGGAAGCAAGCGAAGGGGATTGATTCATACTCTATCCTTTGGTCCCAAACACCTAGTTTTGATTTTAGCACAATGGATTCTGAAAGATCCACCCCATGGGAAACCCCAACACAAAATCAGACATAGTTCAGTCTCCTCCTTAAAATCGTCATCGAATCTAAAGAGAGGAGTTCTCCGAAAGTATTGGCAATGCCTTGAAAATATCTTCCACCTAAAACTCAAGAGGGAGACCCTGAAGCTTAACCCACACAAGGGCTTGAATAGCTGAATCATCTAGAGAGTAAAGATTTGGAGCCCATTTTTGTAATAGCATGGTATGCTTCCCCATAACCCAAGGGCTACAACACAGGATATCTCTCTTATCCTCATCACAAGAGAAATAAAAAGATAGACAGCCCTTGGCCATAGCAGAGATGTCCACTTGACCCTTAAAACACCATTTTCTCCAAACAAAAGCATGCATGTCTTCAATATTTGGTCGCGCTCCAATGAAGCACCCAACCAAGGTGGAATCCATACAAGAAATATTTCTATCTATGATCTGATTAGGAATTTCAATTAACTTACCTCTATCCTTCGCAAAGATATCTTTGACTGACGGGAAAGTAGACTTTCTAGTGGGTCAAATACCAAACAAACTAGACCATTTTTTATTTTGTTTGGGTCCCCCGCTTGTCTGTTTGGGTTCCCCACCTACATCCTCTAAGGACTTTCCATCGTCATCATCTCCAGAAACACCATCCCCAAAATTGATAGGGGAATCCCCAAATCACTCGCCAGGTACAAAGGAATTCAAAATTTGGTTCCTGCCTAAACTCTCTCCGCTCCCACTTCTGCTTGCTATCTCCATTGATGATGAAATTGTTAGTTAGAATTATGGTTAGGGTTAGGTTAAGGATTGGGTTTAAGATAATGATTATGTTTACTATAAGGAATGGGGTTAGAATGAGGATTATGTTTACAGTAAGGGTCTATGTTATGGTATATTAAATTATAGGATTATATACATTCTCAAAACCTTGTACCATCAATCTTTTTCCCTAAACAATATGCAGAGAGGACAAGGGGTATATAGATAGATGACATGAGAGAGAATATGAGGAGACGATAAGGGTTCAAGAGAGGAAGGTCTAGAGGGAAAAGAGAAAACAAGAAGGGGGTAGATAGAGGTGTTGGACTATGAGGTTGATAGTTATTGTTGATGTCAACATCCTTGTCTCAACCTTTGGTGTATCGATGACTTACACTAATGGGTTTCTAGCAATTATGTATCAGTTGATTATGTACCAATTAGCTTACTTTCTAATAGCATGTTCTTTGTGTATGGTTAATATCCATTTGTTGAGAAACAAACACATTACCATTTCATGGCTCAGAGGTTTCTTGAATTGTTTTGTTATTTGCATGGAGCATGTATTTTGGGTCGATCATTTTTAGAGCATGTTGATGTTTTAATTCCCAATATTTTTTTTGAGTGTGTTCATCATATCCATTGGTATTGGAGATCATGATAGTATATTGGTATTTTAAAGGGTCACTATAGTGCTCAAGATGTTGTGCCCCATCTTAAATCTATTGTGGCTGACAAGTTTATGGCAAGTGTTTGAAATATATGTAAAATTAATTGAACATGGATGCATAATTTTTAGTGTACAACATTGTATTTATGTAATAGAAATGTAAAAGTACTCAAATAATTGATCAAGGAGGTGAGGATAGTTTACAAAGTCTTGAAAATATATTATATTTTTGTTTCATTTTCACTTTGCTGGTAGTGAGACTAATTATATCAACAATTAACCTTGTTATATTTCAAGGCATAGCTACTTAGGTTATTAGGCTATTAGTAGTACCCTTGTTTAGGGAGTTGGCCTTGTTGTAAAAAATTACTCTCTCATCCCCAACTTTTTTCTCTTTCATCCATCATCCTATCATACTCTTTATTTTATCCAAGATCCATTTCCCCTCTTTCTTTCTCCCCCTCTCCCCCTCTCCCTCTCTTCCCCCTTTCTTACTTTTCCCCAATCTTCCCACCACTCTACTTTCTCTATCAACCAATTGTATCTTCTATTTCCATAAAGAATAGAAAAAGAGAAGTAACTATTGTAGGTGAGATATAGAGGAAGAGAGATTTATAAGAGAGGAAGATAGGGAGAGGTAGAGAGAAGGAGAGGGGGAGAACTATATATAGAGGGAGAGATGGATAGATAGAGGGAGAGATGCATAAGCATAGAAAAATACTAAATGAAGAAAAAAATGAGTTGTGCATATCCTTGTTTCAATTGTATATGGTATTCATACAATAAAGACACCTCTCCATGTATCTATCAAGTGTTCTCTCTATTACCAACACCTATATTCCTATCTCTTATTATGTGATCTCTTAAATTATCTCTCTTAATCTATCTCTATAAGTTGTACTATCAAAAAATGGCATGAGAGATAGATATGGAGAGAGCTTAAAGGGATGAAGAAAGATAGATATGGAAGGAAGGGAGAAGATAAGAGACAAAGGACCAAATATTCATAGAGGATTAAGAATATATTGAAGGATAGGTGAGAAACCAAGGGAGAGACAACTAAGGTTATGGTTATGGATACAATAACCATATCACACTCTCTTTCTATCTACCCCATCTCCTTATGACTCTCTCACTCTTTGGCCCCATTTCCTTACTACTTTATTTTCTATAGATTTGCCAGTTGTACCATCAATCTTTCCATATAGAATATAGAAAGACAAGCAAGGAGGGTGGGGAAAATATATAGGGGAGAGGATTATGGTAGGAGGAATCCTATTTCTCACTATTTAATATTTTCCCTTTCCTTTTATCTATCTCTATATCTACAACTCTCTCCCTCTCTTCCTCTCCCTAATCTCTCTCCCTCTTACCTCCATCACCCTACCATATTACACTCTCTCTTTCCTTAATATAATGAATAAACAAAATTATCTTGTCAATGTGAAAATTGATCAAGTGCTCATTGTAATCTCTAAATAACCTAACCTTTCACTAGATCCTCTTGCTATCTCTTATTTTCAAATTCTTTTCCTCTCCCCACATCTATCCTCTGTCCTCTATCCTCTATCTTATTTTATCTTGAAAGAGAGGATATGTACACCCCACTTTTCATACACCATCTTGGTGCAGTTACCCCTTTATCCTCCTATATATATATATATATATATATATATATATATATATATATATATATATATATATATATATATATATATATATATATATATATATATATATATATATATCTATCGATACTTCTTACCCTTTCCCTTCCCATATATCTTTTTCTCCCTCTTGTGTTCTTCATATTTATTGTCTTTCCTCAAAGGTCTTTAGCAAGGAGCATTGGTAAGAAAACATCATAAGAATCTTCCAAGGGTGTAAAAGTTCTCTTAAAAGTATGTCTAGAGTCATTTTGTTGCTTCTTAAGTGAATATCACACATCCATGTCTTCATCATAGATAGGTTTATCATGAAATCTTTGCATAATATCAAAGGAGGTATCACTTGCTTTCTCTCTAAGGAGGCCTTTAGATCTAATAAATGAAATAATGAAAAAATTCTAGAAATGAGGATAACAGTCTCAATCTACTTCTTCCCTTATCCTAAGAGATTCATCTTTATTTGTAGTACTCATTGTATATCTTTATTTATAGATAAAATTGTTAATTTGACATCACAACATGGTGAATAATATGAAAACTCTAAAAGGTAACATTAATATCTTACATACAAATAATCCATGTTTAAACAATCATGCAATCTTAGATGTTGATCTTCCATATAGTGAAATTTTTTTTTTCTGTCACCTATTTCTCACGATGATTTCCTATTGGTTTATTGTGTGTGTGTGTGTGTGTGTGTGTGTGTGTGTGTGTGTGTGTGTGTGTGTGTGTGTGTGTGTGTGTGTGTGTGTGTTTTTATGTGTGTGTGTGTGTGTGTGTGCGCACATGTGCACATGTGTGTGTGTGTGTGTGTGTGTGTGTGTGTGTGTGATTAAGACAAGATCAAGCTACAATTGGTGGAGAGAGATAAAGTATGAGAGAAGTGGCGAGAGAGGGAGAGAAATGGGGGAGAGGGAGAAAGTAGGAGAGAGGTGGGAAAGAGGATGAAAAGGGTAATAGGGATAAAGTGAGAGGGGGGAAAAGAGAGAAGGACAAAGGGAGAGAGATAAATGTAGAAATTGACTATGTGGATAGGGGAGAGAAGAAAATAGTGGTGGAGAGGGGGATTAGAGGGGGGAAGGAAAAAAAGAGAAAGGATTTATGGTTAATGGTTTACAGTTATATGATTTAAGTTTTATTTTTTATTTTTTAAAGGGGAGGGGGAGGGAGGGGGGGAGAGAGAGATAGAGAGAGAGAGAAATAGAGAGTCAACTTTGTGTATTTAAACCTTGCATCATCAACCATAATCCTAAATCCTATGTAAAGTGGGAGAGGGAAAGATATATAGATGATGAGAGAGTAGAGGAGAGGAGGGGTAGGTTGAGGGGAGAGAGAGAGAGAGAGAGAGAGACTCAACCTTGTGTACTTAAACCTTGCACCATCGACCATTTCTTTGTCCATATCTCAATGCCCCACTCTCTATATCTCCTTATATGTCAATATCTCTATCATTCTATATATTATCATTTCCTCTTCTCTTCTCTATAAAGAAGAGAGGGGAAAGAGAGTGATAGAGGAAAGTATCAACATTAGAAATACCATCAACCTTATTCAACCCAAACCATTTACCATAAATATTGTATCCTAAAACCTATGTAGAGAGAGGGATAAAGAGATAGATAGTTCATTAGAAAGAGAAGAGGAGGAGAGAGATAAAGGGGAGGGGGAAGATATTAGGATGAAGGAAGAGAAATCAAGATGGCATGGATAGACAGGAGAAAAAATACAAAGAATAAGGGTGGGTGGGTGTGTGTGTGTGTGTGTGTGAGAGAGAGAGAGAGAGAGAGAGAGAGAGATATTATTTATGATTATTGATTTTTAGTTATAGAGTTAAGGGTTTATTGTTTACAAAGAAAGGATATGAGGCTTACATATTATGGTTATAGGGCTTATCTACTAATATATTGTTTAAACTTTAGGATTGTATGGTTTAAGATGTTATGCTTAGGTAATATTTATAGCTTAGACCTTCTCTTCCACTCCCCCCTCCCCACTCCCTCTCTCCCCCATAACTCTACAATGCACACAATATCTCTTTCTTTAAAGCTTCATATATACTCTCTTTCTCCCCCTCTCACTCTCTCTGATGTAATGATTAAATTCATTAATATTTGATACAAAAGAGTAGTTTTTTTCCCTTTAACCATCCACTCCCTCTCTCCCCCATCTATCTCTCCCCTCTCCATCTTCATTTCTTCTATCTTCCTTCCCCACTCTCTACATCTCCCTCCTATGTCCATTTAGTGCAAAGGATGAAGATGAATAAAAGAAAGAGAAAAGTTGGATATTACAACCTCATACTATTATGTCCTATTTCATCATGTCTCCATATATATTTCTCTTAGTTTACCACTCTCCCTCATCTCTTTATCTCTTTATCTATTTCTTCCCTTATGCTAAGAGATTTATGTATATTTGTATCACTCATTGTATGTCTCTATTTCTAGATACAATTGGTAATTTGACATCATGACATGGTGAATAAATTTTCATAATAAAGGAAATAACTATTCTATGGCCTTAACCTTGTGAAATCAATATTGAAGCCTAAACCCTATCAAGAAATAGCAAGGGAGATCTAGAGAGGTGATGGGAGAAAGAAGAGGAGGATAGGGGTAATTGTTTTGGGTAGGGAGATCTAGAGAGAGGAAGATAAATAAAGAGGGGATAGATAAATATGGAGTTATACATAGGTACATGCATCTCTTTCCCCCTCTACCACTCTTCTCTGTCACTCTCTCCCTCTCTTCCTCTCCCCAACCACTCTCTCGCAACATCCTACCATACACTATCTCTTTCCTCCATGATCACTTTCCCCTATTTCTTTTCTCATCTCTCACTCTCTCCCTCTCTCCCCTATCATCCTACTAAAATGAATCGAAAGTTAATGAATAGCACATGAAATGGGATTCGCTTGCATACTTAGTATAATTTAGGTTTAGTATTTGCATCCCTTCATCCTTTTCGAGTTTTTCTAATATAACTTGAGTAATATTTGTAACCCTATATTTATGTTGTATTGAATGACTTAGGGTGAATTTTATTAACTAATAAATTCATCTCATCTAGTTTATATTATCAAATTCATTGCTTCCATTTTTCCCCTAAACATTTTGGTGAACCCAATGTGTAACACTTATTATTTTTGGAGTTAGATTACTCTAGCTATATGGTTGGATTGATAGATAGAAGTATAGACATTGGAAATACTCTGAACCTTAATTAGAAAAATCCTTGTACAATCAATATTGCACCATAAATTAATGTGTGTGTGTGTGTGTGTGTGTGTGTGTGTGTGTGTGTGTGTGAGAGAGAGAGAGAGAGAGAGAGAGAGAGATTTGGGTTTTGATCATTCCCACTTTGGGTCGTTCCTATTGGTATCTTTCCACCAATACAATAGATCTACCATTTCCAAATCATAGACCCATGGATATAATTATATTCTTGAAATATTGAAGGGTTGAATACTTGAATTCTCATGCATGGTTGATGAAGATCTAAATCCTTGATGAACCACTCTACTAATGAAGAAATAAGATAGATCTTGAGAAGAAAATTTATGAATGATTAGGAATCCTAGGAACACATGATCTTGTGTAGTTGGTCAAAGGGGGTCATAGGGTTTAGGGCTTATGGCCAAGTATATAGTTTAGAGATTATGAATATAGAGCTTAGGGTTCTAAGAATAGGTAGGGTTTAGATTTTTCCTATCCATCTACCCATCTCTCCCTTCAACTTCTCAAATTAAAATATAGAATTTTTTATATGACCTAAACCTTGTGAAATCAACATTGAACCCTAAACCCTATTAAGAAAGGGTGAGGGAGATATAAGGAAAGGATTAAATTCATAAAAATGGATGATAAAATGAAGCAAGGGGGATAGATTTATTTATCTATTTATATCTTCCTCACCCTCTCCTCTCTATCTTTCCCTATACTTGGTTCTCTTTATCTCTTCCTCTATCTATTAACCCTCTCTCTTACCATGAACACCCATATTTTTTTATCTTTTATAGAATACATTACTTATTATGACACCTATTTGTCATTATAAGTTCATGCAGTTGGTTTCTTTTTAGTTAGCAAGATAAGTTTGATCTCTTTTAGATGCCAATCTAACTTGAGTTATGTTTGTAACCCCCTCTTTCTCTTGTATTGAATTACTTAGGGTGAATTTTCTTAACTAATAAAGGTGGTAGAGAGAGAGAGAGATTTACATCTCTCTCTAAACCTAATATTTGACTCAATAATAGATTCCACTCATACTTATTCACTTAATCTTATACATTATGCTTGGACATTGTCATACATCTTTTCTTTCATCCATACTTACACTTTTCACTACTCAAATATTTTCAAATTTATTTAAAATTCATTATCCTTGATCATGCATAAGGTCAGCCTCAATATTATATCAATTACATAAGGTGTCCCTTATTAGATATCTCTTATTATGTCAAAATGGGTCATAAGGTACTGTATGACCTCTTTTAACTCATTCAAATGATTATATATGTGTTAAGGGGCCTTTGGACACCTTAAGACATACATTATGCTTTCAAATGGGTTAAAAGGGGTCATAGGAAGCTAGGATGAAAAAGAGATTGTCTAGAAGAGTAATGGGAGAGATTTGGGGGAGAGGGAGAACTCCCTGTTTGAATGATAACAACTGTCCCCACATAAAATAGAACTCTCCTACACCATGTACTTAATATAGGTACAAAACCCTATGTGTATAATATTTGAACTACTATGCAATTAATTATCCTAATTAAGATTAATTAAATGGTAATTAGTTAATATTTAATTACACCAACTCTCTCATCATCTATATATCTCTCTCCCTCTCCCACTCTACATATGATTTAGGATCATGGTTCATGGTACAAGGTTTAAGTACACAAGGTTGAGTCCCTCTCCAACTCTCTCATCACCTATATATCTCTCTCCCTCTCCCATTCCATACCCAATTAGACTCATCTCTTGGCACCATTAAAAAACAATTTCTTCTTATTGAGTGGTGAGGATAGTCGAGGTACCTATCTTGGAGGTGGTTACAAGACCACCAAACTATTTCTCTAATGCCCATCTCTCTCTCTCTCTCTCTCTCTCTCTCTCTCTCTCTCTCTCTCTCTCTCTCTCTCTCTCTCTCTCTCTCTCTCTCTCTCTCTCTCTCTCTCTCTCTCTCTCTCTCTCTCTCTCTCTCTCTCTCTGTGTGTGTATCTCTTTATATATCTATATCTATATCACTCTATCTCTACTCTTCTTTATTTTTATAAAACCTAATCCAAAAACATTAAAAAAAATCCACCTTCTTTCTCTCACTCTCACTGTTATCTATCCATCTCCACATCTCCTTAACTCTCTCACTCATATGTATACTTATATATCTTTATCCCCCTCTCTTTATTTATATATTTCCATATCTACTTATTTATGTTTTACTAGTTGTCTATATCTCTCATGATGAGTTCCTATTGGTTTCTTTGTTATTAAAGAAGAAAAGTTTGAGTTCCTATTGGTTTCTATCCATATCCAATGCTAGAAAGCTTCTTTCTTTTCAGCAATGGGAAGGAACTCCATGCAGCAACATGTTTGTTATGCTTGCTAATGTTTTTAGCTACCCACATGCATGGAAGGAGAAATCATCTTTTGATGAGAGGTAGCTACTTCAACAGATTAGAGTAGGTCTTTCTAGCTTTTCCAAAAGTGTGTGTGCACATTTACTCCCTTTTTTGGAACTGTCCAAAGCTTTTCGGAGCTTCTCAAAGTTTTTTTTTTTTTTTTTGGTTGCAAAATTATGTGAAGTTACAGGTGGGACAACACATCAGTTCTTCCTGGTGACTCCATGCCCAATGGATTTCTTTAGGTCACTGATCTATGCTTAGTAGGAAAGCATCTCGTTGAGTTGCCAAGAATGTTGGCCATTTTTGTCCCCCATTTAGCCTATTTCTGATAGTCGATCATAAAGGTCTTCAATGGGATGGATTCTTTATTTTGAGTTAACATGCTAAAATTTGTGGCTAACATTTCATGTTATCTGGTTCCTTCTTTTACCAAGTTGGCTCGAGTTCTTCATTGATCGAGTTAGCTTAGTTTACTCTTCACCTAACTGACTCAATTTTGGTTCAGTTTGTTCTTTAACCAAGTGAAATTAGTTTCCTTTGTTGCCAAGTTGGCTTATTTTCTTCTTTGATCGAGTTGCAGATTAACACATTTTTTTGGGGTTAACTTTCATGTTAACTATTTTCGCTATTTCGGAGAGGCACTTTCATGCTCTTTCTGAAATAGTGAATTTTGCTATTTTGGAAGGCTTATCTTCTTGCCTTTCCAACATAGAAAAAAAATCTATTTTGGAAATCTTAATTCCTTGCTCCAATGATATTATGAAATCATTGTTGTCTCTTCCACCATGCATTGGTAAATGTACCAACCAACAAGTTTGTTCCATGTGGTGTTGGGCAAACATTTCTTGTTATCCCATTTTTGCTCCTAGTGAAATGGCAAAACTAGGTAGGCTCTTGCATGTGGTAGGGTTAACATTGCATGTTATCTCATATCACAATTTATTTTGTTGATTGTGTAACTAGCTCTAAGCAATAGAGCCTTGACAAATCATCATGTGGTGGTGAACAAGAAGATAGAGAGATTAAACATCAACTAGATGTAGGAGTCATAACTGCGTGAACATCCTGTGCACTTTGGCAAGGGTTAACATTTCATGTTAACCGTTGAAGACAGAGAGATTAAAATCAACTAGGTGTAGGAGTCATAGGTGGGTTAACGTGCACTTTTTCAAGGGTTAACATTTCATGTTAAATGTTGAAGATAGAAAGATTAAACATCAACTAGGTGTAGGAGTCATAGGTGGGTTAACACGCGCTTTGGCAGGGGTTAGCATTTTGTGTTAACTATTGAAGATAGAGAGATTAAACATCAACTAGGTGTAGGATTCAAAGGCGGGTTAACACACGCTTTGGCAAGGGTTAACATTTCATGTTAAGCATTTTCGCTATTTCGAAAAGTGATTGTCATGCTCTTTTTGAAATAGCAAAATTTACTATTTCAGAAGGCTTCCTTTCTTGCCTTTCCAAAATAGTGACATCGAGTTATGACATCGAGGGATTTTAGCCCATTACAAATTTCTTAGATCAGTAATGAGGATAATATGACTATTTACCATAGAAAACCTAATGTGTTAACATAAATCCAAGAATTATTATTAGTTAACTAGTAATTGGAAAAATAATATTAAAAAGAATTATTATAAAGTTAAAATAGAGATTACCAATATCAATAAATACTATTAAATTATAAATAAAGTGAAGCTAATGTGTGAAGTGTATTAAATTGCATCAATATCAATAATAAATATATGGTATTCTTGAATGAATTGTAGTGCAGGCCATTTAAAAGTCATCTAAAATCACATTCATATTATTTTGTTATTAATTTAATAATTATATATAAATACTCTATAGAAACTTAAATACAATTTTTTTAAGTACTAATCTATAATAATACAAATAAACTATTATCTAACTCAAAGAAAATAAAAAAGATAAATCAAATGTAGCTACAATCTTATTTTTTACATTCAAATATTTTCCATAGTTTAAACAATCCTACCAATATTTGACAAGAATTTTGCTATTGTGAACTTTGTTTGAAAATGTTTCAAATTAATGTCATAGAGAATATATAATGTTAATTTATAAACCTATTTTTTTTAAATAAAATATGTACATTAATTATATTTCCTTTTTAAAATCTACTTGAACTTATTTTTAAAAAATTAATCATAAAATAGATGTATCATCATAATGATAGTTCAAGATTAAATAAAATAATAGCAATACACATTTAACATATTACCAACAAAAATAAATAAATATTATAAAATAATATATTTCATATTTATATATTGAAGAGTATTTTTGAATTCTAACATTAAAAACACATAAGAATTTTTTCTTTTTCTAACTCTTATGTAAGTCCTTCATGTGGAACCTTCAATACATCTCAAAAGTAGTTTAAGAGTTTTGGCCACTCAACAAATTCATTTTGACATTGGATGATAACTTGATGCCCTCAGGAAAGTAATGACATGTCCTCATTAAGAGAATGTAATCATTGTATCTTCCAACCCTGCATAGTGAAAAAAATTACCTTAAGAAGGATTACCAAAAAATAATCAATAGAAAATATAAATGATTTCTAAAAAGAAATCAACATAAAGATGAATGATAATTCAAAATAATTAATAATTTTTTCATGACTAACTAAAAACAATAAAAATGGTTATGAATGACTACATGAACAAGCTACTAAGAATTTTTTAAAAATTAGGTAAATGTAAAAATATAATTTTTCTAATGGCTCTTTCTAATTTTTAGATAATGGATCTTTTAGGTAAATGTAATGTAAAAATCTTGAAAGATTATTTTTAGGTAAATGTAAATGTAAAAATCTTGGAAGATTATCTAGGAAGATCTTTTAGGTAAATGTAAAAATCAAATTTTTTTAATAGCAATTTATTTAGTTCTACATTTTAAGAAATCTTTTTATTGGAAATTTCATCGTATTTTTAAAGAAATCTTTTTATTGGAAAGTTGTATTTTTGTGCAAATTTTCAAAATTGTAATTATAAATTTTCTTTTTTTCAAAAAAGAAAAAAAAATGAAGTTTTTATCATCTCTATTTTTATGACCAACTTTGTTAATCACTAAATGTTTCTATGCCACCTGTTTCTATTACTTGCTCTCTTTTTTTTTACTTCTAAATATAAAACAGTGAAAAGATAGCTCCAAAAAAATCAAAAAATGAGACCCTATTAATAGAATTGGAAAAATCAAACTTTTGATAATAGTTGTTTTTATGCCATCCTCTAGATTAGAGGAGTTTTGAGTAGTGAACAAAATCCACATTCCAAATCCAATGTCCTTATTTATGAAAGGTAAAAATAGGAACCTCTTCAATGTTTTCTTTTGTTTTCTCTATAGAGCATATCAATCCTTTCAACACCAATTTAAAAATGAAATAAATGTCATATTTTATTATATAAACCATCCATCTCATACATCCCCATCTGCACTCACATATGTTGCTTTTATGGCACAGAAAACTGTGAGCTCTCAACTTAACCCTCACATGTCTATCAGTCCAACTCATCCTCTCCCATCTTCTATATTTGGCAATTATTTTTTAGCGCCAATATTATGATAGCTCTTACTAAATAGAAACAGATACTATTGAAATTTATGGAGAAACTAAAATTTCATTCTAAGCATAAATTTTCCAATAGTGGATAGAGCTCCCCTATTTCAATTTTAAAAAAAAATGGCATTTGAATTGATTTATGTTAAATTTTCATTTTTTGAAAGTTTTATTTTATAAGTTTGAAGTATTTTTTCAAGACATAAACAAATTTCATTGTGAAAGAATTAGATTTTATTAAAAAAAAATTATGATATGAATAATATATAAGCTTGACATTCTGAAGTTTTTGGAGAATTCTGAAATATTATTTGAGTCATTACGATTGATAATTTGGATCTGCATTCTAGCTGAATAAAATATAAAGAATATTTTATTCTTCTTCTTATTATATCTAAATATGAAAGACTTTTTTTTATGGTTTAAATAAAATATATTAAATTTTAGGGTTTTGGTTGATCACAGGTTATTCAAAGAAAGAAATCACATAACAGACAAGGTTGGTAAATTGCATCTACTTATTTTTTATTTGAATATGTTCCACACTCTTTACAATTTGATATTAAAAGATAAAAATTTGTTGATTATAACAATATATTAATTATTGAAAAATTAAAGATAATAAAATAAATTTTAATAATTCATTAAAAAAAAATTCTCATATACATTTAAAACTAGGTTTTTAATATCATTCTATTACATTTGCAAAAAGAGAGAGGGTGCTAATCAATTGGATTTTTTTAGACCAATTGCCTTATGTAATGTGGTTTACAAAGTTATTACTAAGTTGATTGCTGAGAGATTGAAAAGGTGGCTTCCCATTATTATCTCAGAAGAACAAGGTGGTTTTGTTGCTGGCAGACAAATTTTGGATGGGGTGGTTATTGCTACTGAGGCTATTCACTCTATGGCTACTTCAAGGGAGAGAGCCATGTTTGTTAAGCTAGATATGGCTAAGGCCTACGATAGAGTTAAATGGAGCTTCCTAAGGAGTATTCTTCTTTCTTTTGGGTTTAGCTCTGACTGGGTGAGTTGGATTATGAGTTGTGTTACTTCTGCCTCTTTTTCTGTTCTTATTAATGGTCAACCTTCTCAACTATTTGGTGCTTCTAGAGGCCTCCGCCAGGGTGACCCTCTCTCCCCATATCACAAAGTAGCAATTTGTCGAAGGATTTTTTCACGCCAAAATTCCAAGGGAAGATGAGGCAAGCAAACCCAAACTGGCACTGTTGAAGGGAGATCCTCAGCAGAATTAAAACCTGAATGCCAAGGTTTGACAAATAACCCCACATGGTTGTAGAAATGAGGGTCTCCTTCAAAAACACGATCCCGATCAGACATGCAAGAGAATACAACAAAAAAATAACTATTCCCTACCAACATAATAGGTTTTTAATATCATTCTATTACATTTTCAAAGAATTTAATAATAATAATTTCTGAATTTTTTTTCTAATGTAAAATATATTAAAGATTATGAGAATTGGATATAATTTTATTTAAAAGTGTAAAATCATTCCATCTTCAATCTATATAAAATTATTAAATTTAAGTTAAAAAATAAAATAACATATTTTTATTTTAAATAAAATAATATATCCTTTCAATTTAACAAGATTTTATCGAAAAACTAAAGATAATAAAATGAATTTTAGTAATTTTTTTTTTTTTAAATATTCTCTTATACTTTTAAAACTAATTTTTTAATATCATTCTATTGTATTTTTCAAGAATTTATTAATATGAATTTTTGATTTTTTTTCTAAGGTAAAATATATTGGAATATGTTGTCGCAAAATTTGGTCAAGTTCTCAATCCATTACAAATAAACTAAACTCAAACAAAAAAATTGTTAGCTAAGAAATATGTTGCCCCTTGAAGAAGAAAGTCCTTAATTTTGTGTGCACATTAATATTTTTTTATGATGTATAGAATTAGAATGGAAGGTAGGAGATAGTTTTAAATTAAAATTTAAGAGAATATTTCTATGCCATTTGAGGAGAATCCCACATGAATAGCATTAGTCTTATATCCATCATTGAAATAAAGTATAATGAATAAAAAGTTGTAGTCACTGAAAGAAAAAAATGTAAGATGGCAATTCAATAGAAAATAGCTAAAATAGTCTGAACTAAGGTTGTATAATTGTGAACTATTATGTTAAGCACACAAATTTTATTAGTGTCAACATAATTTACATCTGTGTTAATAATATTTAAAAGCATATATTTTTATACAAATGTTAGAAGAATATCAACAAGTACACTTAAGAGATCAAAATATAGAAAATTTAGAAAGAAAATTATCACCTTTAAATTAGATTACGCAAAAATGAAACGAAGCTAAAATAAAGGTTTCACCTAGAAAAACATTGAACCCTTATATCTCTCCTTTTTATATTGTTGAGATATTTAATGATATTGCTATAATTATTATAATGTTAAATTAATTTTTAGTTACTTTATTTCTATCATTTTTCCAACATGGCATGGAATTAGATTCTAATATTATTTTTTATGTCAAAAGGAAGTGTTAACACTAAGGTAATTTAGAGAAGCATACTATAGAGTGACTAGAAAACTAATATATTTATTCCTACACTTTAAATAGGATAGTCACTAATTATTTTAATATTGCTCAAAATGGATCAAAATATTCCAAACCAATGAAATAATTTCTCAGCGATTATATTGAATGGACGCCTATTGGAAATGGTGGTGACATGGACTTATGTGTTGCAATTCAAGTGTTGTTCTATAGAAGTTGAGCCATCTCCATTGGATCTTGGAAAACTTTTCCTTGATGCTCTTGGAAAATCATTATTAGTCCCAAGGGAAAGAGGACCAATAACATTTCCCCATGGTTGTGTCATAACTGTTGGTACAATGATTTGATTTGTTTGAAAAGTAACAGAAATAGGAAGAGCAGTACCAATAAACAACAAAGCATCAAAAATGGAAGGAATAAAATTTTTGACAACAGGAGGAGCAGAGGATTGGATTTTCTATGTTCTATTTGGAGTAACAATTGCAGACAATAGAATATCTTGAAGTTGTTTGTTACAGATTCCCTTGCACGTGTTCTTCCTCTTTTGTAAAGGTCTTTTAGGATAGGAAAGTTAGCCTTCTTGAGCTCTTCGTATATTGGGTCAATATTTCCTTTCTCTTTGGTACTCCTGGTATATTTGGAGTCTAGAGTGTATCATATGTTCAAATAAATGGTGTTTTTCAAAATTATCTTACCGGTCTTCAACTTTGAATTTGTTTCTACTTCTTCGGCAGGTTGAGGCTATAAACTGGTATCAAGTCCTTATGGAAAACACCTAAATACCACAAGTCTTTTCTTGCAACTCAAATATATATTTAGAGGATAACTAGTTATGAAGGAAAATTCTTCAAAATTTTCATCTAAATTCTTCCCAGTAGAGTTGCCAAAAATTGTTTTTGATTAAGTAAAACAGGTTTTGAAGGGTGCCTGAAACCCTGTACAAGTCTAAAGATTTTCAATGAGTGCATAAAAAAAAGGTACAAAAAACCAATGTGGAACTGGTCACACCTCAAACTAAGGGTAACCAAGGTGACAAAAAGCCAGTCACCAGCCATAAGAAAAGATCTAGCAAGGAAGCAGGGCCAGATACATCATGATTTGTCCTTTGAATTAGAGCCTCCCTTGCATAATTGTAGATTCATTTCTAAAGGAGGAGTTGATGGCCTAGTTTTCTTTCTTTTTACCGCAGTCCATCCATCCTCCACCTTAGTTGCCTCAGCAATCCAATCCCATGAAGAAACAGAACAATGGAGCCTAGGGGAATCTAAGAAAATAGCAATCTCTCTAGAAGAGCCCAAAGCCAACTGGCCCCCCACTGAAACAAGAGGAAAGTCCAGTACAGGGACGAGGGCAGGAGAGGGAGCAGGGTCCTAGCCTCCAACAGGACCAGGAGGAACATCCAGAACAGGGGCAAATTCCTTCTCCACCAAAGGACCATCGGCAAAGGAAACATTCGCAGATAAGGGTAGAACAAAGGAGGTCTCCAACGAAGGGGCAACAGGAGAGCCATCCAGGATAGTAGTCGTGGCAGCCACCAGAGTGTCCTAAGAAGAGTCACCATCCTCGATAGAGGGGGCTTTGAAAACAATGTAATGATCATCTGAAACATTCTTCCACCAAGAAGGCATCACCAAAAATTGTTAATTAACAGTTTGTTCTCCTATTATATTTGATAATTATCTTGACTCTTTGATACTCAATGTTTGGAGAAACAAAAGGATGTCTACCAACAAATGGGTCAATGTATGTATCCTATCACTGCCCTCTGAATTGATTAGGTATAGCTCCCTATGATTCATGCAATAATATAGATTACCCATAGGATGGCCTTTTGATAGAGGGCCACACCACCCTTACCCACTCACAATCAAGAAAGCAACAATATGGAGACCAATAAAAAAAATGCTTCACAAGAAATTTTATTATACTTGAAGATCCTTACAACACCCACAAGATGATATCAAGCTTCTCCTTCTCGAGCTTCCACTTCTCAAGCTTCTCCTTGAGCTTCTCCAAGCTTGATTAGGAATCTTCATATGCCTTGCTTAAATGGGCACTTACATGACTTATCCACAACCTTCTACACAATATCCACAATCTTCTAAAACTTCCATAACTTTCTAGAATTACAACTAAGCACCACCATGTGGCCCAATTAGAAAATTACATTTCCTTTATGGATCACAACAAATATTAAATGCAAGATTTAAGAAACTTTCCACAAGCTTCTAAGATGCCACCTACACACCTCGATTAATGTAATGACAACTATTTTTTTTTATTTTTCTATTTATGCCACCTATGCACCTCGAAAATAAAAATCCTCTCTTTCTTTCTTTTCTCCTTTCTATTTTTTATTATTTCTCCTCTAATTTTCGTCACTTTTCTCTCTCCTCCAGAATTTTTTTTTTTTTTTTTTCCAATAATTTTCCAATGCAAGATGCTCCTGCATCAGACTCCCCCAGTAGATAGAAAAGTGTGTCCCACACTTGGACGCCAAAAATAAAATCTACAACCATCTTCATCTTCACCAAAGGCTTCCACCTCAATAGGGACAACAAAACCACCATGCAAATCCTCCACATCTGCATTACTCTATCAAACACTAGAATCTCAACCATCCAATCAACATGCTCATTCCCAGGAACAAACTGAACATAATGCTTCATTAGCAAACTCCCATTCACATCAACAACTAGTGAATCCACACCAGCAGCAACAAACCCCGCATTAGCAACAACAAACTCCATATCAGCACCAACATGTAGATCTCCATCAATACATGCCAAACTCTCAACACCAACAACCTCATTGCTCACAACAAGATGTTCTGCAATACATAACTCACCTCCAACAATTGGATCATCCACCTCCAAGTGCTCCATAATCTCCATGTCAGATTCAACCAATTGATCATGAAAACCAACCTCGATCCCAACATCAATAACATTAGGAATATCTTCAGCAACAACCTCTAGTTGCTCTGCAGGTTCTGCATCAGGCTCCACAAACTGATCAGCAAAACCATCCTCTTCCACCTTGACCTTCTTAGCTTTAGCATCCAACCGAGCAAACATCTTAGAAAAATTCCTCTCCACTATATCATGGATTTTCGCAATCATCTCAGGGTCCAATCCTCTTGGAGCCATCTCCCAAGATCTTCATAAACCCTCTACAACAAATCCTTCCTACGCTCCTTGTGACAACCTTGAATTGTTTGCAAGTCAGATCGCAACCTACCACCTTGCACGAACAATCAGGAACCACATCACAAGTCTAGGATAACGGATTTGCAATCCACAAGCTCTGATAAACTTTGCCCAACCAACGTCCTGGTACAAACTGCCTCACACTTCGGCGATCTGCTTGTACACTCAGGATCTCCTGCTCTGATACCACTTGATAGAGGGCCACACCACCCTTACCCACTCACAATCAAGAAAGCAACAATATGGAGACCGATAAAAAAAATGTTTCACTAGAAATTTTATTATACTTGAAGATCCTTACAACACCCACAAGATGATATCAAGCTTCTCCTTCTCGAGCTTCCACTTCTCAAGCTTCTCCTTGAGCTTCTCCAAGCTTGATTAGGAATCTTCATATGCCTTGCTTAAATAGGCACTTACATGACTTATCCACAACCTTCTACACAATATCCACAATCTTCTAAAACTTCCATAACTTTCTAGAATTACAACTAAGCACCACCATGTGGCCCAATTAGAAAATTACATTTCCTTTATGGATCACAACAAATATTAAATGCAAGATTTAAGAAACTTTCCACAAGCTTCTAAGATGCCACCTACACGGCACCGGCTATGGTGCAACATATTTGCACCGGCCGGGCCCCTCCTCCATCCTTCCTCCGACGACTCCAACCTGACTTTGCAGGCGCAGGTACAAACGGGCAGGTGCAAGTACAAAGGTCTCTTCCACTGAGTCGTATGTTGTCCGATGCCGCCCTCCGCCATCTCCTCCGCCATCCAGCTTGTCCAACAAGCAATAGGATATCCCGCCAGCTTTTTACAATTAATATCAACCAAACTCATAACTGCTCGTCCCGCCATTTTTCGTGGAGTCTGTATCAACAGAGCCGAAGTCATTTTCCTATCATATTTGCTGGGTGAATTTTCGTCTGTCTCGCTGTTGCTGAGTTTTGGCGTCATCGTTCTCGCCGCTGGGTGCCATTTTAGCGCTTGTTGCTGGGTTCTTTGCATTCATAGGTAAGTCTTTGTTCATTTAAATTTTCACTCCCTTTGTTTGTCTGAATTTGGTACATGGAAGTTCTACATTTAGTGTGAAAGGTGAAAGAAATTTCAAAGTTTTCCTTGTTACCAAGTGTTACGATTCAAATTTTTGCAACTACATATATGTTTTGAGACTTTGGATTTCTTTGTTTAATAGATAAAAAGTAAAAGGGCCTGCGAATCATTTATCATATACTGTTACCTCATTGTGCTGAATGTTGTTTAGGAAATTGGAAAAATGGGTATTTTTGTATTAAAGAAATGAAGAAAACATTACATTTCAGAGAAAAACATCATAGTTTATTAACATCTATCATGTGAAACAAAAATAAAATAGAAATATTTGTACATAAAAAATACAATAAATTACTATAAATTAATATTTGTGCATAAAAAATTCAATACTCATTAAAAAAATTATCAAGTAAAATCAAATTTTTATAGTACATTTATTTAAACTTTTTTCCTCTTCTCTTATTTGTATAAATAATTATAATTATAAACTTTTATTATTTTTAAAGGTAAAAAATATTGTGGAGGATTCTTCTATTTAATTTTGTGAGATGTTATTTTAATTTATTTATTTATTTTTAATATATACATTGTAAATAAGATTAAATAGTTTTTATAATTTTAACTTATATAAATATTAAAAAAGAGAAAATTAATTTATATAATTTTATATCTATTTATTTTATAATTTTTATAAGTGAGATTTCTATAATTAGATTTATTTTCTATAATTGTTACAATTTTGATTTTTAGTCTCTCTCGATGAATTAGAATTAAATTCTAATATAATTTTTAAACTTAACAAGAAGAAGTGTGAAGAGTGAAGAAAAAGAAGACTATTACAAAATTATTACTATACAATATATGTCTGAAATACATTAAATTAGTAAAACCTTCTTTGTTGAATAATTTATAAAGATAATCTGGAAAATAATAGAATTGATAAAATTATAAAAGATAGCATAAGCATTAAATAAATTCACTCAAATAAAAATTATTTTAATTTCAAACAATAAATGCTCATTTTAATTAAACAAAGAAATGTGTTGTTTCTAAATTCCTTTAAAAGAAGACTATTACAAGATTATTAATATACAATATATGTCTAAAATACATTAAAATAGTAAAAACATCTTTGTTGAATAATTTATAAAGATAATCTAGAAAATAATAGAATTGATAAAATAATAAAAGATAGCATAAACATTAAATAAATTCACTTAAATAAAAATTATTTTAATTTCAAACAATAAATACTCATTTTAATTAAACAAAGAAATGTGTTGTTTCTGAATTCATTTAAATTAAATATAAAAAGATAAAATAGTTTTATCAAATTATGTAAATAAAATAATTAAATTAAATCAAATAATTGTTGTGGATACTTTAGGCATCTTAAATAAAAGTGTCACCTGAATAGTAATATCAAGTCAAAACTTTCTTAACATAATACAACAAGGCTTCGGAGGATTGAGTGAAGATTTAGATGTAATTTTATATATTTAATGGTTATTAATAATTTATGATTGTTGATTTTTATAGTTTTTTTTCCTATTTTTCAAATAATAAAATAAATGAACTTTATAAATAAAAGTTCAATTTTCATAATAAAACAGAGATAAAATAATCTTATTTAATATTTATAAATTTAATTTCATATATAACATCATTTTAGTCTTATAAGAAATAATAATTGATTTCATTAGTTTTAGTTTAAAAATAAAATTATTAAATAATATAAATAGCCAAAAAAAATTTATTTTTAGTAAATAAGATATTAAAAAAATTTGATAGATTTATAAAAAATTAAAATTATTTAGATTTAAAAAATTAATACATTTATCAAAAATTTTAATTACATATAATATTACTTTAGTATAAAAGAAATAATAATTAATTTTATTAGTTTTGATTTAAAAATATAATTGTAAAATAATATGCTTTTAGCTTAGGTGAATGTTTTTTTTTCAAAAATTATGGAACAAACAAATCGGAAAATCATAGAGAAAGAAAGTTCGGAAAAGATATTAAATATATATTTTAATTTTCTTTTTAGATGATGAGCGAACGAGGCAGTTTGTCAGTACCTGTTGAACGAACTGAGGAGTGCATACAATAAAGACTGACACTGACACTATTCATGCCCATGGGATGGGATGCCATGCAAATGGTGAAGGCTGCCAATGCAAATAGGTTGCACCGTAGCCAAAGCCAACTAGAAGTTGTCTTGCCCAATGAAAATTTTAGATTTCAACATTTTCAAGAAAATTTAGTCTTTATTTTCTAGCAGACACCACTAGACATTACAATTTGTGCAAAATATTCACTGTTTCTGAGGTAAACAAATGCTCAAATATGAGTCAAAAACAATAGTCTTGCCTATAGATAGGCAGGATGAATAATATCACCTTTTACCTAAACAATAAGATGATGTAATATAGGTCCAGAGATTTCTAAGTGTGAATATTCGCCTGCCGAATAAAAGAGCTTCAAATAGAAATTTTGCAGTCTCAAAAACAAAAATTTGCAAAAGTACTCTTACTTTTGCAAAACTGGAAGAAATTATTATTATTACATGGGGACCAAAAACTATTAACGTCTCTTGTTTAAAGCTAAAAACATTAGAGGAAAAATGAAATGTCTCTTTCCTCCTCATTCAATAGGAATTTAGTTTTTCTTAGATATTGATCAAACTGTTTTAGATATTTTTATTATACAATAATTA
The DNA here is from genome assembly GCA_028749045.1 of Cupressus sempervirens. Lineage (NCBI taxonomy): Eukaryota > Viridiplantae > Streptophyta > Pinopsida > Cupressales > Cupressaceae > Cupressus > Cupressus sempervirens. The sequence goes on along the minus strand of CM053788.1, from coordinate 44,878,305 downwards.
ATATATATAAATAAATATAATATATTTTATTATCATTTATAATTTAATAAGAATGCATATGTAATAAAATAAATTTTATAACTAATAGAATATAATAAAGTTAATTTTTTATCTTCAATATTTTACTTTTTAACTTTCTGAAACATAAAAAATATAATATCCTAATTAAGTATAATTATATTAAAATATATATTTATTAAAGCACTTGATGATAATAAATTGAATTATTTTTTCATTCTTTTTCTTGTTGATAATATTTAATTATGTCCATAATCTAAAGTCTTTCAACTAATAATAAAACAATTTAAAGAACAATTTGTAATTAAACTAGGGGAAGAGTACCAAGAGCTACTATAGTAATTTTGAATCCTAAGCTACTTAATGATGCAATAGATTTTGACCATTTTCTTAGTCTCATATTTAACTCAAGTTGTTGATAAGTGATCTCTGAACTTATCTATCATGAGATTTTGGCTTGATCTCTAATTTAAAAACTTTAATGTAAATTAGAATGACACGTTTCAAAATTTAAAAATTGTAATGATTTTCTTTGTCATACTTATAGGTACATGACATTGTAAACATAATTCTTTTTTGAGTTACATATATATATATATATATATATATATATATATGCACAAAAAATGTACCTTACCTACTACATGTTTTTTTAATGCACAACTTTTGATTTGACAACTTTGTATATAACTTAATTACTAATAACTACTAATTTAGCTTTTAGATGAATTTTGTGGAATCCTTCATGCGTGCAAATGTTAAAAGTGGTCATAATGCTATTTGAATTGTATTTTATATCATTCTATTATCCACTTACTTTGAAGCCAAAATAAGTGGTACAATTGATCCAATACTTACATAAATGTCACATGCTTTATTTTATAAGAAAATAGATTATTTTACATTTACATTAAATAAAAAAACCCCTCATCTTATAATTTTTATAGAGTTTTACACCGAGAGTGGGTCACACCTTTTCATTTAATTTTCTCTAATTTGGAAATGCCTCTTGGCTTTGGTATATATATTGCATATCTTGTGTTTCCTTGTTTTGCTTGTTGCTTTGTTTGTTGCGAGTGAGCGTTCAAGCATAAACGAAAGGTACAACAAAGAAAAATGCGTTACAAGGATTACTAGGTATTTTGTTGGATCTCTATAACATTTTGATTTGGAACTAAAATGAACATCTTATGTGTTTGGCTTGAGTGTTTTTACATGCTTTCATAGATTCACACTTCATTTGGTGCTTTAAAATTGGATCTAGATTTGCTTTCACGCATATATGTTTCACATAGTAATTAGGCCCTATGAACACTATTTGGGAGATCTTGAGAGATTGAGCTTCATTCGTTTGCTTTCCATGTGAAGCTCCTCTTGACGACGGATCCCCTTGTAGGTAGGGAAGGATATTTGTCATTGTCTCACTATTCTGCTTGGGTTTGTCCTCAACATCCATTAGTACTTTCTCTTTTGAGACTAGTGGTGTTTGTTGTTGGATTTTTTAAAAAGTTAATGAGGTGATTTCAAATTAGCGTGTCAAAAAATCTTGTTTGCTATGTTTGGGTAAGGTGAAGAGGCTAGAGGAGTATGCTCTGTTCCCTTTTGGGCACATCAGAAACTTGGAACCTTTGAATCCAAACCAAGTCTCCATGTGGTACAACTTTGTGAGTCTTTCTTGATTAGAGAGGGTTAAACCGTAGTGGACATTCTCTTTATTGGGTCAACCACATGGATGGTACCTCAAGCGGTAATAGCCATTTTTGACGTGGTAGTAGCAACCGCTATATAAATGTCCTTGTGGGGGAAATCCTCACGGGTGTAGTCTTTTGTTGGGTTGTCGGATCTCCTCAGTATCTTCGATTGATTAAATTCTCAGAATATGTCAAAACCCTGGTACACCAGGATTGGATTTCGCCCACTCTAGATTGCAAAAGCTGCAGAGTTGACCATTATTAAGAACCTTAGTGCTGCCAAATTTTCTTTTCTAAGACTATGTGCGTGATTGAAAAATATTTTGAGAACATACACAGTAGTGGTTTTAGGGATTAGATTCATACTACGACACTATTTTTGTTCATGTGCAAGGTTGCTTTGTCCCTTGCCCATTGCTTGTAGATGTTTGCTTGAAATCTCTGATTGTTGTTTTATGTGCCTGATTATTATTTATAAATCTGAAATTGATCTTAGTTGGTTAAAAAAGGACAATTCATCAATCATCATTTGGACTCTAGGGTAACCGTGTTTTTGTTATTCCTGAGTTTATTTGACCATTGTGCACCTAATCTTGAGTGTCTAAAATTGTTGTCACTTTCAATCTTTGCATCATAGCTATCTTTGAGTTAGTAAGTGAAGAAAGTTATCTCATATCAATTTATCTCATATTATTACATTTTATTATAGAACATTATAACTCTTGGATAATTCCACAATTGTGAGACCAACAATGGCATATTGTGTTAACCAATCATGAGACTTATATTGGCACATTATGTCTTTTTAAGCAAGACATGTTATGTTGGTGTTTGAAAACGTTACCCATTTCCAATTACCCTGATGAGAATATGACAAATCTAGGGGCAACTAACTCCCATTATCAACACATCCATTATATTTTCTCTTGGATTTCCTTTTAGCAAACCCATTCGATTTTATTTTTTTTGATTAATATCATGTTTGTCTCTCAAACTATGTATATTTCCATCTTGACATATATAGGAGTAATTATTTCAATCCAATCATTGTAATGGAGATACTTGAATTGGTAATTTCATTCTAAGATGTGCCTTCATGGATCCAACTGGTCCAGTTATCGCAAATCTGATGAATTTAGCTGGGACCCAAAGTGGGTCCGGCTAAAAAAAATTTGTTTCCAAACCACTAATATGGCAAACTGGTCCATTGATTATCTCAAGCTTACTGGAATCCATTTTAACCACTGATTTACCATTAAAAACTTATTTCAATTATTTTCGCACCATTGTGAAAACTTTTTCAGGAGGCCTGTTGCTCGACTTTAAAAAAATTGACATAAACACCTGATCAAGCTTTGAAACTTAGGATCTTTGTTCTCTCTAACATGTTCAATAAGCCTGCCAGATCTCGTTGCATGACGACATCAAGGTCACAAGATATTGACCTTCGAAGTTGCCAACTTAAATTCACCTGCAGATAAACATGTTAGAAAACTGGAAAGTGCATTTGGAAATGGCCTGGAAAACTGGACATATGGGCACTTGGGGATCTGGAATCTAGGGCATGAGTACATTGTCATGAGGAGAATATGATTATACGATTTGGGCTCATGATGGATCACAAGGAAAATTTGGCGAGCATCTGAAGTTGGCTACTTGGATTTTGCAAACTGGGAACAATGATAGAAAGTGATTTTTGCAAATGGAATTGGCTTGGAAAAGTGTGCAGACGAATTCGTCAAGACATAAAAATTGACACACCTGGAGTATTTTCAGTATAGAACATAGGGAAACCAACCATTCGATCTCACCTATCACGGATCAGGAGATATGACATCACCAATCAATCTGTAAATACTGACACCAGTAAAACTTTAGAAATTCCGTTTGGAATCGCATTTGAAAACTGATCAAACGGATTCGTCAAGAGCTAAATTTGAAACATGACAGGTCTCTAACGTCTACAATGCAACGCAAAAGGAATTTTAACATTTGGGTCAACTGGTCAAAAGTTACAACACGTCAAACATGGCTTCCCAGAATTTTGAATATTTTGCAAATGTGTGAAAACAGTAAACTACCAACTTTGAGGGATTCAAAACCTAGTCAAACGAACTCGAAATGACTCAAAATTTGAAACATAGGCTCTCAGGTATGGACACTAGATATTTCCAAAGTGGTGAATCATGATGTAATTCTAGGTGTGAGATATTCAATCACAAACACAACCTCCTATCGCTGTTTGACACTTAGGTGAAAATGCAAGATTGACAATTTCTAAAAGCAAGACTTCGCCAAATGACTCAGAATGATGATTTAACTTCATAGAACACTTAGATAGGTTGAAAATAGGGTGTTAGAAACATTAAACACCTTTTAGGCTTCAGACTGGCAGTCAGGTACATAGGTATCAAAAAGCTTTCATAGGGCTTAATTTCTCAACAGTGCTCAAAATCAGGGCTGCAATTTTGAGCACCAACATGTTATTCACTGGAAGCAAAGATAAAAGCATGGATGAGTTGATGATTGATAGATTATTAAGGCAACATGGGGTTGAAACATTGAGATCTCACATAACTCATGAAGATATTGATGGAACTACTTCAGCAAATGATTTTTTTGGAAGAAATCAATACTGCTCTCCATTTCTTGCTCCTCCTAGATTATCACCTAAATCCTCTCACCTAATGGATGATAAAATCAGAGAAGATGAATTGGAAAAGATAACATACTTGGAGAAGAAAATATTGTGTAAATTATGTGTACTTCAGAGATTTTTATCACATATTTGGAGATGTCTTGTCATTGATGCCAATACAATTCTTTCCTTTTCTCATTATTCTTGCCTTTCTTGGTCATCTCAAAATTATCCCATTGAGATTACATCCCATGTTAGTTGTACTCAAGTTCATTCAAAATTATTATAAGCTTAAATTAATGTACATACATAACACATTTCTAGTGATCAAAGGAGTACGGTTACCCCGAGATTGTCAAATGAATATAAATCTTATATTGAGTCATTGTTATTGATGGGTGTGGGGTTTCCACAATATGTGAGAACATTATTTGGATCTTGGTTATGAAGTTAATGAATAAGAGGGACACATTTCTGTTAAGAAAAGATGTAATGAACACATTGAAAAGGGTGTGTTCCCTTCGATCACAAAACAATGAAATTGATGCCAAAAGTTTAAGTTTATGGCATGTAGAGGAAAAAGACAACTTCTTCTACTATAAAACACCCAATAGTGGAGAAAACTTTCCATTTATTATAGGTTTTCAAACACCATAGATGTGAGAGATGATGGTGAGATATTCACATAAGTCTATTATAGCACTGGATTCCACTTTTTCAACAAACAAATATGTTGTGAGTATACCAATTTCAACTATATTAATATATATTGATATCCAAATATACCAATGCCAACTATATTAATATTAATTTCTAACTTTTGGATCCATGCTTGTGCTGAATCTTTTTTTGTACCATCAAATGTTGCTAGTGTCAACCTAGACATCCTATTCTATAGATCCTTTTTGAAAAAATGGTTCGTTTGACTTCCCATTGATCCATTCTTTAAGTTGTGAAACTGGATAAATGGGAGTTTTTGTCTTATTTTTGGATCAATCTTCATATAAGCCTCCATGTTGGCATCAAGATCTCCTTTCACAAGCCTTAGTTCTTTGCCTCCATTACTAAGGACTTTTTTGGGTATGAATGAAGGTTGTGTACGGTGTGTGCCTCCTATCCTTGATAAATTCATTGTTTCCTTCTTTCATTCTCTTTCAAGAGCGCATTGATCTCTTTGAACTAATTAGCCAAATATTGTACAGAATGAGTAGGGGATTGAAATGGGAATTACTAATTCGATTACATGTCCAAGACATTCCAAAAAAAAGAAATCTTTTTTCAATGAATGATCTTAAATGGATACCTATCGGAAATGAAAATATCTAGGAGCTTGACTTATGTGTTGCTATCCCTCTTGGGAGACTTGTTCACTTTATCGAAGGAGAAGGTATATTGCAGGATGACATCAAGACAACATTTCTACATAAAGCTCATAGAGAGCCCAAATTGGAAAACCCTACTAACCATAGTACCATAATGTATTCAAAGTATGCTTAACATTTTCCATATAATTAAGCATGTCATATATATATATATAATTTATCATGTTGATTAATATATTGGTTTCTACATGTCCTTAAAAAGATATGAAAGTTTATACAAAAAAGGGGTTGCCAAATGAAAATAATTAGAGCATAATAAAACATGACATATGAAAATACATACAAAGTTTATTCCAATTTTTTTTTAACTATTTCATTTTGACACATGTTGGTATATTTACATCCATGTAGAATTACTAAGATACTTAAGATGTATATAAATTTTACATTCATTCTACTTTCATAAATTTGTACTTCCTTGAAGTAAGAAATGGAATTGAATACCTATGTTTTCATAAAGTTTTTGTTTGATTTAGAATCTTGGGTTTTTTTTTAAATTTTCAAATTACGTTTACTTTTGTGTACTTCAAAAAATTCATGTATTATAATATAGATTTAATGGTACCACTATAAAAACTTTTTTACGTATTTTAACAATATTAAGGGTCACTAACAATATTAAAAAATTTCAGGATGGGTAGAAAGAATAAGTGGGAATCACTTATCAAGTTAGATGTGCAAGACATCCCAAATGAAGGAAATCATTTCTCAAGTTGTGAACTTGAATGGACACCTATTGGAGATGATAATAAACAACAAATAGATTGGTGTGCTGCTATCCCTCTTGAGAGGCTCCCTCACTTTGTCAAAGAGGAAGGTTTATTGGATAGTACTGAAACAACATTTGTGCGTAAAAGGATTTTGGAGAGTAATTTGATAGAACCTACTAATCATGCCACAAAGATGTATTCAAGGTTTGTCTGCTTTAATAAATTGATTAAGCATGTCACTTTTTTTTATATCCATAAACTTATATTTTTTCACATGTTTAAACAGTTATCATTGTGCTTTTGGGCCACTAGATAAAAGAAATGCACCAACAAGCAAGGAAAGAAGTCACAATTTTATTCAAAAAAGGGGTTGTCAAACTCATTTTAATGTTAGGGTTATGTATGGTAGACCAGATGTTGCAATAATTATATATAATGAATTTAGTCATCAAGATGCCAATGGTGAATTTTGTCATGGAAAAAATGACCCTTCTGGTGATCCAAGGAGTAGTTTTGCACCAAGGTTATCAACTGAATGTAAATCATATATTGAATCCTTACTATTGATGGGCGTAGGGATTGACACAATATGTCAACGACATTACCTAGATTCTAGTCTAACAAAGTTGATGAATAAGAGGGATACTTGTTTGCTAAGAAAGGATGTGTTAAATGCATGGAAAAGAGTGTGTTCCCTACATTCACAGAAAAATGAGGATGATGCAAAAAGTGTATGTTTGTGGCATATAGAGGAGAAAGATAACTTCTTTTTTTATAAAACACCAAAAAATAAAGAAAATATTCCATTTATCATAGGCATTCAAACACCATGGATGCAAGAGATGATGGTGAAACATTCACATGATTCAATTATTGCGATGGACTCCACATTCTCAACAAACAAATACTGTGTGAGTAGAACAATTTTTATTTTTTTTTATGGATTTTAATTTAGCCATTAGTTTTATTTGTCTAAAAAATTAATATATTGTTGCTTTTTTCATGTGTAGTATCAACTTTATACTTTGCTTGTATTTGATGAACAAGAAGCTGGTGTACCGGTTGCATGGGCCATATCCTCAAGAAATAAAGTTGAGGATATAAATGAATGGCTAATGGAGATTTATAAAAGAGGGAAACAATATAGAGAAGATTGGCATGTCAACGCATTCATGACAGATGATGCTAGCGCCGAGATTGAAGCAATAAGGTTTTCTCCAACCTTAGTTTATAGTTAGAAGAATGCAAATTTTTAATGTTTAGTTTATACATATATATGTTTTCCAATTTTTAGCATAAACAAGTTTCAATTTAAGAATTATTATTTTTAGAATACTACTTATGAACTTTGATAATTAATTATCTTGTAGATTATCCTTTAAGTGTCGAGTGTTGTTATGCATCTGGCATGTGCGTAGGGCATGGCTGAAGAATGTGTACAAGTAAGTTAATATTTTATTAGAATATATGAAAAATCACATACATAACATCATAACTCTATATTGTTGTATATAATCCAGATTTGTTAAAAATAAAGATGTTGGAACAAGAATATTTGATAGACTGGGTGAGATAATGTATGCAATGCATGAAAATGAAGATGCCATTACTGATTTGATAATGAAGTTCATAGAGGAATTCAAAGAAGAGAAGGAATTCATTAATTACTTTCAGAATTATTGGTGCCATGATGAGAGTCGCATTGGTACAACCATCAAGATTATCTTTTATATTTTATTATGAATTTATATAATTTAAATTAATTATTCTATATGCTAAGATGTCATGTTTGTTTTTCTAGCGATGTGGGCAAAAAGCTTTCGGAGCTTCCCTCATGCAAATCAAGAAACTAATGCTTCGATAGAGTCATATCACTCCCACATCAAGAGTCAACATCTAAGTGATTGTTCTAGGAAATGCACAAGAAGAATGGATTGGCTGATCTATACACTTCTTCATAGGGTAGAGCCATTCTATAAAAATAAAAGATATTTGCAACAATCTGGATTTTTAACCAACTTCAAAAAGGAAAGATATTACATAACTGCATTAGAAAGATCAAAATTAATACTAGATACTGATTGCTATCAAGATGACCAGCTACCAAACACATATAAAGTTAGAAGTCAAACTATTCCAGCAAAATGGTATTTCGTAAGGAAATTTGGACCAAATTTGCATGTGTGTGATTGTGAATGGGCAAAAAGAGGAAACACATGCAAACATGTGTTGAAGATCTTATATATTATAAAGAGAAACACACATGATAAAGTTGTTGGTAAGTATCATTTAAAATTTAGCATTAATTTATTTACATTTTATTAAAAAAAATCTATGTTAACTATATTAGTCTCATTTAAAATTACAGAAGCTTCTACTCCATTGGTCGTTGATGATGAGGAAGTCATAGGAAGATCGAGTCATGACATTAATGTCATTGGTAATGATCAATATGATCTCTATAGTTAAATATTAAATGATTTTATAATTCTCAACATTAATTACGTAATATTTCAATTGTAGATGATTGTATACTTTCTGGAAATCAAGATGTGCTTGAGGTTAACGTTGGTGAAGGTGACAAAACTGGTAAATTTCATAACTATCATTTTTAATGAAATTTCAATATTTATCAGTAATTCTGACTTTGTTATTACATTTGTATTGCAGATAGTTGAAATTTATCTACTACTATCAATGATAAGTTTCAAAAATCTGTTGATTATTTAAATTCATTGCTCGAAAATTTACCAACTAGTGATTATGACAAAGACATCATTAGTCAATATGTTGACAAATTTAGAGAAATTCATGCATCTCTTGCTTCATCTTCCAAATTTAAACCAATCCCTGGCTCAGATAACATATCTATGAGACGAATAGCACCATGGTTTAGTCCAAGTAAAATGAAAAAAAGTCATTCCATTCACAAAAAGCGTAAATCCCTCTCTAGAAACTTAAATAGTAGAGTTGAGGAGAATGAAAATTTCCAGTTCCCCTCTATAGGATGCAAAAAGAAAAAGAAAAAGAAAAAGGTCATAAATCGCTCAAATATAGCTATTCAAGAAGAAAGAGATATTATCAGGCAACAAGGTGAGTGTATTTTTAAGAAAAAGTATTTTTATAATTACATAGCAATAATTCTTATTTTCATTTCATGTATTAATCATATTTCATTGTAGGTTTGGGTGATCGAGAAAGTATTCCACAGCGTCAATTACCTTTCTCCATTGATCTAAACCATACAACAATTGGTGAAGTGAAGTTTCCAAATGGTAAGCTTTTAGCTATTAAGTGTCTTTGTTACTTTTATAATAAAATATTTGGTTCATAGTTCTAACCACTTCTGTATGTACAAGATACAATTATTAGAGATCAACCGTCAATGATCAATACTATCCCTATCCATACCTTTGAACAAGTTATTGTAGGTAGATAGTAATTTTAATATTGTTTAGATTATGTACATAAATTAATTTTATACTTGAACATTTTATATAAGTTAAAATGTTAAATATAAGTTTTTTATGTAGATTTGGATGATCAACAAGATGCTCAACAACTTGCATTTCCCTTCTCTATTGATCTTAACCAAACATTAACAACAATGGATGTGATAGATACGAGTCAAGGTAATGACATTATATAAATCAATGAATTATGAGTCTTTAGTTTGTAAATTTATTTTGCCAAATTTTACATACTAAATGTTCATATTATTGCAGGATTAGATGATGAACAGAAAAATCAAGAATACATGCAACTAGATTCCATTGAATCTAATCAGGCATCAACAAAAAATGATGCAATAGAAGCTAGATATGGTAATGAAGTTATGAAATAAACATAATTATGAGTATTAAATTGACAACTATATTTTAAATTTATTGATGATATATATTAAATGTTAATGCTTTTTTTGAATTAGATGATCAACAAAAAATTCAAAAAAGCATGCAACCATATTTTATTGATCTTAATCAAACAATAGCAAGAACGAACACAATGCAAAGTAGAGATGGTAAGGAAAATACGAAATGAACTTCAATCAATTGTGTCTTTAGTTTGAAAATGAATTTTATTATTAACACAATATATTTGCAGGTGTTGATGATGTTTATATGGAGGATGGTGATCAACACTTTTTTGTAAATTTATCGAAGTGATAAAATGGTTCCAATTAGAAGAGAGGTCAATATAAGTCAAGACTAAGAGCTTCACTATGAAATATTTTCAAAACATATTGTATTATTTTATCATCCAAATATTACATCCTTGATTTTGTGCTTTTACAAGGGATTTGATTTTGTCTCGTAGTGAAAGCATTATGATGCTTTGAGTTATATTTTGGTAAAATAGTTGTTCATCATCTTCATATATTTATGTTGTCTTGAACTTTCCATGTGTTATTTGATTAAAGTTAGCATGTAACGTTTGATCCAACTTTAGTATTGCAATAACACAAATGTTGAAATAACATATGTGTATGGTTATGAATAACATGGTCAAATTAAGCAATTTTTTTGTAACATTTTATGTGGTTAAGAATCATGTAATTTTTCTCATTCTTACTTAGAAGAAAATAAGATGACAAGATATAGAATATATAAAATGAAACGATTAAGTAGGTTAACTATCTAAGAAATTATATTCAACATGGTTGTCTTATGAATTATTTTGTACAAAAAATTGATACTTGATAAGTAGGAGATCATTTCCATGGATGAAACTCCATAATTAAGCGCACTCAAGCTGGAGTAGTACTAGGATGGGTGACCTCTCAGAAAGTCTTGGTGCTTCACCCTTGTGAGCATCACCTAGATCCAATGAGTGCTAAGTGTTACATTTATACTCATGAGAGATGGATTCATGTTGAATCACTACTCATGAAACATGGGTCAATGAGTTTGACTCAAAATCACACACTTAAATCTTGAGAGGAATATCACAAATTGATACTTGCTTAGTTTGTTGTCATTAAATAAGTTTAATAAATAAATGAGGAACTATTAATGGTACATGACAATGGAGACAACACATAAACATCTATGTTAAAAAATAAACAAATTTGAAAACATATGTATTTTTATGTTGTATTTATAAAAGAAATAAAATATTGTTAAATTTAATTTATTTATTTATTATAATTATTAATTTTAAACTATTTCATTTCAATTTTTTAAATTTTTTTTTTTTCAAAATCAATTAGAAATCTTAAATATGTTAAATATAACTATGCAAAAATATTATTTTATTTTTTAATGTACTAAATTATTAATTGAATTTCATAATATAATTAATATAATAATCAATTGATTTAATCTTATCTTTCAAGCAACTAATTTTTCTTTAAAAAACTTATTACTTCTATAAAATAAACAACATTTATTTTATTTCTATATTACTATATATTTAAAACAAAAAAATTAATTGCATAAGTTTTGTCATTTATGAGTTTGGTTGATATTAATTGTAAAAAGCTGGCGGGATATCCTATTGCTTGTTAGACAAGCTGGATGGCGGAGGAGATGGCGGAGGGCGGCGTCGGACAACATACGGAGCAGTGGAAGAGACCTTTGTACTTGCGCCTGCTCGTTTGTACCTGCGCCTGCAAAGTCAGGTTGGAGTCGTCGGAGAAAGGATGGAGGAGGGGCCCGGCCGGTGCAAATATGTTGCACCGTAGCCGGTGCCCCACCTACACACCTCGATTAATGTAATGACAACTATTTTTTTTTATTTTTCTATTTATGCCACCTATGCACCTCGAAAATAAAAATCCTCTCTTTCTTTATTTTCTCCTTTTTATTTTTTATTATTTCTCCTCTAATTTTCGTCACTTTTCTCTCTCCTCCAGAATTTTTTTTTTTTTTTTTTTTTTTGCCTTTTTTTTTTTTCAATTTTTTTTTTTTTTTTTTTCCCAATAATTTTCCAATGCAAGATGCTCCTGCATCACCTTTCTTCTCATTTTCCCTTTGAGATAACTTGATGCGGGAAATCATACGAGTAATACATTGATTCTTGGCTACATGATTAGATTTGGGAGGGTTTCTTATGCATTTTCCCGATTAGAAGAAGGTTTAAATACCTTTAATGATTCATATTCTTTATTCCTAATCATGTTGAATACAAGATTCATATTGAGAACTTTATGAAAGCACTTCTTCTCTTTACCTTAGTGTTAACACTTCCTTTTGACATAAAAAATAATATCAGAATCTAATTCCATGCCATGTTGGAAAAATGATAGAAATAAAGTAACTAAAAATTAATTTAACATTATAATAATTATAACAATATCATTAAATATCTCGACAATATAAAAAGGAGAGATATAAAGGTTCAATGTTTTTTTAGGTGAAACCTTGATTTTAGCTTTGTTTCATTTTTATGTAATCTAATTTAAAGGTGATAGTTTTCTTTCTAAATTTTCTATATTTTGATCTCTTAATTGGACTTGTTGATATTCTTCTAACATTTGTATAAAAATATATCTTTTAAAATATTATTAACACATTTATATTATGTTGACACTAATAAAAGTTGTGTGCTTAATATAATAGTTCACAATTATATAGTCTTAGTTGGGACTATTTTAGCTATTTTCTATTGAATTGCCATCTTACATTTTTTTCTTTAAGTAACTACAACTTTTTATTCATTATACTTTATTTTAATGATGGATAGAAGACTAATGTTATTCATGTGGGATTCTCCTCAAATGGCATAGATATATTCTCTTAAATTTCAATTTTAAACTATCTCCTACCTTCCATTTTAATTCTATACATCATAAAAAAAATATTAATGTGCACACGAAATTAAGGACTTTCTTCTTCATGGGGCCATGTTGTACATATTGAATTATTGAATACATTTATACAAAATATTTCTTAGCTAACAATTTTTTCATTCAAGTTTAGTTTATTTGTAATGGATTGAGATCTTAACCAAATTTTGCGACAACATATTCCAATATATTTTACCTTAGAAAAAAATCAGAAATTCATATTAATAAATTCTTGAAAAATACAATAGAATGATATTAAAAAATTAGTTTTAAAAGTATAAGAGAATTTTTTTGAAAATGAATTACTAAAATTCATTTTATTATCTTTAGTTTTTTGATAAAATCTTGTTAAATTGAAAGGATATGTTATTTTTTTTTTTAAATATAAATTTAATAATTTTATATAGATTGAAGATGGAATGATTTTACACTTTTAAATAAAATTATATCCAATTTTCATAATCTTTAATATATTTTACATTAGAAAAAAATTCAGAAATTAATATTATTAAATTCTTTGAAAATGTAATAGAATGATATTAAAAACAAACCTAGTTTTAAATGTATAAGAGAATTTTTTTTAAATGAATTATTAAAATTCATTTTATTATCTTTAATTTTTCAATAATTAATATATTATTTTTATTTTTTTATTGGCAAATGTGGACGGGGCCACAAACTATATATAATTAAGCCGAGAGGCTTTCTACAATGGCAGCAATCTTCAATGTAAACATTTTGCATTTTGAAAAAAAATTGACGTTCATTTACATGTCAGAAAAATAAAATAGAAATAGACTAAAATATAATAAAATAGTGAAAATTAGAGAAAGGAAAACTCTGTAACCAGTACTCCCAATCCAACACCACCAGTACTCCCAATCCAAAGCCCTCAGAGTCTTTCCTTCTAGGTGCCCTCCGGTGGAAACGTGTAACATGAATGGTACATTATTCAAGGCAAAGTATATATAAAAACAAATACAATAGTTTATTCATGAAATTTTTGTATTCATTTGAATACAAAAATACTATTGAAATTAGATACCTCTCGGCTTATTTTACAAAAAAATTTGAATTAAATTTTTAGGTACACTAGTAATTAATATATTGTTATAATCAATAAATTTTTATCTTTTAATATCAAATTGTAAAGAGCGTGGAACATACTCAAATAAAAAATGAGTAGATGCAATTTACCAATCTTGTATGTTATGTGATTTCTTTCTTTGAATAACCTCGATCAACCAAAATTCTAAGATTTAATATATTTTATTTAAACCATTAAAAAAAATAGTCTTCCATATTTAGATATAATTTTATATTTTATTCAGCCAGAATGTAGATCCAAATGATCAATCGTAATGACTCAAATAATATTTCAGAATCCTCAAAAAACTTCAAAATGTCGAGCTTATATATTATTCATATCATAATATTTTTTAATAAAATCTAATTCTTTCACAATGAAATAAAAAAAATACTTCAAACTTATAAAATTTAACATAAATCAATCTAAATGCCAAATTTATTTTTTACTGAAGTAGGAGAGCTCTATCCACCGTTTGAAAATTTATGCTCAAAATGAAATTTTAGTTTCTCTACAAATTTCAATAGTACCTGTTTCTATTTATTATTAAGAGCTATCATAATATTGGCGCTAAAAAATAATTGCCAATTATAGCAGATGGGAGAGGATGAGTTGGACTGATAGACTTGTGAGGGTTAAGTTGAGAGCTCACAGTTTTCTGCGGCATAAAAACAATAGATGTGAGTGCGGATGGGGATGTATGAGATGGATGGTACTTTATGTGAATGCCATCGGGCTAGGAGATTAGTCTGCTGGGTAGCCGGCTCCCTTTGAACTTATTCAAATAGAAAACACAATTTACATATATTGAGATCGATCATAACACCATGGATGGCAGGATCCCTGGCAGAGGTTATTTCCAAACCTCTAAATAAAATACACCCTAACTAATTCAATCATTGTAATTCACTAATAAGAACAGCATCAAGAGAAGAGACCTTGCTAGATTTCCTCGACAAAGAAGTCAAGTGAATATAAATGGCCAAGAACAACAGAAATGTCAAGTGAATATAAATGGCCAAGAACAGAAATTTCATATTCTAATCTACTGTAATGAAATTGCAGTTTCTGCTGCATTCTTCAGCAGATCATCATCTCCATTGCTCTCTGAAATCAAATCTTTCTCATTGGCAGGGGTGGATTCCTCTTTTAAAAGCTCCAAATATTCTTCATACACCTCTTTTAGCACAATGGTGGAAGATCTTCCTCCTTTGTTGATTTGCCCGAATTCCCTCTTGGTCTCAGAGTGAACATAGCTATCTGAATTTGTTAGAGCTTTGCCATTTTGATCATCATGAAGTTGTAAAGAAGATGGATTGGGAATGGGATTGATTCTTTTCTCTTCTTCTTCTAAAGTCCAATTTTCATCATCATCAATGCATGGCCACGAAAAGCAATCATTCACTGGAAGAATGCTTTGTGGGTCAAGGTTGTCCACTGGACTGAGATAAGAGTAGCCAGAGTTATCTTGAGTGCTGTTTAAACTTGAGATTGAGCATGGAGAGTTTAAATCAATGGAGGGAGAGAGAAGGATGCCACTTGAGTGAGATTCTAATGCATTTTTAATCAAATCAGAGGTGCTTGTAGAACGACGAAAAGCTATGAATCTATTAGCCTTTCGCAGATGAATTGGTTGGACATGACCCTTGTTAATTTTGCCTTCCTTAGAATCACTGTCTAATATGAGCCTCCTCCTTTTAGATTTCTCATCATTCTTCACCTGATCAGTAGACACTTCCTTACTAGGCCGAGGTTGATGGGTTTTGGGATCAATCCCTTTTTTCATCAGCTTCTTGCTAAGGTGAGTATTCCAAAAGTTCTTGATTTCATTGTCTGTTCTACCAGGCAGTTTTCCAGCAATCAATGACCACCTGAACATTTAA
The DNA here is from genome assembly GCA_028749045.1 of Cupressus sempervirens. Taxonomy (NCBI): domain Eukaryota; kingdom Viridiplantae; phylum Streptophyta; class Pinopsida; order Cupressales; family Cupressaceae; genus Cupressus; species Cupressus sempervirens. Next base: position 44,862,109 of record CM053788.1, on the reverse strand, counting down.
AGCCATCAAAATATGTAAGAATAGTCAGTTCCTGTTACCAATTGAACAGTAACACAAACAAACAAACAAACCAACTTAGATGAAATAATCCTTACAACTGATATTAATTGTATACATATCAGACTCTGCTCCTAAACTAAAACTTACATAGCAAAAGATATCGACACACAGAAAACTTTCATATGAAAGAGTACCGATAAAGGATATCACAAACATTATAAGTCAGTTTTGATGCACTAGAACATCTCATCCCACGGATCATTGATCTTCAATTAACATACAAAAGGTTCTAAATTCAACTTATGACCAGCATTCTTGCCCACACAGTTATAACAAGATATCAATATGGTGGTATTACAAACATCAAAGAAAGAAATCCATGTATCAACCCCATCCCCAACAGGAACCAATAGGTTGATAGTTCAATGGTAGAGCATTTTGTCTAAAAATCAAGTCTTAGTGTGTGATGTTAAGCCGTTCAGTTTTACAGAACACCAATTACCGATTTCCGAACAGTCTATGTAACTGGATTACAAGTTCTTCTTCCTCGGGAGTGATGTTTCCACGCTTGATATCGGGCCTAAGATAGTTCATCCACCTGAGCCTGCAACTTTTCCCACACCTGAGAAGGCCTGCCATAAGAATTCAACATCATAAGTAGTAGAAGAGTGGAGTTGTAGAGATCAAATTTTATGAGAGAGTCGAATTGATAAGATCAAATTGTGATATTACCTGCTTTCTTGAAGAGAGCCCTCCATTGGCTTCAATGAAATCAGTCAGCAACATATCCTCCCTGGCAGTCCATGGACCTCTATGAAGTCCCACTTTAGAACAGCAAGGAGCTCTTCCCATTCTCTTTGGCAGAGCAAAATAACACACTTACTGACTAGAGAGTAGACACTAGACAATAGCTGAATCAGCTCATGAAACACAATCACTTCATCACTCTGCAAAAGTGACTACTTTTGCTTAGGTGTTTCAGAGCTGGAATAAAGGGATCAGAAAGGAGAATCAATTTCCGTATTCTCCCACTATCTATATGGCACTATTTAAAAGATCCATTTACCCATATTATAGTGCCTTTCTTTTCTAATTATCAAATTTAAAACCTTAGATATAATATTAGAGCTCTATTTAGTGAGAGTATTGATTTGCCTTTCCATCAATCATCAATTCAGAGCTTTCATACCCACTACTGTTGCTTTCGTGCCCTTTTCACAAGGACTAATACATTTAAAATCAAACTTCCAACAGCCCTTCTCAAAACCCTAACTAGCATTCTTAGTATTTATAAGTCACGTGCTGTAATATATCAATGCTCTAGAATATTCTCACCCAGTCCTTGCTTTTCACCTCTTCTGATTATGAATTGTTCCCTGCAGTTTCAATCACTAAAAGCACAAAAGCACACTTGCTCCATCTGAGGTTCAATAAATTCTTTGTTTTTGTTTGCCAATGAAAACATGCCACACACATGCATTGCCTACTCACAGTTTTGGAATTTGATGGCCGTATTGGCCGTTTTTGCACTTTTTAACCATATATGACGGGCTGAAAAATTGTATGACCATATGAATTGATAGGCTAAAATTTTAGAGAACCGTCAATATGACAAATAAATTTATTAGTAAACCGTCAATACTTGTTATAAGCAACTTAGTATTTTATTTAATAATATACAAACATATAATTTTATAATATGTATAATATATATATGCATGATAAATATGTATTATTTTATTTTATATATGTTTCTATTTTTTGTTTGTTTCTATTTTGATGATTGTATATTTATATTAATTTAGAATCTTTGTTGAAATAAGAATATAATGAATTTTAAAAACTTATTTTTATATATTTTTATATTACTAATTTAGAAACTTCTTCTTTTATTTGAGATTTTTGTATATATTACTAATTACTAATTTTAAGTTATTCATTAAGAATTTTGCACACATTATTCATTAATATTTATTATTCTCATTTATAAAATATTTAAATTTAAAATATTTTTTTAAATTAACTTAAAATTTGACAATCAATTTTTTCCTTAAAATGTAAAATGAAAGACAAGAAAAAAATTTAGCCGTCATTAAAAAATCATATGATAGGCAGGGGGACCATCAAATTCCAGGCCTGCCTACTCATAATCAATTGAACGAAGGCGATAGCCACCTAACTCAACAATACGAAGTCATCTAGAAACACACTTCCATTTGGAAAAAAAGTCAAATTGGAGGAAATTTTTCATATTTGACTCAGTCCTAGAATTTGATGGCTGTATTGGCCATTTTTGCACTTTTTAACTGTATATGACAGGCTGAAAAATTGTATGCCCGTATAAATTGATAGGTTAAAATTTTAAAGAACCATCAATATGACAAATAAATTCATTAGTAAACCATCAATACTTGTTATAGGCAACTTAGTATTTTATTTAATAATATACAAAAATGTGATTTTATTATATATATATATATATATATATATATATATATATATATATATATATATATATATATATATATATATATATATATATATATATATATATATATATATATATGATAAATATGTATTATTTTATTTTATATATGTTTCTATTTTTTGTTTGTTTCTATTTTGATGATTGTATATTTATATTAATTCAAATCTTTGTTGAAATAAGAATATAATAAATTTGGACCATCAAATTCCATGCCTGATTCGACTGATATGAATTTTGTTTTCTAATTAGTTCAATAGAAAAAAAAAAAAAAAGCATTAAATGCACTTTTACTTTTTAATTTGTTTGTCCAATATAAAGTTTTCATATTTATTATATTTTAAAATAATTCAACACTAGGAAATGCAACTTTTTCCTTTATTTGTTTGTCTAATCAAAACAATTTACTATTCAATTACTTTTTGCAGCTATAAAGTTTTCATCTATGTTATATTTGAAAGAACTAATAATTCATAAAAATATATATTTATCTTTATTTGTTTGTCCAATCAATACAATTTATTATTCAATTATTTTTTACAACTATAAAGTTTCCATTTATATTATATTTAAAATCATTTATAAAAATATATTTATTGACAAATTGACTTATTGTTTTGTAAGGCTTTTAATTATTTGTACACAAAATGCAACATATTATTTTTGAGATTTTATACATCTGCATAACATTCATATTATTTTCTTCTATCGAGAGGAACTAGACACTTCGTTTCCTTGTTATAGTTCATATTCATTATGAATTTAAAAGGTATATAATTGTAAGTGAGGTGTCTTTCTATTATTGATAAAACAACAATTAAAATATATTTCAAGTTTTTTTATACACTAATAGTTAAAAAGGCAAGGGAAAGATTTTTTTACAAATATGAAACATAAAAAAGTAGAAAGTATTTATAATATTGTTAAAGGTTACATTATATTATTTTATTTTTTAAATCTATTAATTAATAATATTAGAAAGAAATTCCAATTACTAACAATCAAATAGCAAGTTAGATATTGAAATAAAATGATAGTTATAAATTAATGTACATGGTGAAATATTTTGAATAATATTTTTTTATTTGCATAGTTATATTTCTTTATCGTTTGAATGGAATTATGAATTAAATTAACTAATATCAAATTTCTATATGAAATCATTTTTCTTATTAAGGCGATAGGCTTATATGTGGGAGCTTTGCTTGGAATTTTATTATTTTTTACTAAATTGTTAGCCAAATCTAAAAAGATATTTTGATTGTGAATTTTTTTATTTTTTTAAATAGAAAGTACTATTATAATTTACTTCATTGTGGCTATTACTAATTTGTATTCCTAAATTTATGGTCTTTTGATTTGCATGTGAACTTTCTTTAAACTTGCATATAAATTGTACTATTGCCTTTGAAAACATTATTTTTTGGTGATTTCTTCCCATTATCATTTTACCTTCTTGTCTTGCAAACTTCATTTTCCAAATTTATTTATTTTTAAAGACAAATTTTTAATTTATTCATAGTGAAAATGTTTTTTTTTATTTGTAAATGAATAGAGATATCCATTGATTATCTTGATAGATTCATTTATTTTAATTGTACAATTTTGTTTGAGATAAAAGAGATCTCTTTAAAATTATTTTTGTGTATGTGTGTGTGTGTGTGTGTGTGTAAATTTACATATAATTTGATAGTCAACTATACAAAAATGGATTTGAGATTATAGGTACAAAAGACTTTTAATAATTTTATCAGAATGAGTTTTTTCTTCAAAATGTGCATTGTTGCTCTCTAGCATTTTAATCATTCTATTCTGAAATTGATGAGTACATCAAGGTTGAGGTTTAGATCTCTTATGGAATTATATATTTATAAATAATATCATCGAAGAGTTTTTTTTTTAAATCTTAGATCTCTCATTATATTTTTGTTTTGTCGTGGTTGATTCATTTTTAAGAATTAGACTATTTTGTTATTTTCTCTTACTTATCCACAATAATACAACAATGTGTTAATTTCTTTGTTATTTATATTTTGTTATGGTAAACATCATTAATGATGAAGGTACGCTTTGATACCACTTATGAAGGGCCACACCACCCTTACCAACTCATAACCAAGAAAGCAATTTTATTATACTTGATAATCCAATATCAATTACAATAACATTTCTGCAAGATCTCTCAAGATCCAATCCAAACCCAAGCTAGTCCAGATCCACGCTCTGGTAGAAACCTCCAAGATCTCAACTTGTGCTCGCAAGCCACCAAGCAACCTCCTTGTTTCTAAACTGCAGTCACTAGCTGTTCTCTAACCTTATTCAAGATCCAAGTGTAAACTGCCTCACATTCGGCGCTCTGTCTACACACTCACAAGTCCACCATAATCCTGCTATAAACTGCCTCACATTCGGCGCTCTGTCCACAGACTTAGGAAAACTCACTCTTCACTTCCTCCTTCTCTTTCACACCTTGAAGCCTTCCAAGCTTTCCAAGCTTCACCTTCTTGAGCTTCCACTTCTCAAGCTTCTCCTTCTCAAGCTTCCACTTCTCAAGCTTCTCCTTCTCGAACTTCTCCTCGAGCTTTCACCTTCTTCTCGAGCTTCTCCTTGAGCTTCCACTTCTTGAGCTACTCCTTGAGCTTGATTTAGAAATGCTCATATGCCTTGCTTAAATAGGCATTTACCACCCAATGCATGACTTATCCACAAGCTTCTAGAATTCCTCCACAACCTTCTACAACTTCCATAACCTTCTACAATATCCACAACTTTCTAGAATTCTACCCACACACCTCGATAAATGGAATGACAACCATTTATTTTTTAATTTTTTCTATTATGCCACCTATGCACCTTGAAAATAGAAATCCTCTTTTTCTTTCTTTTCTCCTTTTTCCCCTTTTTATTTTTTTATTATTTCTCCTCTAATTTTCATCACTTTCTCTCTCCTCCAGATTTTTTTATTTCTTTTTTTTCAATTTTTTTAATTTATTTTTTCCAATAATTTTCCATGCAAGATGCTCCTGCATCAGACTCCCCCGGTAGATAGAAAAGTGTGTCCCACACTTTGATGCCAAAAAGAAAAATCTACCACCATCTTCATCTTCACCAAAGGCTTCCACCTCAATAGGGACAAAAAAACCACCATGCAAATCCTCCACACCAACATCTCAACCATCCAATCAACATGCTCATTCCCAGGAACAAACTGAACATAATGCTTCAATAGAAAACTCTCATCCACATTAGCAACTAGTGAATTCACACCCATAGCAACAAACCCCACATCAACAGCCACATGTAGATCTCCATCAACACATGCCAAACTCTCAACACCAGAAACCTCATTGCTCACAACAAGATGCTCTGCAATACATAACTCACCTCCAACAACTAGATCATCCACGATCGAATGCTCCACAATCTCCATTTCAGACTCAACCAACGTATCGCGAGAACCAATCTCCATCCCAACATCAACAACATTAGGAATATCTTCAGTAACAACCTCTAGTTGCTCTGCAGGTTCTGCATCAGACTTCACAAACTGATCAACAAAACCAACCTCTTCCACCTTGACCTTCTTAGCTTGATCAGCCAATCTAGCATCCAACCGAGAAATCATCTTAGAAAAATTTCTCTCCACTATATCATGGATTTTTGCAATCATCCTAGGGTCCAATCCTCTTGGAGCCATCTCCCAAGATCTTCATAAACCCTTTGCAACAAATCCTTCCTACGCTCCTTGTGACAACCTCAAATTGTTTGCAAGTCAGATTGCAACCTGCCACCTCGCACGAACAATCAGGAACCACATCACAAGTCTAGCACCACGGATTTGCAATCCACAAGCTCTCTATGATCATGCCTCAACAAGTTTAGTCTTCCATCTCCGCATCCATCGATCAATTTGCATGTCCTTCCAAGGTCCTGGTGCAAACTACCTCAACTTCGGCGATCTGTCTACATGCTCAGGAACTCCTGCTCTAATAAACTTCACCCAACCAAGGTCCTGGTACAAACTGCCTCACACTTCGGCGATCTACTTGTACACTCAAGAACTCCTGCTCTGATAAACTTCACCCAACCAAGGTCCTGGTACAAACTACCTCACACTTCTGCGATCTGCTTGTACACTCAGGATCTCTTGCTCTGATGCCACTTGATGAAGGTACGCTCTGATACCACTTACGAAGGGCCACACCACCCTTACCAACTCATAACCAAGAATGCAATTTTATTATACTTGAAAATCCAGTATCAATTACAATAACATTTCTGCAAGATCTCTCAAGATCCAATCCAAACCCAAGCTAGTCCAGATCCACACTCTGGTAGAAACCTCCAAGATCTCAACTTGTGCTCGCAAGCCACCAAGCAACCTCCTTGTTTCTAAACCGCAGTCACTAGCTCTTCTCTAACCTTATCCAAGATCCAAGTGTAAATTGCCTCACATTTAGCGCTCTGTCTACACACTCACAAGTCCACCATAATCCTGTTGTAAACTGCCTCACATTCGGCGCTCTGTCTACAGACTCAGGAAAACTCACTCTTCACTTCCTCCTCCTCTTTCACACCTTGAAGCCTTCCAAGCTTTCCAAGCTTCACCTTCTTGAGCTTCCACTTCTCAAGCTTCTCCTTCTCAAGCTTCCACTTCTCAAGCTTCCACTTCTCAAGCTTCTCCTTCTCGAGCTTCTCCTCGAGCTTCTACTCCTCGAGCTTTCACCTTCTTCTCAAGCTTCTCCTTGAGCTACCACTTCTTGAGCTACTTCTTGAGCTTGATTTAGAAATGCTCATATGTCTTGCTTAAATAGGCATTTACCACCCAATGCATGACTTATCCACAAGCTTCTAGAATTCCTCCACAACCTTCTACAACTTCTATAACCTTCTACAATATCCACAACTTTCTAGAATTCTACCCACACACCTCGATAAATGGAATGACAACCATTTATTTTTTATTTTTTTCTATTATGCCACCTATGCACCTCGAAAATAGAAATCCTGTTTATCTTTCTTTTCTCCTTTTTCCCCTTTTTATTTTTTTATTATTTCTCCTCTAATTTTCGTCACTTTCTCTCTCCTCCGGATTTTTTTTTTTTTTCAATTTTTTTTTTTCCAAATTTTTTTTATTTATTTTTTTCAATAATTTTCCATGCAAGATGCTCCTGCATCAATTAAAGATTGTATTTTTTCTTTTTATAAATTGATTTTTGTTTTCGATTTTGCTTTCAAACCTTTTCTAGAAGTATAATAATAAATTGGAAGAATATCCTAAACTTTTAATTGCCTAGCTAAACTATAGTTGTATAGCATGTTTTAAAAAAATGAACTTTATAAAGATAAGACGCATACTTTTTAATTTTAAAAATTAAATAAGTTATTTATCTAAAAGAGAGTTAGCTAAAAAAAATAGTAAATTATTTTGTACTACATAATTTTTTTAAGACAATTATAGAAAATTATATATATTAAATATAATTATTTTTAATAATTTATTGTTATTTTCAATTTAATAAATGATTTATAATTTTTTATTCTTTAATATTTAAAAAATTAAATTATAATACACTTAAATCTTATTTTTTAAGATTTCTTAATAATAAAGCTTTTACTAAATAATAATGAATGTTTACTTTATTTTGCTTTAAAATTGTAGCATTTTCAGTTTTAATTCTAGAAACAAGTTTCTAATTTTTGTTAAGAATGAAATTTTTAGAATTTGCATGATAAAAATGTTCTATTTTAGATATTTAAATTTGAAAACTTGTAATTATATAAAAATATATTTATAAAATTTGTGATTCATGATAAGTTTATACTTTATTTGTATTTTAATTTTTTTAATAATTTCAATCAAATTTTATTTTATCATATTTTATTCTTCTTAATTTATGGTTCTTGGTAATAAATTATAGAATGTGATATAATGATAAATTAAAAATTATTATATAACTGAATTTTATTCTTAAATATAATTAAGATTAACTAAGATTTTTATTTTTCTCTAAATATCTACTTATCATTTGAATTCAAATATATTTTAAAATTATATTTAAATTCATAGTATGTATTTTATATCTATTTATATCAGTTACTATTTTGTTTCATTGTATCATTGAATTATTTGAACATATTTTTGAAATTATATGGTATCATATTGATAGATTTTGAGTTACTATCTAATTTTTACAAAAGAAAGACGATATTTATAATTTAAATTTGATTAAATAACATGTTTTGTAGCTACTTTATGTTATGTTTAATTGGTGTACTGATGCTAAGTGATTACATTGATGAAGATTGGTACAAATTTGATGAGAGATGAATTAATTCTTAGATTGACATTGATGTCAATTGATTGACTTAGTGTTTTCAGTATGTTACTAGATATTGTGAATAAATAATGAGTTGTGATATTTTTCTAAAGTTGTTATTCTAAACCAAGACAATGTTATGTGTCATGATGTTACATTTGTGCTTCCAACTATGTAAATGAAGAATTCGGTCAATTATATTTGATGAGATTAAACTAGGTGTAAAAACAAGTGCAAGTGATTTGAATGTTATTTGGATAAAAAATATTCAAAAGTAAAATTAAAAATTAGAACAATTAATTTGAACATGTATCTTGTATTTCTTATATCAAAAAAATGTCCATTCAGATTGATATTAGATGTTACATTTGTTATTTGGGATTATCTTTTAGGCTATCTATGAAAAATTTAATACCATATTCTTTTGCAAATATAGTCTTCATTGTACAAGGCACATCACTCCTATTGACTAATCGTTCGGTGTACATAAACGTGCAACTATTAGTAATAAGTATAATGTAAATATAAGAAACTTACCAATTATTAAAGATTTTATATAACTTTAACTACTATTCTTGGTACTTTCTCTAATTAATTGTTACTAATTTTTAAAACGTGTAACTGAAAAATATTCATTTTTTTAAATTGGACATTAATGACTTAATATTTTTATAGTAATTATTTTTAAACACTAAAAAATAATTACAAACTCTCATGAAAATTTGTCATTTATATTTGACATTAACATTCAATTCTTTATATTTTACTTCAATTATTTTATTTATTTAATTATATGAATAAAGTTTGGTTTAAAAAATAATAATAATAATAATCCATCTCCTTTTTTAAAAAATTGCTTTCATGTTTACTTTTGCATTGTGGTTGAATAGAATATTACATTATTAGGAAAATTAGCTACAATTTAAAATTTTAAAAAAAAAATGCAATTTTTGAACTATGAATGAGAGATGAATATTTCTGAAATATTGTAAAAAAACTATAATTTCCACAAACAATTTTTAGGTACCCAATACCTCTTTGACAATTTCATTATGATAATTTATTATTTCTCTTATTAGTTATAGTTTTATAGTTTTTTATTGTATGTTAAGATTTGTAATTCATAATAATAAGTATAATATAAATTTAATAAACTTACTAATTATTAAGATTTTTTCTGATTTTAACTACTCACAATTGATACTTTTGTAATTTATTGTCACTAATTTTTAGAATGTGTAGCTGAAAAAAATCATATTTTTAGTTAGACATTACTGACTTAATATTTTAATAGCATTTCTTTTTAAACACTAAAAAATAATTACAAAATTTATCATGTTATATTTGACACTAACATTCAATTTTTTATATTTTACTTTAATTATTTTATTTATTTAAATATGATAATAAAGTTTGATGATTTTTTTAGAAAAGTTTAGTCCATTTTTTTTTTTTTGCAAAAAGAAGGGTAAAAATTTATTAAGACAAAAAGGAATACAACAAGGAGAGCTCAACAAGGAGCTCGATCCTGAGCAACAAGATCATCAAATTCTTGCACCATCTCAAAGGACAGTTGCCTCCTATCCCTAATATTCCAACCCGGATCATGACTAGATGCCCATTTGGCTAAACAATCAGCAATTCTATTCCATTCACGAGGAATATACGTGAACCTAACGAACTGAAAAGAGGAAGAGAAGAAAAGAATCTGCTTAACAACAGTGGCCAGCTGCCAACTAACATCCTCAAGCTCTTGCGAAGAAAGCATGTTCACCACCACCTGGGAATCAGACTCACAGATAATCTTACTCCATCCCCGCAAGCAACACTGTTCCACAGCATATAAAATAGCCTGAGCTTCCATGAGATTGTTAGTATAATCACCCTTATGAACTGAGAAGAAAAATTTAACATCCTCAGAACTACAACGAGCCACTCCGCCAATACTAGCCGGACCAGGATTCCCATGGGAAGAGCCATCAGTGTTAATTTTCAGAACTCCACAGGGAGGAGGAGTCCAGTGCCCATCCAGGTTAACCCGAGCCTTCCTCTAATGGTGAAGCTGCCTGGACATAGAAGGAAACCTATGAGTTGCAGCCCCATCCTGCAGATGAAAATTGAGGCGATTACAGATAGCAAGATCAACCGGATCCATACCCCCATCAAGCTCACACTTCACAAGAATAGTTTCCTGAAGAGAATGTGATATTTTCCACCAAAGATGCAAAACACCAAGCCGAACATCTTGGAATATGCGACGATTCCTCTCCAACCAGATATGCCAAAGCATGAAAGATGGGCCAGCAATCCAAGCAGCATGGAGAAAAGAAGACTTGGAGGGAGCAGTACCCAAGCGAGCCCAGAACTCAGGCAAAGAGGAAGCATGCCGACAAGAGCAACCCCAAGCGCGCCACCAAAGGTGCCATATCTGAGTAGAATAGGAGCAATGGAAGAATAGATGGGAGACAGACTCCTCTCCATTACCACACAAAACACAATAAGAGGGGCCCTGAAATCCACGTTTACAAAGATTATCCCAGGTAAGACAACGATTGTGAGCCACTAGCCACATGAAAAAATTGCACTTGGACCAAGAAACTTTATTCCAAACTTGCTTCCACCAAGGGACCTCAGCATCCCCAAATAATTGTCTAGTTATCTCCTGATACCCAGCAGAGACATGATATTTACCAGACAAGGTACCGCCCCAAGCCAAAACATCTAGACCAAGCAAAGAAGAACACTCTCTAGAGGCCAGAATTTGAGAAAGCTCCTGACGATCCATGTCTGTACCTCCAGGAGGCCAATCAGAAGAATGCTTCCATCTATAACCAACAATAGGTCCCAATTGATAAGGAGTCTTGTAATGAGCCACTTTATCCCATCCAGCGGCAAGAAAAGAGTCACAAAGAGGCTAAAGATGAGGGTATATGGATAAAATGGAAGGGAATCCATCCCAAGCATCAGACCAAAACAAAGCCTGAGAACCTCCTTTACATATCCAAAACAGACCCCTCTTTACCAACATCGCACCTGTCTTCAAAGTATACCAAACCATTGAGCCACGACCTTCAAGAGGAAGTGCAGAAACAGAGCAAGGATCAGCACCATGAAAATATTTATGAGTGATAATAAGAGCCCAAATTTGATTTTGTCCAGAGCACCATCGCCAATAAAGTTTAGCAGCCAAAGCTTGACTACTCAATAGAGCAGATCGAAGACCAAGACCACCCTCCTTTTTAGGCCTACAAACAGTTGCCCAATTAACCAAGCTCCGTTTAGTACTACACGAATTACCACTCCAAAGGAATTGTCAAGAAAGAGCATCAAACTCCTTGAGAAAGTAAATAGGTGCAGCATGAACCATGCTTCGATAAGTAGGAAGAGCTTGGATAACAGCTTGAAGAAGAGTAACTCGGGCAGCAGTAGAAAGCCATCTATGAGTCCAATGATTTACCTTATCCTGAAGCTTGGTAATCAAATTTTTCCTGAAGAGACGTGGCTACCTGGAAACAGCAATAGGGATGCCAAGATAAGTCAAAGGAAGTGATCCTATCTGAAACCGTAGGATACCAACAATCCTGTGCTGAATAGAATCAGGAGTGTTAAAAAAGTAAATGGAAGATTTGTGCTCATTAACTTTCTAGCCTGAAGCTGCCAAATAGACGTCCAAAGCATGTCGAAAGGCTTCAACTTCCTTGATTCTAGCAAGACCAACAAGAGCAGAATCATCAACAAATTGAAGATGGGAAAGAGAAGGTAAGCCATTACCCCACCGCCAGCCTTGAATAGAATTCTGGGACACCTGATGCTTAATGAATCTACCCAAGCCTTCAGCCATGATGATGAATAGATATGGGGAGAGAGGGTCACCCTGGCGGAGGCCTCTAGAAGCACCAAATAGTTGAGAAGGTTGACCATTAATAAGAATAAAAAAAGAGGCAGAAGTAACACAACTCATAATCCAACTCACCCAGTCAGAACTAAATCCAAAAGAAAGAAGAATACTCCTTAGGAAGCTCCATTTAACTTTATCGTAGGCCTTAGCCATATCCAGCTTAACAAACATGGCTCTCTCCCTTGAAGTAGCCATAGAGTGAATAGCCTCAGTAGCAATAACCACCCCATCCAAAATTTGTCTACCAGCAACAAAACCACCTTGTTCTTCTGAGATAATAATGGGAAGCCACCTTTTCAATCTCTCAGCAATCAACTTAGTAATAACTTTGTAAACCACATTACATAAGGCAGTTGGTCTAAAAAACTCCAATTGATTAACACCCTCTCTCTTAGGAATAAGAGTCAAGAATGTAGAGTTCAAAGCTCGAAGCATCTGCTTGCTAGCATAGGATTCTTTAACCACCTCCAACAAATCATGATTAATGATGTCCCAAAATTCCTGAAAGAATTCAACTGGAAAGCCATCAGGACCAGGAGCCTTCCCCTTAGGCATGCCAAAGACCACCTCCTCCAGCTCTTCCAAAGAAATAGGATGCATGAGATAATCATTCATTTCCTGAGTGATAAGGGAAGGAATAAAGGACAAAATAAGATTTTCTTCATTATCAGTAGGAGGAGAGTCCTCAAAGAAGAGGGTAGAGAAGTACCAAATAGCCTCCTGGAACAAAGCTGACAAGGAATTCAGTTGGATACCTTGAGAATTAACCAAAGAAGAGATAGTGCTCTGATTCCGGCGAGATTGCACTGTTTTATGGAAAAAGGTAGTGTTACGATCACCTTTCTGGAGCCAATCAACTCTAGCCTTTTGCTTCCAAAAAATTTCCTCTCGAAGTTCCCATTCTTCTAGAGCTCTAGAAGCAAGGGATTCCATTTTTATTATTATTTTGCTTTCATGTTTGTTTTTGTCGATTGTGATTGAAATGTTGTATGTAATAGTAATGTCTAAAAAAATAATTTATTATTATAATATAATTTTTTATTGAATTTTCAATTAATATGCTTAGCACATGATGTACATAAAAGAAGAATAAATAATAAATGTGATTAAGGATAATTTCTTCACTAAGGTCAAAATCATATATATATATATATATATATATATATATATATATATATATATATATATATATATATATATATATATATATATATATATATATATATATATATATATATATATATATATATATATATATATATATATATATATATATATATATAATCACATTTCTATTTTCAACAGTTAAAATTTCATTATTTTATTTATTGATGTTTTATGGCACATTTTGCAACACTCGAAACTTTAGACATTTTAGAGAATTAAAAAAAAAAAATTAAACTTAACATATAAGATTTGATTGGACATTTATTATTTTAACTATTCTTTCTACATATTATAAATGATCTACTTTTTCAAATCTTAACTCCTATCGGTTTCTCGTTGCATGTAAAAAAAACATGCAACTGCTAGTTTATTGCCATACTTTTTGTATTAAAAGTAATAAATGAAGGATCTTGACCCTTTAACAACTCATTAAAATATATCAATAGTTTCCTAATAACAAAAGAGTTGGAAGATATAAAACTATATATGATATAATGTCTTGGAGTACTTAAAACTAAAACTTAAAACCCAAGAAAGTACAATAAGAAAACAAACAATTCCAATGCTTAGTAAGAAAGTTAAAGAGATTCTAGTAGTCTCCTTGTCAACAACATCTTTACATCGAAACACTAAAACAATTAAAAAGAATTGTGGTCAACCTCAAAACATTGCAACAATGAAAAAATTGTCATTAAATACTTCATTCAACTTTTATATTTGATTTTTGTCTTGTAAAAATTTAGGAATATAAATATATCTAGTCTTTGCATATTTCATCAAAGTTAACACATGAATATCTTATATTATGTTCAATAGAATTAAAGACAATTTTATAATAATATATCTAAATTTTAGTCTAAGATTGTCACTATATATAAAGACAATCTTATACCAACAATACCTAGATCTTAGTAAAGATCACATTTATATGTGAAAATAATCTTACAACAATAACGTTTAGATTTTTAAGAAAGATCATATAGATCTGCCAAGATAATCTTATAATAATCATAAGTATATTTTAATAGAAACTTATATTAGATATTGTATTATTATTTATAAAATTAAATACATACTACAACATAAAATTTGATTTCCATTAAGTGCATTTGATTGAAAGCCATTCATCTTCTATTAAACATAAAAATCTTTTAAAATATTTATATTAAAAAAAATCAAATTATTAGAAATGCTTGAAGTCCATTGAGATATTCAATTGTAACCACCATTCGAGGAGGACGGCATTTGAAATCATAGGTAAACGCATTCTCCAATATCCTTGGAGACTGAAGATTCCCATGTTCATGCAATAGCACGGAAGTACATTGCTAAAATTGAACGTAATTATTTTTTTCGTTTAATATTTAACTATTACAAAGAAAGGGACTATTCATCAGGCAGCATGTTACACTCCTCCTTTGACTCCTAGAATTTTTAGTTTTTTAAATATTTGGATAAAAATAAGCCATGTTCATATTTATTCAATTTGATTGTTAGTCTCTGTCTATAAATAGGCAAGGTACTAATGGTTTTGTTTACCTAATTTGTGCGACCTAAAAAAAAATACTAAGTTCTAAAGTTCAATAAACTTTATATTCTTAAATTAATTTATATTGATTTATTACCTTTTTCTAATTGGTCCATTGCATTTTTGGTGGGATTTATTTTATTTTCCCACTTCAAAAAATACAATATTTTCTAACATGCATTAATGAATTCATTAATTACAACTCTATCTTTTCCATATTTCTGACAAGTTCATTATTAATTACAACTTTATCTTTTGCATATTTGTCACAAGTTCATTAGATTTATAAAATAATTACAACTTTATCTTTTGCATATTTGTCACAAGTTCATTAGATTTCTAAAAAAGTCATGTTTTTATCTTCCACGACATAAATAATGTCTTATCAATATTAATATCACAATTTTTAGTTTTCAAAATAGTTCTTAAAAATGTTAATATATTTTAAATTATTTTTAAAATTAGTTTTATATAAATCAATAATTATTAAATTTAATTTTTTATTAAAATATATTATTGCTATTAAGAGTTGTATTGCTTTATATATAGACTTTAGTATATATTAATTTAAAAAATTAAAAACAATTAATTTCTAAATTTAACTTATGTAATAAAATTCTTTAAAAAAATAATTTCTTAGTTAAAAATCTATTAATTCAAATCTCATGATTTTACAATGCATTACATTATGTTGTATATTTTTATACAATGGCTAGTCACCACATTATTCTATAAAACTAAAACTTAAAATATTAATTAAAAATCTAAATTAAATTTGCTAAAATTTATAACTTCTCTTTTCAAAACCATAATTTTAAATATTACGTCCAATTTATTTCCCCAGAGACAAGGACTCTAGCTCTCAAAGAGTTCTTGTTTGTATAATTTTTCTTATTGTATTATAGATTTTGTGATGTGCTCTTAAATAAAAAATTATTATTATGGTTAAACTATTTGTTATTATTATTATTAATGATAAAGTGATCATTAAGTACTTGATTGTCTGAATAGCCGACCATTGTGATAAGTGCACATCATCGATTGTAGACAATTTGAATTGTTTGGATGATTATTTTATACAAAATTGAAGTAAGATTGCATAGTAGTAGTAGTACAACTACAAGTAGTATTTACACTAACAATGATAATAATAATAATAACATATTTTTATAATAGAGTATAAGAAAATAAAGATGAATACATTAAAATAAAACTTGAAATGTATTTCCCTTAGTTTATGTTGTCAATCATTCAAATATGATTATTTTAACATGTCTTCCATTGCAATATAGATGAAAAAAATTGTGTTCACACACACACACACACACATACACGTGTCTGTGTCTGTCTGTGTCTGTGTGTCTATGTATATACAATTGTACACACACATATATACATACATGAACATGAACACATACATACATAGATACATGTATGTATGTATATATGTATATACATATCTACACACACACACACACACACACACACACACACACACACACACATATCAATATGTACACACATATAAACATGTACATACGTATATATAGACACACATATATACTTGTATGTACACATTTATGTATATATGTATGTATAGATATATGTGTGTGTACATACATACATATGCATATACATATCTATATATCTATAAGTGTGTGTGAATATCATCAAGCAATTTATTTTAGTCTTATGTGAATAGTTTGTTATCTAGTTCCTAGTAATTGCCTTTGAAATATTGTAATAATAGATTTTTTTTAAGTAAAAGATAATGTAAATAAGATATATACATGTTGTAATTCATATCTTGATTTAGGTACCTAATTTATTTTTCATTTTAATTTCAATAGTCTCTACTTTTAAATATTACAATATTTGATATGCTTATCTTATTTATATATTGTTTTTTGTGAAGATGATCTAGAGATAAAATAAAAGAGTTATTAAAGTAATATAAGTTGGTACATACTTATTTAGAAGATTTTTTTGCTTTGTTGATTTATAATCATCCATGATCAATAACTGATCTTAGTAAGGGAATAAATGTCTATGTATGTGTAGTGTCTCTCCTATTTGCATTCTCCATAGATCATCTTGATGTATGTTACCTTGATGCCCTTTCTTTTAGAGTGATCATGTTGGGAGCAATGAGTGGTCTACTCCTTTGGGGTGATCCGACTTATGTTTTTGCATTAGAATACTAGTTATTATTTTGACTTATGAGACTTATGATTTATTCGACAATTTCAGTTTAAGGTGTGTGCCAATGCTTACCTAGATTGGTAAGGTATCATGATGTTATTTTGTGAGTACCCTTGAGTTATGAACAGTGGTTGCATTGTGTGATGAATTGACTACTACACTTGATTCTAGTTCCTATAGTATTGACTGATATGTTTGATTATGCTGTTAAATTAGTATTTTGACTATATCCTATGTGATGATTTCTTATGATGTTTTCTAGTGTATTTTACATTAGAATTTATCATTGTTTCTTCTAGAAGACCAATTGGGATTTTACAAAGAATTGTGTCATATGCGTTGTTGAGTAACTGAATTGTTATTTCCATTGATATATGCTTAGAATAATCAAGAAATGGTCAATTTTATTTGGGTTAGGATGATTAGTTATATTATCTGATAGATATTATTGGATTCATTATTATTGTGGTTTTACATTGTGGATATCTAGGTTCTTCCTTGAATAGATATATGCTCAAACGCCTAATTATAATTATTTAAATAATTTATTGTAAAGGCTTTTTCATATGGTTTTATGTTGTTATGATGTATTGCACGATGATGGTGCATTATTGGTCATGAGTGCAAGTACAAAGTGGGAACAAAATTGTAGTCACTTGGTTGTGAGATCTACACAATCTCTTATTCTCCTTTGTGTGTGACTATTTTTCTATATGTATTTTAGTTATTTATATACTGAGCATCCACACTTCATGTTTTTTGATTATTGAATAGGCATCAGGTATATTCACCTTGATTTCATAGTATGAGTGTGAAACTATATGCCTAGTAGTGGACACCAAGAGATAGAGACTTAGACCATTCATTTTGAGCGAATTTCATCTCTTTATGGGAGACATATGAATATTATTGTTGTTATTAACCCTACAATTATCATGGTAATTAATCTAGATTAATAATGCACTATGTGATTAGACTTGTGAGCATGTATGTGCATTTAGGGTTCAGTAGTTGTCGTGAAAAATGTTGATTTAATTGTATGTGGGGAATTATATCTATTTAATTTAATTACCAACTCTTTTTTTTTGGTTAGATTTCATATTCTTAGGATTAGTTTATTTACCATGGAAAAGGGTAAATAATATTATTAAATGGGTTAATAATCTATTTTACTATTCACTTTGTAATAGTGGTTAAATGGGTGAGCCTACAAAAGTGGTTCCTAATTTTTGTCATGAAGTAAAATAATGTGATTGGGAAAATGTCATTTTAGGGGCCTTCATGGAAAAAGGGGTCTTCACTTGAAGGTCCCTAGAGGGGTTTTAAAAAAACCCATGTGAGGGAGGCTTCGTGCAAACAACCTCCTCCAGTCGAAGACCCCAAATGGGGATCTTTGGGGAGGGGGGAGTGGGAGGGTTCAAGAAAACCCCCCTAAGCTAGATCGTTCTTTAAATTTTGGCATTCGCCTATGATTTTCACCATCATCTTACGATGAAATTTTTGAGCTAGGCCTCAAAAAGAACACTATGATGTCCACAACTTGCATTAGCTCCCTGACAACATCTTTAGCCTTGTTTAATCATCCTATATATAAGGTATGCAATATTCTTCCCTTCTTTATGTATTGTAATTAAAATTTAGCTATTTTAAAAATATATCTTAGTTATTTTTTAGTATTTTTTGTATTTATTTATTTTTTCTTTTTATACATATTAGTTTTATATTAAATTAATATTATTTTTATGTATTTTGTTAGATAATTTTACACATCAATTATTAGAAAACTTTGAAAAGTTGTATTTAGAAAGTTTTAGAAAATTGTAGTTAGAAATACCAAAGTAGAAAACTATAGTTAGAAAAATCACTTAAAAAATCCTAGTTCAAAAAATAAAACTATGAAACCCTAGTTAGAAAAATAAAAATATAAAACCCTAGTTAGGAAGTATTTTTTAAAAATAGTTAGAAAATGTTGGAAAACCCTAGTTAGAAAATGTTATAAAACCCTAGCTAGAAAATGCTAACTAAAAATCCCTAGTTAGAAAATTTGTGTAACACTTGATCCTAGTTAGAATATTTAGAAAATCCTAGTTTAATAACTATTAAAAATTGTTTCTTTTTAAAATTGTATGCATGTGTATTTGAGATGTTTAAATATTTAGATATCTTTCTAATTTGTTCGAAAATTGTAGATATGTTGTACATGTTTTCATTTTACATGTTATGATATTATCTTAGTTAGCCATCTTAACATATTATATTAGGACTCATTGTGACTCATTGTGACTCATAAGACTCATTATGACATGTAAAACCTTTGAAGAACCCTTACTAGGACTTTTTATGCATTGCATAAGATCAAGTATGACATTAAATGATCTTTTAAGAACCTTTGGTATGACCTCTTGAAACACATAGGACCACTTAGACTCATTTATATATCTAATGATCTATTGATAATTAAGACCCCTTAAGACATATACTAGGATCTATTTATGTAACCTAGGTTACCATAGGACCACTTATGACACCTAAGACATGTTAAAACATTCTATGACCATTATCCATCCCTTATAATATTTTAAGACCCCATAGGACCCATTCAATACATATATTACATGTTTCATTAATACATCTAGGAGGATCCATTGTAGCACACAAGTACACTTTTAAGACATATTAAGATCCCTTCAAACCACTTATGACCCTTACAACCCTTTAAGAGATTCTAGAACTCTTATCCATCCCTTCCAATATGTTAAGACTACAGTATTAGATATGTTTATTTCAAGATGTTAAGAAGATGGAAGATGAATTTGTAAGAAATTATTTTGGAAGAATTGTTAGATTGTGGTGACTGATCAGGGAAGTACTATACATACTCCATAATTCTTTAGTGGGCTTCGGAGCTACTATATCGGCATTTTTTGGCTGACATGTTGTGTAATGCCCCACCAAGGGACCCAAAAGAAATTACCTAAATTTTTACTAAGTTTGCCAACATTTTTTTTTTTTGAAACAAGAAAGAATAACATACGCATCAAACACATAGTAGCGGAAGCAATAACACACAATCAACTATAAGCATACATAATAGGTTACATTCCTTAAGGATCACATGACATTAAATTATATTTAAATTTAATCTAATACTAACTCTAACAACTACCATGTCCACATGAAAGAATAATTATAAAGTCCAATGTCCAAATTATACATTTGTTCTGAATGCCTCTTGGCAAATTAATTCGGAATGCTCAATCATCCACTGTACATGTCACAAGGTATGAAAGGCTAAAAGAATATACATATGAAGAAATATAAATACATCATCCTCCTCGAATCCATGATACAAGTACAATAAAAATAAACGAAACCATCCACCATACATGATACATTCATCCATCATAAAAGATATAAACATCCAACATGAAATACAACTATCCATCATAAAACACAACTAAGTGCGCAGTTCCTCCCAACTATCAATAGCATCATAAGACCATCGTGGGCCCTAGCCATCCCCCACATGTAACATCCCAAGCCACCAATAAGATCGTTGATACTATAGTAATAGGAACGTCACTCCCAAAACATGTTGCAACATATGCATAAGGAAATCTAACATGCTAATCATCAATATAAGAAAATGCATCAGTAAATAACATCATCTGAACATGATAGGCAAGCATCCCAAGAAGCTCCAACCACAGTGACTACAGACGGATCTCAATGGTAAGTAAAAAGCACTACCACCCGACTGCATGGAACCTAAATGGTCCACTCCCACCACGCTGAGGAGATAGTCTCAAGTCCCAAACAGGATATCAAATCATAGAACACAAATAATCTCTAAATTTAAGAAATCCTAAAAGTAATCTAACTCAAAGGTTCTAAGACAGATCGACATCTAATTCCCAGAGGCACAAAAAGACACATAGAAAACCTACTATGTAAGCAGGCAAGTGTCATCGCATGAATCACGTAGAAGTTACCCTGGTAGTTAGCTTAGGACTCCAGGGTCCCTAGTGATCCCCATGCGGCCACTAATATCCTCTCATACTGACAAGGCATACTATGGAATGCAAGGTCACAACCAAGCATTCTCTCTACTCCCATCCTAGTCTGTACTAGCACTCGAGGCATGGGCGAAAACATACAATTATCATATTAAGTTCATTTTAATTTCCATTTAGTGTAATGTTTTCACTTATTAAAACAACTTACAATGAGTTACCCTGGCAGCCACTTAGGGCCCCAGCCCCCATTGCAAGCCACTTCCCAACACTACAAGTAGATAAGCTACCCTAGACTCATAAATTCATAAATCAATAATCACATAAAAATCACCTTAGTCCTATACAAGCGACTGGAAAGCATCAAAAGATAATCCACAATAATCACACCAGTTCTCCACAAGCAACTGGAAAGCACCGAAAGGTAATCATAATGATCACAACAATTCTCAACAAGCAACTGAAAGACATCAAATGGTAAATCACAATATCTATCAGTTCTCAACGAGCAACCGAAAAGTATTCCAAAATAATACTAATCGAAGACTCCAAAATGGTCAAGTCAAACATGTCACAACATGACATCATCAAGAACAAACCGTTCAAAACACCTCAATCCTCTCAAAGTGATTGGAAAGCAAATCAAATAACTCTGATCAAGACTCAAAAATGGTTAAGTCATTATCTCATAAACATACACCTCAGCTTCACACAAGAAGACTGGAAAGCAATAATAAGCAATAAATACAACCATATCATAGAGCATATCATCACATTACCATGGTTGGAATGAAAAGATTGAGATCAACATCATACCATCATAGTCACATAACCCCCCGAGCCTCTAGTCACTACCTAAGACTAGTCAAAGCTAAAACAACCCCAACACCCCAAAACATAAATAGTACATAGAAAAACATCAAAGTTGCACAGTTGATTGGATTTGAAAATACAAAGTTGACTAGAACAATAAAGTTTAAGTTTCCAGTGTTACTATAAGTTCCTCTGTTAACCTGTTCAATCAAACCTTGTCTTGTTCTTATAATAAAAGAAATTGCATCATGACTTAAAAGTATTAATAATCATTTATTAAAATTATTAAAATGATAATAATTGATTATTAAATAAAATAATCCCAATTTCATTAATAATCAATTTTTTTAAATAATAAATATAATTATGATATTTATCATTAATTCCAGCTAATCCCAATACCAATTTACCTTACTAAATTATTAATTATTTAATAATTAATAATCAATATCTATTAACAAAATTCTCTAATAAATAATATTTTTTAATCATTAATTAATTTATTAATAATAATAAACTATGATTAAAATCCATTTAATTAATAATATTTAATAATTATTAATTAATAAAAAAATTACTAAATAATAAACATAATTTAAAATTTAATAATATATAATAATAAACTAAATTAAATCTCACCATACCTTTATGTAAATGCATGGGCTGCTATTAGTAGGCCCGCGGGCTGTCAAAGGCAGCCATAGTCTGCCATTGGCAGGCCCCCAGTCTGCTATAGCAACCACAGCTGCTTAGGAGAAATGAGCGATGGGGGTGTGGTGACCCCACCCTCATTTAATATTTTTTTTAAAAAAATTTACTAATAGATTTTTTTTTAATTAATACTGTTATAAATTTTTATATTAAATTAAAGTCTAATCCAACCAAATACTTCCCCCACATTATAAAATATATATATATATATAATTTTTATTTTTTAATAACTTTTACAATATTGGCTTGATAGGAAAACTAAATTGAACCATTCAAATTTTCAATCTAGGATTTTCATTTCCAAATTGAAATTTCTCAATTCCATTTTAATTCAACCCAAATCCCGATTTAAATTCTAATTTCTTTCAGTTGTAGAATGAGTTTTTCCTAAATAGTTTTTCAATCTAGATTACAGATGAATAGCAAAAGATTCAGAATGAAGGGTGGCAAGATTCATGCAACAAGATTTAAGAACACAATTTTTTACAAGCACGAAGTAGACAGAACATATTGAATTACATAATTCATCTAGTGGTCAAAACACAAGACCCTACCTAAGCCTGATGCTAATGCGCAACCACCCAAAAATTGTGAGAGAATTCGCTTCTATCCAAAATCTTCTCTCTGAAAACTTTCCTCAACAATTCCCTTCCAAAATTCGCATCAAAATTCATCCCTCTTAAAAATGAACCCTCTAATTGTGACAAAGGGTTCTCCTTAAATCGAGGCACTGATCGTGCGTTCACCCCGAGAGAACTCCTTGCTCACAACCCTTAACTCAATATTAACTTTTATTTATCTTTCTTTTATTTTTTCACATGCACATTCATTAATTAATTAATTAACTTTTAATCTCTTGCACACTTTATGCAATTAAAATATCTTTATTAAATATACTTGTTTTATCTTTTTAATTAATTTCTTATATTTTAATCTCATGCACGCATCATGCGAACTTAAAACTTTTATTAAATTAATATCTTTTCACTTTTTAATTTATTTTTGAATGTTTAATTTGATAAAAATTTATTAACTTAAATAACAATAATATCTAGCAAATATTTAAAAATAAACTCTAAATATATTATTATTAAATTAAATAAATACTATCACGTTCTAAATTTATACTTATAACTTTTATCTCCAAATTTAATTCTTTTTATTTATTTAATTTCATAATTAATTAAATATTTAAAATATCATAATAATTTCTATTAAATTAAATCATTAATTTAATCTTTTAATTAGACTTAATTAATAGAAAATCCACCAAAGACTCATAAAACAACATACGAAAACCCATCAAAGAAAAACACATACAAAATCAAACTAAAAGGTTATAATCATGAATTGACATCATTCGACGCATTCAGAGGGTACTCAATTCGGATACTTGTCCTAATTTTCAATTAGGACAAATGGCTTAAAGGTTTAGGATTTGAGCTTGAGAATTTATGTCCCCTCTTATCATTGAGATAATGCGATAAGGTACGCTCATCCGAGCAATTCAGGGAAATCGATACCTAGTACCTACAACCTGCATAAAATCCACGCATGTACAAACACAATATATACTAAGCTAAACAGGCAATGGCAGGAAGTGGTGCATCTTGTAGATCCCGACTAGCAAGTGACTATGACTCCCTTCCTTAACCACATCAGAAACGCCATACATAAAGAAAAAAAATACGCACACCATACACATGCAATATGGGGTAAGTATCCATAAGAAAACACATATGATAATCATCATGCATACATGAAGTATAGAGTGTCAAGTAATCTCATAATAAAATTAACTGAATCTAAAATAATATCTGATAATCTTAAAACAATGCCACTAATCATAAGCATAAAACTAGCCTAAAAGAGTTTGGCAATGATAACATAAATGCGAACTAGGGGTAGGCACTACATGTTGTAACTAATTTTAACCCTAAAGCAACAAAAATACTTATATAAAAAGGCTTAGGGTTAGGGATTGTTTTTTGTGGGTGATGTAAAAATTGCTTCTTGCGACAGTATTGAGTTGTAAGGGATTACGGATTGTAATCAGGTTGTAATCACTAGATCGTAATAATATTGGACTTGATGTTTGGTGGATGTAACCTAAGGTTTGGGTGAACCATGTTAAATCTTGGTGTCTTGTGTTCTCTTTTGTGCGATTCAATATTCCTGATATTGTTTATATTTGCATGTAATTTGTTATTTTTGTTTGTGGTTTTATCCTAACAAGAGTACAGTAGATTGTTGTAGGAATTAAGGCTTATGATGGAACAAAAGTTGAAGATGAATTTATATGGAAACTATTGAATACTTTTACACATACATACAAATAAACATGACAGATGATTGAGAAAATTAATCCTTTCACTCCTAATTTCACAAGAGAGACTCTTCTTGGGATATTAGAATCAACAAAGATGTGGATGAGACAAACTGGAGAAATGTGTAGAATTCATACTTCTTTCATTACACTAAGTGTTCATCCTAAATTGACAAGTGCTAGTACGAGTGGAGATTATGCTAGTAAAAGTCAAGGAAAAATAGAAAAAGACAATAAGATTGAAGAAGGTTTTTTCCTACTTATGGGTATGTGCAGATCATGGTCAACCAAACTATGGTCTTAAGTGGTAGTGAAAAATCAGCAAATCAGGGTTATGTTAACTTGACACATAATTTTAAAGCAGTTATGGGTTTTATATCAAAAATTTGTAAGAAAAGAATCTATAAGAAGTTGAATGTAATTTCTAAACTACTAGGCCTAATCTAGAGAAAAAATTATTTGATTTGTCAAAATTTTGGATTTTAATATAGTACTACAAAAAATTTAGAGCAAAAATAAAAAGTAGCAGTATGTCTAACCATGATAATCAAATCAAATGATAATATATTTTAATATAATTATAGATATAAAAAGTAGACTCATGCCCAGAAGTGATGCATATTTTTGGGTATTTTTATTCCAAATAAATAATTAAATATGAATTTTCTACTATAAATTTTTTATAATAAAAAAAATCCTGTGTATGACCACTTTAATTAATTGAAAACTTTACAAAATTAATTTTTTCTATTTATTTTTCTTATACTAGGCGAAGCATAGAATGTGACACAACTTTGGATTTTAAAAATGCTATATCATTTGAAAGTTACAGTTATTTTTCAATCAATATGTCAATCAACAATTTACAAACATCTTCATTAAAAATTGACTAATAAATACTTATCGAACTCAAAATTTGACAACAATTATATCGATGGAATCTTGAGAGTGTTATCAAACAACCCTTTTTGTTTCATTGAATTTCGATGAAAAATATTGTCAGATGGCTACTCGGAGTCTAAATGTCAGTGAAACATGTCTCAAACACATTTTTTGAGTTGACCAAGGAGGTTTGGTAAATACCAAGCCTAATTAGGTGCCTGATCCTAGACTAGGTACCCAATTTAAAATTGGGTACCCGAAATTTGGCGCCAATTTTTTTTTACCCAAAAATTGATTGCTCAAAATTTGAAAGGAAATCCATTTAGCAAGTGTTCAACAATTAAATTATTATTATTATATATTATAATATAGTAATATATTTGATTATTATATACTATACTAGTATATTATTAGATATTATTATATATTAGTATATATTAATATATTATTATTATTAAATAGAATATAGTAAAATATTATTATTATTATTATATATGATTATTATTATTACTATTTTATTTTTTGGATCGGTAAACGGCCGAAGCTTAGATTAATTATTGTAATTATTATTGTATGTTAAGCGAAGGTAGATTTGAACCCAAGACCTCCCACATGAGAGGCTCGCAAGTTACCGTTGCACTGTAGGCTTTTTCCTATTATTATTATATAATTTAGTAATATATTATTATTATATTCCATATAGTCATATATTATTATATAATATAGTAATGTATTATTATTATTGTTATTATAATATAGTAAAATATGATTATTATTATTAAATATAATATAGTAATATATTTGATTATTATTATTATATAATCTAGTAATATATTATTATATTTAATAAATAGTCATATATTATTATTAATATATAAGATAGCAATGTAGTATTATTATATAATAATAATGGGGTCATAGGCTAGGATAATTGATGCAATGGGTCAAATGGGGTCGTGGGCTAGTCAACAACACCATTTGACCCATAGCATCAATTATCCTATGTCCCTAGGGGTCATAGGACCCCTAAGGACACATGGCATCATGTTATGGGTCCACTACAGTTGTGGGCTAGCCCATGACCCCTTTTGACATATTTCATCAGAACAGATGTCCTTAAGAATCCTAGGACCCCTAGGGACCTATTAGGCTTGTTTGAATGGGTCAAAAGGGGCCATAGGATAACCTATGACCCCTTTCGAATCATGACAGCACATGTCCCGAGGGTCCTAGGACCCTTAGGGACCTATTTAGTTTATTTGAATGCATCGAAAGGTTTCATAGGATAACCTGTGACCCCTTTCAATGCATTGCATGACAACATATGGCCCAAGGGGTACCCGTTTCGACCCGTTTTATGACAACATATGTCCCTAGGGGTCCTAGGATCCTTAGGGACCTATTCGGTTTGTTGGAATGGGTCGAAAGGGGTCATAATATAAGCTATGACCCCTTTCGATGTATTTAATGACAACATATATCTCTAGGGGTCATATGACCCCTAGGGACCTATTTGGTTTGTTTGAATGGGTCAGAAGTATGCATTTCATAACATATGTCCTTAGGGATCCTAAGACCCCTAAGGACCTTTTTGTTTTGTTTGAATGGATTGAAAGGGGTCATAGGATAACCTATAACCCCTTTCAATGCATTTCATGAAAACACGTGTCCCTAGGGGTCCTAGGACCCCTAAGGGTCTATTTGGTTTGTTTGAATGGGTTCAAAGGAGTCATAGAATAACCTATGACACCTTTCAATGCATTTCATGACAACATATGTCTCTAGGGGTCCTAGGACCCTTACGGACCTATTGGCTTGTTCAAATGGGTCGAAAGAGGTGATAGGGTAACTTATGACCCCTTTGACGTATTTCATGACAACATATGTTCGTAGGGGTCCTAGGACTGCTAGGGACCTATTTGCTTTGTTCGAATGGCATTTCATGATAATATATATCCCTAGGGGTCCTAGGGACCTATTTGGCTTGTTCAAATGGATCGAAAGGTGTTATAAGATAACCTATGACCCCTTTTGACTTACCTTAAGACCCCTATGGACCTATTTGGTTTGTTCAAATGGGTCAAAAGGGGCCATAGGATATCCTATAGGTCCCTAGGGGTCCTAGCTTCCCTAGGGACATATGTTGTCATGAAATATGTCGAAAGGGATCAAAGGTTATCCTATGATCCCTTTCAATGCATTTTATGACAGCATAACCTGCACTAAACAACATGCACGTGTGAACTATGATACTGATTAGAAAACTTTATTGTCATTCGTCGTTGCCTTTATTTTTCCACATAAGAGAACCCTAAATCATATATTACTCTATTATATTTATTAATAATAATATATAATACTATATATTATATTTAATAATAATTTCTTAATAATATTAATCTATTATATTTAATAATAATAATACATTCCTATATTACTATATAGTACTAATAAATACTAATATAGAATTATATACAATTTAGTTGTTTATTGCCCACACTTGCCAAATTTTGAGTTCCCTCCAAAATTTGGGCGATCATTCTGGTTACCCAATAATATCCAGTACTCGATATGGGATCTGATACTTGAAATATTGCCATACTTTTTCCAAAAATATTCTCTATCACTTTAGTCTCAAAAATCATGTTTTTTTGGGTCCATTTTCACGAGTCTGGAGAAAAAATATTGTTTGGGGCCCATACGATCGAAAAAGTTGCTATAAGGTTTGATTAGGTGTTCAGTATTGGTGTCTAAATAGGGAGCAATAGTCATCGAAAGGCTAAATGCAAAAGGAAGGTATCAAATGAAGACATTGCAGCATACAGGGAAACAAACAAGGTAAATGATCGAAGTTAGAGACAAGGTATGTTAAATGTGAATCAAGTTGACGATGTATTGATTGAAGGTGAAATCATAGAGTCAGATAATGTATATGTTTAGTTGAGGAATAAAAATGTACCATTTGATAATGATAATGTCGGGACTGAAAATTTGGAGAATGAAAATTTACCAATTCATAATATAAATGTCTTGATTGACGATGTTGAAAATGAATATGCATAGGAACATTACATATCTACTAATTATAATCAACATGAATGTCCTAGAACACCGAAATGGATAATTGAAATTGATGAAACCATTATTATCAATTTGGAAAGAAAAAACCACAAAGAACAATTCGGTTATGGGCTTCAAGACTATATAAGATATTTTTCGGCAACAAGACAATGGTAGAGCAATGTCAACTTTTTATGCACTTATTAAAGATGCAAATAATGAGACCTATGCTTTCCAAATTGAAGACTCGCGTCAATAAAAAAAATGAAAAGAAATGTCATTATTATGAAGAATCTTTGTAGTGCTCTCCATAGCATTGGAAAAAATAGCAAGGACAAGGATAAGAGATCTTCTCGAAAGGTTATTACAACCTCTTTGGTAAGTCATCATTTGAGAAAGGGTAGATGTATGAGACAAACTTGTATTGACTTGAATCTAAATTGTACTACTTTGAGAAGAGAATTTAGTAGACGAGAGAGAATTGACGATCCTCTTCAAAATGAAACATGGAATTTTGGTGGGAGACTTCCACATTTTGATAAGAAGCTATCCAATGATGTGAAGCAAGAAATTACACAGTTTTGGCACTCTATCTCAAGAGTGCTCACCCAATACTAAAGATGTGATGAGGTTAAGAATTGACATCAGAGACCGCATGCCACATCCTAAACAGTATTTGGAGGTAAGTCAAACATTGTTGTTTAAAGAATTTAGAGAAAGTCATCCAAGATTACATATATCACAAAGGTCTTTTGGATCCTTGAAGCCATTGAATTGTGTGCCACTTAAAATTTGAAATACATGGGTTGCAAATATCACGTGGAGTTTTCTATGCACCATGAACTATTATGCTCCATCCATTCTACTTTGCATAGTAAAGAAATGTTGGAAAATTGTGGTGCTAGTGGGATTCCAAAATCATCAAGAGACTTGCTAGATCAATTTTTATGTCCTAGAGTTGATGGTTGCATCTCTTATAGAAATGCTTGCTTAAATGAGAAGTGTTCAAAATGTGGTGGCTTATCTAAGTTTGAAACATGTTTCCATGAGGGGTACGAACAAGATCTTGGTTGGACAATAGTTTTAAAAATGGTATATATGAAATGGTGAAATACAAATTGAAGAGTGGAGGTGAGACCTCTAGATGTGAATTGGTTTGAAAAGAAATCAGTGTGGCTAATATTATTTGAGATTTGAAGACAAATCTTTTCTACAAGTATGTAAGGCATAGTCATAGGTCTCGGTGATTGGATCAGCAATTTAGAATGTGTAAGGAGACTTTTTCCATTGGCACTAATATATTAGTTGTTGACTTTGCAGAGAACTACACATTGCAGCCCCAAAATGAGACACAATCACAATATTACAACTCCATTCAAATTGTTAATTTTGTCAACATAACATATAGACACACCTCTAATAATGTGAAAGATAATCGAAAGATTATTAGAGAGTACCATTTTAACATAAGTTATGATAGATCTCACTCTCATGAGGTTGTGGAACATTATTTCAAGAATTATTTTGATTGCTTACAGGAGCATGACATTGCTATGGATAGACATATCATTTGGTCAAATAATTCCAAAAGCCAATTCAAGAATGCTCGCATATTTTATTAGTTGTGTAGAAAGCATGTAGGGAGGGGGGTGCTTCATAATTGGAGTTTTTTCGAGTTCGACCATGGGAAAGGGGACTATGATGGAGCAAGGGCATGTATGAAGAGACCTTTAGTTAAGGAGCAATTCAAGATTTCAGGAGTAGAGCTTCTTGATGCTCATAGTATTGTTGAATGGTGTAGCTCAACATTATCACAAGGGGGGGACTCTTGATTCAGCAGCACGCAGGTTCTTTTGGTTGTTTGAGGAAGGGTCCATAGGTGATAGATCAAATTGTGCTACTATCAGAGACTCATCTAAAATGCTTTCATTTCGGAGCTCTGATTCTAGTACATTGATCATTTGGACATGACAACTAGCTTACTTTTGTCCTACTTGTTTTCAGTGTGATTAGGATCATTGTTAGTCAAGTGGGTGGGTGGACATATGGGCTCCATATTATCTTACTCCATTGTCTATTATACTCTCTATCAGAAATGATGACATGGAAAGTTCACTTGAGCATAACAATTTATCAAATCTTCTTCAACCAGGACATGTCTTTGCATTAGTTTCACCACAGGGGAATGATGATAAATCAGATTATTAGTTAGCATGTTGTGTAAGACGTAAACAAAATATTGCAAAACTGATCACAAACTATCATGGATTCACATATCCTATTGGTGTAGTTGTTGGTGGAACATGGTTGTCAACATATATGCTTAGAAGGAATGGAGTTTCTACATTTGAAGACTATCAAAAGCACAAAGAAATTCTCATATATTCACATCTTATTATATCAACAAATGTGAAGTTGTTGAAGCATCAAGGAAGACCAAAAGTAAAAGAAATTTTCACTATTACTAATGTTGATCATGAAGCCCTAGTGGAGACCATAAAATAGAGAGGATTGTACAGAAACACTCGACTAGGTATATTTACTTCTTATGTTCTTTTGTTCATAATGATCCGACGAACCACTGATTATCTTGTTTAATACAATTAGTTACTAATATTTTTTATGATAATTGGAATGTAGGTATATCATGAAGAGTAGCCATGCATGAAGATAAAAACTAAGAAGCAGAATGAAGAAAATTTGATTCTATTTTTGACACTACGATTTTTAGTACATTTGTATTGATGTAATAATGATGAAACAATTGAGATATTGTCAATGTAAACTTGTTGATTTAATGTAAGAAACAAAGATGTTTTTACTTAATGTAATTTATGTGGAGGGACCTAAAAAATGATGATTTTAATTAATACTAAAACCAAAATTTGAAAGCGTTGATCTTGGAATCAAATTATCAGTGCCATTAGCTATGGATGGGTGGGTGGACCCTAGTGACACCCTTGTCCCAGTCATGGAGAGCCTCCATCATTCACGGCCACCCTGTATCGAAGAGTCTCTAAGGAGCTCTAAGTGCATTCGAAGGTCAATCTTTGGAGGTTCATAACTCGAAGCTCATGGGGGCTATTGGTGAAATGTTGAATGCCACATGATGGTCATGTCAAGGCCTACAATAACCTACCTCATTTCTAGGAGACCATATTCTATTTGGATTCGGCATAGCGATCTCGCTCGATGTCAAAATTGTAGTGTCTTAATTCATTGGTCCATTAATGTGTAACTTTGAAACCTTTGATCTTGGCATCAAATTGTTATTACCATTAGCTCTAGATGGGCAAGTGAGCCCTAGTGACACCTTTTTTCTGGCCGTAAAGAGCCTCCATCATTTGCGGCCACCCCATACTGAAGAGTCTCCAAGATGCTCTAAGTACATTTGGAGGTCGATCTTTCGAGGATCATAACTTAGAGATCATGGGGGCTATCAGTGAAATGTCAAATGCTACATGATGAACATGTCAAGGCCTACAATAACCTATCTCATTTTTGAGAGATCATATTCTATTTGGATTCGGCAAAATGATCTCGTTCGATGCCAAAACTTGTTGTGTGCCTCTGTTCATTGGTGCATCACTGTGTAACTTTGAAACCACTGATTTTGGCATCAAACATCAATTTCATTAGCTCTGGATGGGTGGGTAAACCCTAGTGACACCCTTTCTCTAACCTCTAAGAGCCTCCATCATTCGCGACCACCTCGTACCGAAGAGTCTCCAAGGTGCTCTAAGTGTATTTGGAGGTTGATCTTCTGAGGGTTGTAACTCAGAGCTCGTGGGGGATATCAGTGAAATGTTAAATGATACAAGGCAATCATGTTGAGGCCTACAATAACCTATCTCATTTCTGAGAGATCACATTTTGTTTAGATTCAACACAACGATCTCACTCGATGCCAAAACTTGCAATGTGCCTCAATTCATTAGTGTATCACTACGTAACTTTGAAACCATTGATCTTGGCATCGACTCGTCAAAACCATTAGCTCTATATGGGAGGGTGAACCCTAGTGACACCCTTGTTTTGGACGTAGAGAGCTCCATCGTTCGCAGGCACCCCATACCGAAGAGTCTCCAAGGTGCTCTAAGTGCATTTGGAGGTTGATCTTCTTAGGGTCATAACTAAGAACTCTTGGGGACTATCAATGAGATGTCAAATGCTACAAGACTATCATTCCAAGACCTACAATAACCTATCTCATTTCTAAGTGATCACATTCTGTTTGGATTCGGAACAATGATCTCGCTCGATGCCAAAACTTGTAGTGTGCCTGAGTTCATTAGTGCATCACTGCATAACGTTGAAACCGTTGATCTTAGCATGAAATTGTCAGCACCATTAGCTCCTTATGGGTGGGTGAACCCTAGTGACACCCTTGTTCCATCGACGAAGAGCTTCTAAGATTAAGATTGTTAAATAGTCAAAGTTGGCTTATTTTTTCCAAACTTAATTAGTGAGTAATCATGTATTAACAAAACAAATAAATAGAAAGTAATTATTAGAATCAATATTCAAATATTGCAAGAAATATGTTGTTTCCCTCTCCAAAGACAACTTAATTTCATTCTTACTCAACATGATTACATATGATAAAACTCAATGCCAGTGGCTAACTAGTCAACTGAATTCCTTATATTTGTTTTTTTTAATTAAATAAAATAATACAAAAGCATTGCAAATCAATTTGTAAATAAATGATCAAATCATTAAAAATGTTAATTTGGTTGACTAAATAGATGCTTCCAAACTTGGTTGGGACTATAATAGATGAAATAAAGAGATGACCCAAAAGTTGATGCAAACGAAATCAAGGTCTGCATTTAATACTAAAAGTTTGTAGTCCCTGTACATGGGAAATTACAATTCGCAGCAGTAATTGACAAGACGAACTAGTGACTAAGAAGACTGATGTATATACCCATTCAAAAGCAGACTAACATGTTCTATACAGTAGTCCAAATATAATCTAATATAAACACTTCGCGCGATGGATGACTCCATCGATCAGCCTAATGTAAGTATTGATATTATATTTGCACTATGGTGAACTGAAATCAAGATGGCTTATAGCTTGTTGAAAGAAAATCATTGTTGGAGATAAACTGGTAAAAAAATTGTCACCAAAATTTCTCGGTAGTTATTCGTTTGTACTTCTCGCTGATTGCATTTTTTTATATTTGGAAAGTTTTCTATAGGGGAAAGGATATGTTAATTTGATATCTATGTTTTTTAAATATAAAGCGACCAAAACAAGGGGGTCAACCCTTACAAAAAAGCTAGTAACCAGTACACTACCAGAAAACACCTACAAAATTAACAAGGGGCAACCCAACCGCATAAACTATATCATCCAAAAAGCACCAGCTAGAAGGAAGTAAATCAAGCAAAAGTCTAAACCAAAGTAACCAACTAATGTTCAGGATTGCATAACCAATAACAGTAACCAAAAGCTATAGTACTAAACAAACTATAAAGTTCCAAATAAAAAATTGTTGGCACAAATAGGCCAACCCAAGTCTTAGTAACAGTTGTGAACCAGCAACTAGGTAGCAACAGAAAACAAAATAAACTAGGAGCATTAAATCCCTTCTAAATAGTCTGATTATTTCTCATCTTTTTCTTTTCCTTTCCCGGCCAGAAGAACCCAAGCCCAGTCCTCAGCAAGAAACTTGTAGAGGAGTTTATTATCTTCCATGTCCATCCCTGAATCATCCTTCTCTTGTGCCAACAACTGGAGGGTGGTAGTCGCTGCATGAGTGACCTTCAGTTTAAATTTAGAGAAAGTATGGAATCCCTCCTCCAAGGTTTTGACTCTTGTTTCCAATGGTGCAGTCTTTTCATTTTGTTCCTCCTCTTTTTCGTTTCCATCTTTATCAACCTTTCCATATCCCTCATTAGTCTTTGTCAATTGATTCTTATCCTGCGAAACTTGAGGGTTAGTAAAAACATTACATTTTTCTTTAACCGAGGAGGAAATTGTGATGGGGAAGTGTCCACTTTGTTATTCTCTTCACAAAAAGTAATGGGTTGGAGGGTGAAGCTGGCCGACACATGAGTCTCGGTGGTAATGTTTTTACCAGCCGACGCCAAGGTATTACCAGCAGACGTCTAGGTATTATCCACCGAGTTTTCACCTTTTTTCTTTTTTCCCTTCCTCATTATTTATCTTGGAGTCAAAAAAAAATTCCTCCTCTAGCTCCCTTTTCTTGCTCTCAAAACTCTCCTTTTCCTCCTCTTCCACCCTATATCTTTTGGACTTCTGCTTATACCTAGCCTAGGACTTAGAAAGCCTTCCCGACCTTCTCCTATCCTTACCCCCTCCCTCCTCTTCTGACTCCTCAATTGCCACCTCCACAAGTTTTTCAACCTTAACTTTTTAACAACCTTTTTTTTCCATAGCCGACTCTATTTTTTCTTTTTCTTATCCTCTCTGCTAGGGGAGGGGCGCAGGGTGTAGACTTTGGTACCTGTGTTGGTACTCAGAGGAATTCTGATGTTGGCACTGGTTATCAACCACTATAACCCTAGGGGGACAGAGGGCAAGGTGGAACTAATAGAGCCTAAAGATCAGGCCTTGGTGGATAATGGTAAAATTTAGACCCTTGCTCCTTTTTTCCCTAACATCATTAACAATATCCTCTAGAGAGTGTAATAGAAAAAACGGAGTAGAAATGAAATCACTTTTTTCTAAAATGATTGAGCAATGGAAAGTGATAGTAGTAGTAAACTCCAAACCTGCCTTCAAGCATAAGGTATTTCATAATCATCGAGCAGACGTCGTCCCATGGAGCTGGATGCTTGTCCCTTCTGAATCCTCCCCTATATCGCATTGGTTCTTCATTCTCTTCAAAAAAATTGATCATATTGGCCTCGTCTACAGTTTTTGTGACCTTCCGACATTTTTTCCCCCTCATGGACAACCTAGTAGCCATTGCAATCACTTCCTCATTGATTTGGAATGTAATTTCATTTATTGCGACCTTGCGCTCATTCCACCCGTTCACAAATTGGAGTGCACAATTTTTGTCATATTCCGCCATCGCCTACATATAGGGAAGAAATCCCCCTTTAACAGAAACCAGATTGCCATTCTGTCTTTAAAATTTTCAATCTTCGATGGTTCCATTCTATTCAAATCTCCACCCATCTCCTCACTAATTTCTAACCCTCCCACCTCAGTAATTCACGTTTAAATTTCCTTACCATCAGGGTTCTTGTAAATATTAATCACCAATATCACAGCAATTCTATGAATAACACCAACAGGGGTTTTAATTGTCTCCCAAACTAGTTTTTGGGACACTTCAAAATCCCACTCAAAATTATGATGGGATTCGCACGTACTTAGCATTATTATTCTCACATCCCTGAATGTACTAACAGCCTTGTTACTGAAAGTTTTCATTGGAAATGTTAGATTTAATATTTATATTTGTTGATTTAATATTTATGGACATAATGTTTCTATTTTAACAACATTGTACCAATATTATGACTTTAAAGTTATTACTACAATGATGACTATTCTTAGTTGCAAAAACCAATGAATGACATGATTTTTATTTCGATTGTTTTAGACATAATAATAATGTATGCTGTAAAAATTAGAAACATTTTGAAATTTCCATATAGAATTTTAAGAAGCA
This sequence comes from Cupressus sempervirens, assembly GCA_028749045.1. Classification (NCBI taxonomy): domain Eukaryota; kingdom Viridiplantae; phylum Streptophyta; class Pinopsida; order Cupressales; family Cupressaceae; genus Cupressus; species Cupressus sempervirens. The sequence goes on along the minus strand of CM053788.1, from coordinate 44,825,046 downwards.
CAAAATTAGAATGCTCCAACACTTTTTAGCTATGCTTGTAAATAGTATTTTTATAATAAATTAAAAAATTAGAGAGAAATTTTATGCAAATAAAAGGAAAGAGTTTAAATGGTGATGCCACAAGCCCCTCCTTTTTTCCCAAAGCTTAGGGCATGCATGTCCCCATGCCCTACATAGCTTATTTTGGAATATAATCAATAATATGTTTATTTTTCGCTCACTTTTTCCCAAAGCTTGCCGCTTGAGGAATTCGGCAAGATCATCAGGATTGATGAAACTACCCGATTGGTACCTAATCTCGATGCTAGGGTCTTAATCTCCATCAAACCAGGGATTGACATTCCAACGGATCTTAAGGTTAATATCAATGGTCAGTTCTTCGTTTGCCCTATCGAAATTCTAGAGGGCTTGAACGCCTACTTCCTTTGTAAACGTGAGGGCCATCAAAGAAAAGATTGTCCTATTATTTCTAACTGCAAGAACCCTAATACCACTTCTGAGAATCCCACTTCTAAGAAACCAAATCCTAGCCCTATATCTACTAATACCCCTATATCAGTTACCCAAACTATCAACCCGAATTCTAGGATCGAATCATCTGCTTCTCCTAGGCCCTATGTTCCTCATCCTAAGAACCCTAACCCTACTCCTCTCTCCACTTCAAGCGTCTCACAAAAAATTTGTCAACCCTTTCTCTAATTCAAAATTTACTAGCAAATCGACTCCAAATTGTCCTATATTTGCCTCTAACGAAGTTGGTCCCAATAATCTCGCTTGTCTTGATGATTTCCATATTGTTGCAAATCGAAAGAATAAAAGACGAAAAAATGCCCAACAATTGGCTTTAGATCAAATCCGCTCAAGAAGGGCCAAAAATAATCCTATTGAAATCATTCAACCCAGTCCTATATTACTATTGGACAACACTCCACATGTTGATAAAGAAAAACTTGACGATGCTATGGTAGACACTCAAATCTATTTACTTCCGAACCCAAGGTTAGCGCCTTGCTCTAATCTCTGTGCTCCAAACAATGATAGCAGTAAGGATTTTTCTACAAAAAATTCCTTCTCTACTTTGAATGAAATCAAGGATAGTTCTATGATAGAGGTTATCTATGTCAATCCTCTGTTTAACAATAATCGCCCTTCTTCTGGTATGGATCTTTCCATGGGCTTGGATTGTGAGCAAAACAGTGATGATGAGGTTGGGAATATGAAATTTCTCCCCTCCAAGAAGATAGGTAGACCTCTTGGGTCAAAGAACAAAAAAAAGAATGGACACAATGATGTCTCTCTACTAGAACCAATAAACCTAGTTCCTCATGAAGATGTTATCTTGGAATGTAAGAGGCCTTGAGTCTCCAGATCGCAAGTTTATTGTTAAGAGATTTGTTAATATGCATAATAATCTTGATTTCTTGATGCTGCAAGAAATTAAAACTGTTGGTTTTGCTCTTGATGTTGCTCTTGATTTCATTTGGAAGGATGCTACTAAGATTTTCTCCAACCATCCTAAAGGAAAAGGAGAAGTTGCTCTTCTTCTACATCCTAAATGGGCTAATCATATACATAACTCGGGCATTTCTCCATCTAACAGAGTGGCCTGGGCTGTTATTAAAGACTGTATCTGTTTTTTATATACCTCCAATGATTATCGAGAACGATCTCAACTTTGGGATTGGATGTCTAACCTGCCTAACATCCCTTGGATTATTGAAGGGGATTTCAATATGATTGAGTCGGATCTTGATAAGTTTGGAGGTGTTCCTTTTGAATGGAAAGGATCATAAAAGAATAGTTGGGATAGATTCAAAAAACTTCTTAATCTTTTTTATCCCTTCTATGATCAACCTTGTGACAACTCTATTCTTAAATACACTTGGTGCAATTTCCAACAGGGTGCCAATCGGGTTTATTCTAGGCTAGACATGTTTTATGCCAACCTTGATTCTTTCTCATTCTTTTCTTCTGCTTCCTCTCTTGCTATTGTTGTCCATCCCACCATGCTATCCGATCACTCCTTAATTTCTGCCACCATCAACTTTAGAAATGCTATCCCTCTTTCAACCCCTCGTTCTAAGAAGTTTATTCTTAATACCTCCTTCCTTGTTGATTCCAATATTTTGATTGCTATCAAAATGGTGAGAATTTTTAATCTGAACAATAAAAATATTTCACATATAGTTAGATGGAATACTAATATTGAATCTTGGCAAAAGGTCTTTTAGACTTTTGGCCAAGAAAAAGCCAAAGATATTAGAAGAATTGAAAACGATTTAACCAAACATCTTCTATCATTGGAAGCCAGTATTCAAGCCCAGCCTTCATCTTCGATTCTGGCAGTGCAAGTTTCTCTTGCTAGAAATAAACTTAGAAAACACCAGCAAGATAAATTTAAAGGAGCTTATATCAGATCCAGAAATCAATGGTTGCAATTTGGGGATAAAGGATCTAAAATTTTCTTTAACTTTCTAAAACAAAAACATGTGAAGGAAAGAGTTGACAGGGTTGTTGTTGAGGACAAAGAACTTTTGTCTCTCTTGACATCATCAATGCCTTTCGCGATTTCTACTCTAATCTCTTTTCTTCTGAGGACTCCCCCACTTCTATTGATATCAAGGATTGTTGTATGAGCCTTATTCCCAATAAAATTTCTGAGGAGGATTTTATCCAACTTCAAAATATTCTCTCCCCTCAGGAAATTGCTGATGCTATCCATAAGCTTAAGGATGATAAAGCTCCAGGTCCTGACGGGCTCCCTGCTGAATTTTATAAAGCTAATATTGATTGGATTACACATTATCTTTATAATGTCTACTCTGAGGTGTTTCAAAATGGTTCTTTAGGATCCTCTATTAATACTGGTATTATTGAACTCATACCCAAGTTTGGTGACAAGGCCCTTATCAAGAATTGGCAACCTATCACTTTGCTTAATGTTTCATATAAGATTCTTACTAAAGTCCTTGCCACCAAACTCGAAAAAGTTCTTCCCAAATTTATCTGCCCTACTCAAACTGGGTTCATTAAGTGCAGATACATTTTGGAAAACTTAATCACTAGTTGGGAAACTATGGAATGGGCTAAGACTTCTAATCAGAACAGTGCTATGTTGCTTGTTGATTTTGAAAAAGCTTATGATAGAATTGAGTGGGATTTCATTGTTAAAATGATTAGAGCTTTCGGTTTTCCTCCTATTTTCTGTAGTTATGTTAAAATTTTGCTTGGTGATGTCATTGCTCTTATTGAAGTTAATGGTAATCTTTCATAGCTATTAGTCTTTCTCACTCTATTAGACAAGGTTGCCCCCTTGCTCCTGCCCTGTTTGTCATAGCTTCTAATGCTCTTTTTTACCTTCTCTATGATGATTCCCTCTCTCCTAGAGTCCATGGAGTTACCCTCCCTGATAATTCTGAACTTTTAAACATTCAATTTGTCGATGATACCTCCCTTTTTTTGGAGCTCTCTCAACATAATATCCATTGCCTTAACCAAAAGTTCGAGATATTTGGGAAAGCCTCTGGAGCTTGTGTTTCCAGTCCTAAATCTATTATGCTTGGCTGGAAAGAGTCTCCTCTTGATTGGTTGAATCAGTTTTCCTACTCTTGGGGTGGAGCTCACAAGATTGTTAGATACCTTGGTATCCCTTTTTCTGTTGCTCCCTCTCTCAAAGATATGTGGGGGTGGGTTAAGAATAAGATTATGAATAAATTAAATAGCTGGAATCATAGAACTCTTTCTCTTGCAGGAAGGGTTCAAGTGTGTCAAAAAATCTTATCTTCTTATAGTATATATTACTCATCCGCTTAGATGTTTAATAACTACCAAATCCTTGAAATTCAAAAGGCCATTCGTAATTTCCTTTGGTCAGATGGTAAAGGAAAAAGAAAAGCTCACATGGTGAAATGGAAATGGTGTCATCTGGATAAAAAAGTCGGTGGTCTCCGATTGAAAGATCTGAGATTACAAGGAATCTCCCTTGCTTCCAAATGGATCTTCCAAGCTCTTGAGGGTAATGAACCTTGGAAGGTTCTTATCAGAAATAATATTCAATGTGGTGTTCCAAAAAAAGCCAAATCTTGGAAAGGTCTTCCTTTATGTGACTTGGTGGCTGGCCGCTTTGCTGTTGCCATTCAAGGGACTTGGGTCTTTAGATTCATTTGGAAGGCTTGGGAGTTGGTCAGAGGTTTCATTGACAATTCCAGCTTTGACTACCAGTATACTATTCATGGAGAGCGTTCTATCTGGTGGAACCTTACTAATTCTGACAAACCTCTTGCTCTCATTAAAGGATGCTCTGCTAGATCTTGGAACTCTAAGAGCATTAAATGCATTATGGACATCATGGAACATAATACTCTCATTCTCTGGTACAATCTATTCAAAATCTATGACCTTCCTAATTCCCAAATCAGAACTTATAATTTAATTAAGAATGCTTGTTTTCCTTTAAATCTGCCTAGGAGTATTGATGTGGACTCCGATCGTTATTTATCTTTTAGATGGAGGGATGGATCTCTGCTTACCAAAGATAAAGCCAAAGATATTTATAAGCTTCTTAACTTTAACACTGCTGTGACTGAACATATTAACAAGATTTGGTACTCTAATCTCAGTTCTACTGAGTGGCAAAAATCCTTTGACATTTTATGGAAATCCCCTGTTCCCTCTAAAGTTAAATGTTTTAATGGCAGTTCCTTCTTGACAAGCTTCCTGTTAGAAATCATCTTACTAGATTCGATACTTGTTCCATTTGCAATCCTTGAAACTATGAGGCATTTTTTTTTACTGTAATTTTGTTAAAGAAATCTGGTTAATGTTCGACATTTATATTACTAAACATGTTTATGCTTTTGAGATTGTTACTGGTTTTATACAAGGATTAAGAAAAGATGCTAACCTTTTCTAGCTCGGAAAGATTCCAATTTTCCCTAAATTAAAAGTTTACATGAGAACACTCACTGCTTAAGCAGAAATTGTATATAAACAGCTGCATGGAAACATGAGGTAAGTCTTCTCCGCTGATCTAATTGTCAAATTTAACACCATCATTTCTCAAGTTGCAAGCCCAAAACAAGATTTGAAGTGAAATCCCAAGATCCCAAGCCCAAAACCTAAATCTCATCACAGGCACCAACCCAACACAAGAGATATAACAATTAATATTAAAATAATATTTAGCCGCACATTCAAATCCACGTGCAGGTACTCAAAATAATATTTAAGATGCGGATAAAGATTCCATGCAGCATAACCAGTAAGTAATAGCTACAAAGCATACCATAAAATACCTTTGAATCCTTCATGTAGGAACCCAACTATTTCAGCTTCGATCTATTGTTTCATGCTAGAAATATAAAGAGCCCCCAATTGCCGAGTCATTTGCTTTAGTGCACAAACTCCAATTTATTCGAGGGAGTTGATGTTTAATAAACCACAACTGTCAAATGTGTCGACACTATTAATTTAAAATAGTTGTGAACAGTCAAATGGATGAAGGAATTTAAATAGCGACCATGATATGAAACAGTTAGACACCACTTATTAAAAAATACTTTGAGCTTTTTCATGTTCTCTTCTAGGTTAACCCTCTCATGAATCGTTATCAGAAAATCAACAATTTTATTTTGAATTTTGTGCGGCCTTGCTTCTTCAAAAAGTTATTGTAGATAGTCCTCCAAGTTGTTCTCATAGTACTCACATATCTTGGTGGGCAATACACTCAAACATAAAAGCGTCATTCTATTTTGGGAGGGGTAGATCCTGGAGGTGTTATTTGCAATCCTAATTTTCCTCATCAAATAAGTACTTGTATATGCGGGCCAGGTCAAAAGTAAATGGAGTTTTCAAGATTAATACTGATGATGATTCATTGATAAGTAGGAGATTTCAAAATTAACACCGACTCATGATTCTTTCTCTTCATGGAGTTTTCAAAGTTTAAAATTAACACTGACGGTTCCTCTTGAAGAAATCATAGACATGTTGATGCAGGCATGTTGGTATTACAGTTGGTCTAGATTGTTCTACTGATATTCTGTTTATTTCTTGTGTAAGGGCTTTCATATGAATAATTTAACGACATCTCTTGCCATTTTGTATATAGATAAGGATCGTCGTGCTTGTGGTTGGTGGGAATTATTTAAGCCTAATTCTCAGGTAGTGATTACTCAATTTAAGTGTGTCATTTTAATTTAACACACCCTTCTGCTACAGAAAATACACTCTCTTTCTTTCCAAACCTCCCTGGTAACCGTCTAGCTACCCATCTTGCATCGCAGAAGATCTGGTAGAAATCAATAGTGCCATTACTCGACAAGAAAATGAAAGCCGTGATATAGTGACCTTACGCCCACGTAGAATTAGTAAAACAATGCGGGCAGCACAATGATTAGAACCACACGCTTTCTAGTATCCAAACATCCAATGACTCGTAAAAAGAAAACCCATCTAGATGTATGGGCATTCACAAATTCCACTCGCTTTAAAAATCAGACATACTCGTTGCGAGACAAGAAGGAAACATAATCCTATAACAACGAAAATTTGGAAAACTAACAAATAAAACTATGAAAAAAACCTATAAAATAACCTCTGTAGAAACAGAACTAAATAATACAATATTGTTCAAAAGCGTGACGTGGAATGACAATAGCAATTACTGATGCTAAGGGCAAAAGAATTGCGAGGAAACACCGTAAATACTGAAAACAATTACATAAGCAACCGAAGGAACTATTTCTTACTCGCAAAACAAACTCATTATTGAAATTCTCAGTGACTATGAAAAGGCCTGCCACATACGCTAGAATTTTTCTAGATCCCTATAACCTACAACATGAAAAGACTAACATAATCTTCTGCTCAGAGATTAAAGCTATTTTGCAAATGATTACTGAGATAACTAAAATTGTATTACTTGGGGCTCAATTTTAGAAGTAAACAATAATTTTTTTATTTTTGACAACTGTTCAGAAGGATATTTTTATATTTGCCACTTTTGAACTATTTTAAAGCATTCATCATTGATGGTAATTTACAAATTTCATCATCATTTAAAACGTTGATATATATGCTTACCAAATAGTAAATGCTCTACAATACGTCTCCCAATCATAGAAAACATAATGAACAGCGACCAGCTTTTGGAAAAAGCAGTTGCTGGGAGCTAGTTTACATGCAACAGGGTGTAGAGCTTTCCAACAGATTTATCCTCATACAATATACCAACAATTGAAAGTGGACACCAATCTAGAAATCAGACAAAACCAGAATCCCAAAAGACAAAATAAACACATTCTATCTGTATTTATTAAGTCCAGGACCACCACATTGTAGGCAACCTACAAGTTACCAACCAAAAACAAATCTGTATGATACAGTTGACGTTTTCTGAAATTCGTCTAGTTATTTCAGAGTGAAAGTATTACATAAGCGACCACATGTTTTACACAAATTGTGTTCATATTAATATTAACCTGGGAAAACCATATTACTGGAGACAGGTAAATAAAGCCTTGCCAATCGTCATAACCTACCACACCCTCCCCCACCCACTGTAGAAGATCATACTGGAGGAGGATACTGTTTTGCCTGTTGGCGAACCCTTCGCTTATACTCATTGGGGTCCTGCAATAAAAAAGATAAAATTGAGGTCAGTTAAAACAAATAAGTGTAGACCATTTGTTATTTCCTTATGCTTCTCTCTTATAGCCCAGGTACACTTAAAGAGTGCCATCATTCCACCATCAGAGTAGCACTTCCAAAGAAATTCTTGTATGTACACAAATTTATTCAACCAATAAAAACCATGTAGCCTGTTGGACAACAGAAGCTAAGAAAACATATTTAAGTGGAAATTCTGAATTCATCATTTTGCTCTTATTCACCCATTTCACCCACAAAGCATCAACATAGCAAGAAGACAGCTAGAGGAGATGATTATTAAGACTTCTAAATTAATCAAATCATCAAACAAACAACTATTGTTTTCCTTTTCGCATTTCCCTCATTCTATTTGCATTCTGTTTTTAATGAATAAATGTTCATCGTTTTGCTTACTGCTGATTTTTTGCAAGACAAGTGTTGCTAGCCACTTCCACACTTAGCAAAGCATTCTTGCTGCAGTTCCCCATGTCAAGCAAATGTTTGTCCAAAGCTAGGTTGGAGCCTCTATTTTCCAAAAAAAATGGAAGAGCAATGTTTGACGACTTATCCAAAATGGAGTTAATCTAGGTAGGTAACAAATACAAACATAAGCCTATAAAAAGCCATCTATTTGTTGTTTTTTCAAGAGTAAGCTTTATAATCATTTCAAATTAGTCTTCAAATTTTTGAACGCCAAAGCCTTACATAATAGTTAACTTACCATATTCTATCTATCTAATCAAGGTCTACAAAGGTGTGAAGGGCAGGCTCTTTTATTAACTCAAGCAATTCAAAGGAGAGAACAATTAGATAACAAAAAAACATATAGGTTTTTAGATGAACATTAATTGAAAACTTGATTCTTATGATTTTTACTTATATTTTATAATTTTAATGTTTTTTCATAGATTTATGGTGGGATAGCTATGGTGTTGACACACCAATCTTCAAAGGCTAGCCATCCACAAGAAACAAGCTGACCCAGCAGCACCTCAATGAAATACTTATTTGATGCAAACTTCACCTTCAACTTAGAAAAGTGGAACTCATCCCAAATGAATCCATCAACTGAGACAAGATTATTCTTATGGTGAATGGACTTATCAATGAATTAAATGGTGTCCTATCGATCAAGATCTTGCAAAATTGGAGAAGGAAGAAAAGTAGCAGAACTGGATGCAATGAAGCATAATAAAGACACTATTGAAAAAACAATCTGTCATCATTTTGATGCTAAGTTACCATCTAGTTTGAGGCCAAAAATATTTGGTTGTTTTTTTCATTTTGACATATCATGTGTAAACAGTCATAATGCTGTTATACATTTACTATTAATGATTATTGTTGCATTACACCATACCGTTTAACTTTGAAACAATTAAGTTTCAAATTTTCAAAGTTTGAGGATCATACGACAGGTATAATGTTCGACTTATGCAAAATTGATAGTCAAATTTCATATGTTCTTTAAATGCATTAATGTTAGTTTGTTTGCCAAGTCTAAGTTCTAAAGCTATGATCAATACAATACCCATATGACACCATTCGTGACTATAAGATTTTTTCTGGTGAGAATTACACTCTTCAAGTTTAATAGTATGTTTTTTTCATTTTCTAAATGCCAAACTAGTAACTTCCTGCATATTACACCATCTGGATATCAGATATTTTCTGTTTCCAGTTTATTGTCTTTGTCAGTCTCAGTCCAATATTTGGGCATACAAAGTCCAAACCAAGAGTTCTTTTGTTTATCTTTCATATTTTGGAAGAACAAAAACATTTGCTATGATGAAATCCGTTTGACAGTCATATATTCAAAAGTACTAAGTGCTAATTTACCAATCAACATTAATTTGAGGAGCATTCAATACTTTGACCATATCTTCATCATGAAGAAAGTTTTGGAGCTTTCTACATCTATTGATAAGTTTAAGCAGTTATGTTCTTATATTTGGTATAAATAATTTTTCTAAGTATTCTTGTCGGATCATGATGTAGAAGTAAATCCTCAAAAATCCTCCTATCTTGACAACACCTAACTGCTTCATCCACAGGGCTATGACACCTGGCATTTCCCAATGTGCTTTTATGTACATATTTATCCAATTAAAAATAAACCAGCAATAACAGAGAGTCTTTTTCAAAACATACTTCAAGTAACAAGTTTTTAAATGTACTTGCAAAATGAACAAAATACTGTGGGGCAGATTTCACATCACAGTTTGAAGTGCTTTGTATAAAAAAAGTAGGGGTTGTAAGAATATTTGATGTGCAAGTCGAACACATATTTCTTGATCCTTCTCACACCTATGTTTGCATTTTACTATCATATCCCCACCAAGCTGACATTCAGATGTGGGAGTGTTGGCCTTCGAGTGTCGTCCTAGGAGGTTGATCAGTTCAGTAGTGGATGACTTAGCAATTTTGTTTACAAGGAGGAGTTAGTGGAAGTCAATAAGATAATAAAGTTGTTGTCCTATGTAGGGATGTGTGGACTCTAAGCTGAGGTGTATACAATGATGTGGAGTGTTGAGCCACCAAGCTACATGAACCCAGTGATAGTGGATACAGGCGAGTGTACATTTGGTATGCAGGAGGAACAACCGTTATATTGGAGAAGCGTTAGGGAATCCCAACAGACTGGCTGCAAAGGAGTTATTAATCAAGCATGACTGGTGAGCAAGGCATGTGATTTTACCAGATTTGGAAGTGCTAGTAGAAACGTGTTGTTGAAGTGATAGTCTAACAACCTCAATGCCTCTTGGAATGGTCTTGGGGTTCAAGTACATTTCATGAGTAGTTTGGTCTCATTGAGCATCACATAGTGGCAGTAGGAAGTGCGCAGGAGTCGGGCGATCTAAATAATTGCAGACACTCACATTTCCAGTCGAAGGAGCAAGGGGAATACTGGTATGGCCTGAGATATTGGAGTAGTGGTAGTGCACAAAGCGGACATGGTCAGTAAGCAGAGTCTGGTGTTACCAAAACACAAGGCAGGTATGGGTATACTTGGTGTGGACAAAGTAGGAAGTGCCATCAGACAAGAATGGGAGTAGCCAGCTAGGACAAGTCGCGCCAAGGAGTTAGGACTCTCAACATCGGGCACCCATGGATGAGCAAGCCGGGCTAATATCAGGTTCTTGTCATTTCTGTCTATCTCTGTTTGTAAGCAAATGCCCTTCGAATGTACTCCTAGACTGTAATATCATTTTCTCTGCTGGAAGCTGTACTAAGTTTTGTTGGAAATAAATCAAAGTACTATCACCATTATTTGGTCGCATTATTGTATTCCTGATAGCATAGTTTGTAGGACTGGTCATATACTCTTTACATCCCTGTACATCCCAAGTTGCAGTAAGGTTGTAAACAGATTACAGATTCAGAACCATATTTATGGCCTGTAGTGAACAGTCATAATTGCACAAGAGCAGTTTACAGTCACAACTGCAGTGGGGTACTAATTTACATACATGCTTAGGCAATTGTTCTTAAGCACTTAATTTTATCTCTTATATTCCTGAAAATGCACATGGGGACTGAATCAAGGAGTGAAAACAAACGCCTGAAAGGAGACACGAAACCCAATGATTGAAGGCATTTATTGTCCAGTAATTCAGATGATTGAAGTTTCCTATTCAAAAATGTGGAACTCTAACACATGCCGAGGAGAAAGCTTGTCAAATTATCTGGAAGATCTAAATGATCTAAGGACCCTTCAATAAAGCAAATAAATTATCCTAGTCGAAGGGACATCACAAAATATTTGTGTTCACATTTTACACTAGAATGGATGCCTTGTGTGCCATTTTCCATATATCAAAGTTTCACAGTCTCTAGGTGTATGAAAATTATGCAAAGCAAAGAAATCAATATTTAGGTGATGACATCCAAGCTTTGGTCACACGGCAATATATTGACTACATGAACAAGCCAGAACTAAACTATTTGTAACCACTCTACAACAATAAATAAGTGAGTGGGCTTCTCTAAGACCTTGAATCAACAAAGCAAGATAACCACTATTATAAATGTGAATCCCTCTATAAATACCCACAATCTGTCACAAGCTTCGTCGAATTTTCGGCTCCAAGTTAGAAATTCGGCAAACCTTAAATATAAATGAAAAAATCGTATAAATTTGTCTCAAATTCGTGTCTGTAGACTGTAATGATGAGTACAGGTCGCAAGACGTGGGTTACAAATCCTCCAACCTCCACTTTCTCGTCTACTTTTAAGGCATTAACTTCTCTGCTTCTCGTTTGCCTTCAGTGTCTCCTGAATGCCCTGTAACGAATGGCATCTAAAAGAAACTTGGCTTTCATTACTCTCCATCGGTTAAGGTGTCTGAACAAAACTTGCATCCATTCCTCTCCGTCCACAGTTTGGGCATAATTATATTGTTTTTAACTTTTTAATAATGTTCAGAGATTATTTAATTTTAGGTTTTGGTTAATAGTTTTAGATTTTGATTATGATATGTTTAATATTTTATTATTTTGAGATTATTTAATTTTAGATTTAGTTAATAGTTATAATTTTTTATTATTGTATGTTTTGCTATTGTTATTAGTTTATTATTGTTATTAATTTTATATTATTTATTAAATATTAAAATTTAAAACATGTTAATATTATTATTTATTATATAATCATATATAGCATATATTTATAATTAAATATGTAAATAATTATATTATTTTATCAATTATTAAAAAAATATAATAATAATAGCATATACTTTATTTTTTTGAAAATATTATTATTTATTATATAATCATTTATAGCATATATTTATAATTAAATATGTAAATAATTATATTATTTTATCAACTATTAAAATATATAATAATAAAAATAGCATATACTTTATTTTTTTGAAAATTACATTAAGCAAATTTAATGTCAAATTTTTTTTTGATACTTTTGACTTGTCGAACTTCATCCGAATTTCATGGTCCTCGAACTCAAACTCAAACCTTGTGACTTAACCCACATCAATTCCTCCATGATATTGTCTATGAAGTTGAATTCATTACAATTACTGAGTTGAATCTTTTAATGTTGGGAAATGAATCTTTCAATCCCACTTACACCTCTACTCCATTGTTGTATATATAAAGGGTAGCTTGCACATCATATGATCAGATCTGAATATTTCCATAGTTATTCTGCCAAAAGTCACTTGAATTCTTTTATATTGAATCCATTGAGAAACCATAAGGATTTGGGTAACTTCAACTGAAGTTTGTGGCATAAAATCACTTATCTTCTAAGTAACTTTAACTGCTTCAATGGATTTTAATTTAATAGAAGATGAGTTCTTCTGTCAAAAGCCACTTATCTTTATGCGACACAAAACCTAATGCCAGTCTATGAACTTTCCCACACCCTAAACAATCATTTAAAAACATATAAATCGGCATCTAAGCCTTAATTCCAGATCACCACCAAGACTCAACAGCAAGGATGAAAATTGCGACAGCAAGCACCAAGTCAAGAGAATGAGAGATTGAAAGTAAGGCGTTTGGAAGAAAGAGAGTGCAAAGTCTTCATAAATCAGACAATCTGTAAGCCTCAAAGTAGGCTATGTTTTGAGTTCTGAGTAAAGCCTTGACTAGCACATTTTTGACAATTTTCACCCATTCACACCAATTGTTTTGCAATTCATCACATCTTTTGAAAAATAAACATGCACCCCTCAATAAGTTTTATACTCGAATTTTTGCTAGTGTTTTTGTTTTTCTTAGAATAATTACTATGACAACTTTGCAGCAAGATTTTCTTAGATGAGGCAGGTTTATCACAATTTCTCTCCTTTGGAATTTGTTACAATTTTGTTTCCAGATTGTTGTTGTGCCAAACAAGAATTTCAAAGTGCTATCTTTTCTTGACATCACTCTCAACCGATGATGAGTGCACGAAGTAAAAATAAATCTTGTTAAGACCCCATGCATATGGTGATTTTTATTGATAGGCAATTGCCACCATTTTTTTATTGTAAATTCAATGCTTTCCTAAGTTTGAAATTTTTGTTCTAGAAGAGAGAGGCATCATTCCATAGGTGATGGTGAGTCAAGGATTCATCTATAATCAGTGTTACACGGGGACTCGCACCCCCCTCCCAAACCTCGAAGTACCCCTCCCCGAGACGTCCCCACACCGGGTACTCACATACCCAAGTACCCCCACCTCCGCCATTCCGCAACCATGCTGCCACCAGTATGGGGACTTGAATTTCTATTTGACTTTTGTTTCTTGAATGTTACTATTGGGTATGTAATATGTTACTATGTTGAATGTTCAATGGTTCTAGTTCATGTTGCAATTTGGCTATGCTCAAGTATTTTAATTTGGTATGCTCTACTGAAACATCATTTCATAACAAGCATTTTAAGTTCTATATGTATACTATACAACACTCCTCCCTGCCCTGTCCTCCCCTTGGCTGTCCCCCCGCAGTCCTGAAAATGAGGCCCATTTTCACCCCGTCCCGGAAACTCATTCCGACATCCTGTCATCCCAACATACCCCAGTACTGGGGTAACATTGTCTATAATCTAATGATAGATCCTACTTCATGGTTATGGCTACTTTAAATACTAATCCTAGATAATTTTGTGCATGAATCACAGTCACTACTGCCAATAAAATTTAATTTAGGTGTCGGTGAAGAAAACTTAAGCGAAGAATATGAATGAGGGGTATTGAGAAAATGGGGAGCTGGTTGATAAAAATTCAACCACTAGTTCAAGGGGTGTGTGCTCTAAGAACATAATGCTCTAATATGGGGAAAGTAACCTCAAAAATATTTTAATGCTCGTGGCATAACCATTCCTATCCAAGAATTTATATAGAAATTCTCTACTGGAAGGAAAGCAGGGCGAGAGGACACAATCAATCATCCAGCAGAAATAGTCTTATAGCAGAGACAATCAAACAAACAGCAGAAGAATTTGGGGTTATCTTGTCATATGTCAGAATATATGAAGCAACGAAGAATAAGATCTAGCAGTCGACCTAGAAGGATATTTGTTTAAACAAGATCCGAGTGTAAATCATAGCAGATTTTTGAAGGAGAATTATGTTGCAGATTTGAAGACCATTATAGCCATTTTCTGAAGGAGAATTATGTGCAGATTTGAAGATCATTATAGCAGAGTCAGATTTATGAGGCAGATATATGAGCAGAGAATTTAAGGATTATAGCTGTAATCAAAGCAGATTACATCTGAATTGAAGCAGCAGGCAAATGCAATCATATCCACGGCAAGGCAATCTGTTACAATCTTTTTGGTTACTGTGGTCCAAGTATAAGGTGATCCAAGAAAGGGACATTACATAAGAACATTTCGCTCCTGCTGCTCAGTTGGGGAAGCCGTCTTTTGCTTTTCCTAATTATCATAATTTCTAGAGTCCCAAAAAGACCAAATTGCAGACTTTCCAGAAAAGTTAAAAACTAGACCATCAGATTCAGAAACTATGCTTCAAATCTATAGTTAAAAATAAAGGTCTATATTTCATTACTACTAAAACTGACCTCATAATGCATAAGCTCCGTGAAACAATCTCCTTTTTAACAAAATTATATGCTTTCCTTCCCTATGGATAAATTCTCACTGTACCCTTCAAATTCTTCTCTTTCTTGTATCATTACTTGTACACCTCCAATACGCTAAGGGCCCGTTTGGCAACGGGACTACAAGCAGAATAGGAATATGTAAATTCTTATAATTTTGAATTCTTTGTTTGGATGCACCAAATCGAAATTGGAATACGAAATAAAATAGGAATATGTATTCCAATTTTGGCCCAAAAATTAGGTTTTGCAATTCCACCTAAATAGGTGGAATTGGAATACGTATTCCTATTCCAGTTTTATTTATTTTAGAAAACATAAATTTTTGGGTCCACGAATTCCCCATCAAATTCTGGTTGAACCAAACAGAGAATAGGAATATGTACCCCCATTTTCTATTCCAGAAGAAGTATTCTAGAATAGCTATTCCTATTCGCGCAGCCAAACAGGCCATAAGATCAGTACTTTCTTAACTTATAAAATCAAAGAAGGATTTGCCTAACAATAATATTCACAAAAACTATAAATTTATCTTAATAATATTTTCTACTACGTTTTACAGTTTTACTATTTAACAGAAAATTGGCATAAAAAACACTAACACAATCACACAACACCAATATGAAATATTTTATTGATATATGAGATACTATCAAACTTCATAAGAACAACTGTTGGAGAAAGCAGCTGAGGCAATGAAAAATCTTCACAGATTTTGAAATTTAAATGCACGTTGACTCTTTTCACCATTGATTTTAGCAGTGAGACAAATACTTGACAAGGAAATACAGAAATTTAAATGATATCCACCAAATAATTAATAATCTTTTATGAAGAAAAATGTAATGAACAAAACCATAGGAAAGTTTTCTTAAGATTATGCCTGCATATACAGCTGGTAAGCATCTGTTTGAGCAGGATCTGCTGGATTTGGCTGATCTAGTAGGTCCTGAATGCCAACAAGTATTTGCTTCACAGTGATGGCTGGCCGCCATCCCTATCCAGTACAAAAAATCAGATTCAAATGGTTACTAATCCAAAGTTTAAACTTCTGCATTTAACAATCATTTAAATTAATGTCATACCAATCAAATAAGAAACTAATATAATTCAATTACTTACAGAATCCTCATTGAGAATTGACAGACAGACAGTTCCAGATGGATACACATTAGGATGGAAAAACCCTTGTGGAAATTTGCACTTTGGTGGTTTACTAGGATAATCCTCACTGAAATGGATTGCTAGTGGAAAGTATCCACCCTCCCAGTCGGTCTGTAGATAGAAGTCAAAATCAGCTCATGCAACTTTGGCCCCAAAAGACTGATTTATAATAATATAAATACATGGAAAAAAACTTCGTGATTGCAAACCCACTGCCATGAAGATACACTTAATATAGATTCTAATTCTCAATAATGAGCAACCCTTCCAGCCTAAACTAATATCACCATTGAGCAAGTAGTACAAAACCATCTACGAGAGTTGAACTTAACACATCAAACAAAAACAACTCTACTCTTGAATTTGTGCTAGCCGATAATATTATTAGGTGTCATAATATTGCATTAAATAAATGCAAATTGGATACATTCAGGCACTGTCAGTGAAAATACACAAATTTCTAAAAACTATTCAGTGTGAAGAATTTCGATATATTGTAAGAGCAATGCTATGTTGAGCAAGCATAAATAGACAAGTTTTTATAACATCATAAGTCAGGAAATGCACGGGTTCCTACAAAATCATTCTCTGATAACATGATTGCAAGACTAATGTGAAATTCCAGCTTCAAAATTCAGGATATGAGGGCTGTAAAAGAGTACCAAATATTAGTATTTTCTGTGATTATAGGTTGCAGTACTTCAACTTTAAATCAAACAATGTTTATTGCTGAAGAAGCAATATAGCATTGGTGCTTACACCACAAACTAGAACAATCACAACTGTCAGAATATAAAGAAGAAAATGATCTGCAAAATATTTAATTGCTCCAGGTATTTACTACCAAAAAGGAATGCAATGTGAACAAATCACTTATAACTAAGGCGGTTGGTACTTTATAGAAGTCCGTATTATTAACAGCTACAGTTTTTAGTTCCACTAACCCATTATGATCCATAATAGATTTATGAAATGGATGACATGTTTCAATTTGCATCCCAAAAAATATTAAAGGACTGACAGTGATATGTAATAACTTATACAAACAATATTGCACTATCAAAATTCAGCAAATCTTTTTTTTAGTCAAGTTTAAAAATAGGATCAAGAAACAAGACCTATTACTTTATTTAAGATGTGAAAGTAGATATCCAAACCAAACCAGTGCTCAAACCTTCAGAATAACATAATTCGTCTGGATATTTAATTAATAATGAACCTTAAGACTTAAATTTGAGACTTCCTTTCCCTTATGCTGAACTTCTACACTACTATAGCATGCATCAAGGATAATAAAATAACTTAAATACATGAATTCCATCTTGAGGAAGCTGGAATTGCATACAAATGGAAAACTTTGAATTCAATCAGAACTTTTGATAAATTAACAATTCCTCTATAACACTATCAACAGAGAAAACGCACTGAAAAAGTCCGAGGGCACTTTGACCTGAAGTGGAAACCATACTGTTCACATGTACCTTTATTATCTTAGTAAAACTAATAGAGAAGTGGACTATACTATGTTTAAACAAGTCCAGTATGCACATACTCAAAAAAGGCTAAACAAAGTTCACCGTCCATGATGAAATGACATTACTTAATAGAAAATCTCTATATTCTATTACAGCACAAAGACACAAAACTTCCTTTATTTTATGTCCTACAGATTAAAAATAACATATATGGATACCATTTTCAAACAACTTTAAATCTAATGAAACCTTCACATTTTCTCAAACCCAATACTATCTTAATTAATCTTCTCACTGACAGAAATCTCACACAGCGACATTCCTAATTGATGACATTTCCAAAATAAAGCACACACTATATCTGTAGGCTTACTTCCAGTTGTTTCCAAATTAAATGATCAGCAAATATACTCAAGTAGAAAAGCATATGCATTAAAAAGCAGGGCACCTATATTGCTCAATCCACTACTACACTGCCATTGCTTGATCCGCTACACTGCCACGTCAAACAACCCATAAAATATAGTGGAACTAGCCCCATGTGCTTAAGCTATTTTTTTCATTTCCAAATTGGGGTTGTTCATAGATTATGCAATGAAATATTCTATTTGTTACACAAACGTGTCGTGTCACTGTGAATTAAATACTTCTTGTTAACGCACTAATTTTAAAAGCTCCGCCAAAATAGCTCTTTTTGAAACAAAAGATGGCCTCCACCTTTTAGATGATCTTCCAAGTACTAAAGTGGCTTGCAGAATTGACTCCACTCCCCTGGTCCAGTGGGCACAATATGTCAAAATCACTAAGAAACCCATGCTCATCAATCCAGTGATTATGGTACATGATTATGAGCTCAATCTCAGTAACTGTAATTAAGACCTCAAATTCAGTAACTGTTAATCTAATAATTTTGTATATCTCAGTAACTGACCATGGATCCCACCACAACCATTTATTCCTTTAACTTAACAGATCTGATTTGACTGCTCTATCTTATCACTTTTCATTTTTTATGTTAAGATGTAGAAACTGGTATCATTCAAGTTTATATCTACTATGACCATACAATCCATTAGCACAACTACGAATTCCTAATTTTAACAAATCTCATTATCCTTTCACTCAATCTTCTAGCTATTCCTATTGATAAATATGTAAACTTGTAAACACTTGTTTGCCCAATGTTGAGCTCCAAAAATAGAAGTCATTGGTGCAACTAGGAATCCCTGTCATTTAGCAAACCTTATTGTCCTGAAAAAATCATCTTTTAATAATTACTATTGTGAGATGTCAAAACTTGCAAAGTATTGTGTGGTTGATAGTTAACTGGAGACCAAGGACAAGGATATGGGTTCACGGATGAGGACTTCAATCAAAATAAGGAATGTATATAAATGACTACAGAGGTGGTTATATCTTTTCTAACTGTGGTCAACAGAAAAAATGTGGGTTCAAGGACAAAAGAATGCAGACTGAGTTCCTCTAGCAGAATTGCCTGGTAACAGTTTCTTTACAATTTGTTTATTGCAGGAATATTATGGCTCAGAAATGGGTAAAATAATAAAATTAAGTCTTTGAAGCACCTACGTAGGCAAACAAGTACCAATAGAAAGCCAGTGACAGTGACAAAATGCACCTCTAATTCTGGGGAAAATGTGTACAGATCAGATAATGGTGAACTAAAAACTTCAAAGTGCCTAAGTAATCAATCAAGTACCAATGCACCAGAGACAATGAACAAAAGCTCCTTCTCCAGTATTGCATTGTATGGATATGGCAAGCAAATAAATCTTTAAAAGGCCTATTTAAAAAACGATGATATTAAATAAAAATTGAAATGATAAATCATGAGACTGGTTTTTTCATTTCTAGAACAATTATTCAGATTAATTATGTAGTTTTTATTTCCTGTTTTTCAATATTTAATTTTCGAAATCTTTCTAGGATCATTCAAAAAAAGATTGTATAAAACTGAATGAACAATTTTAAGATGCAAAATTTTTGAAAAAAAAACCTAAAATCTAAAAATAATGTCTTCTATTTTCAATGATCACTTATTTTTTATCTTTAAAAACACAACATCTTTAAGTAAGATTTGTTCACCATTTTGGGATTTTTATGTACACAGATTCTTCACAATATATTAGTGTAAAATTCCTCTCACACTGAAAACTCATGCATCATAACCAAATATTATAACACACCATATGGCAGTTTCCAGAAACGTGTTTTTCATGTCCAACTGTGACAAATTTCTATAAGATTTGTAATATAACAGCACTCAACACCATTTCCCCCCAAAGAAGGATAGTACATACCCCAGTTTTCCCTGGAATGATGCACTGCCAGACCATCAAGTTCAAGGAGCCATCTGGTTGAGAATCTGGCCTGGCAACAAAACCCTGCACCAAACAGAATTTTAAAATTTGATATGCAATACATAAAAGTTCTCAAAAATTATAATAGAAAACAAGCAATGAAAAGATCAGTAGTCACAAAATGAACAAGAAACTTTAGCAGATAAAACAATTATATACAATTTCATAGTGTTAAGGCACTGTGCAAGGTTATAGCTAAATTCCCAAATAAAGATTTCCAACTAGAACCAGAGCCCAGGTCTAAACATCATCAAGATTTTAAAACAACAGCAAGATGAGATTTTTCTATTTGATTTAAGAGATTAAATAAATTATAAACAACTGAAAAAGAAAATGAATATGCTGCCCAACTCATATAGCATAATCTGATAAGAATTGAGTAAATTAAACTGTAGGCACATTAAAAATTAAAGATAAATGTTATGAATTTGCATGGCCAAAGGCATCCATGAAGTACAGATAGAACCAAATGCAGACATTCAACATACGTCCCAAAGAACTTAAGGTCATAAACATATAATCAAAACTTATGTTAGCTGTTATATCCACAATTTATCAACATTTTGAAAAAGTTAGGATAACGATATATCTTTTCCAAACACTTCTACATCCATTGAGACTGCCAGGACATCAAGCAAGACATTTCAAGGATTAAAAAACCAATCAAGCTAATTCAATGTGTTCAAAACTTCAAAATCCAGGGATTCCATTTGAATTCTTTGACAGTACTTCTATCACTAAATCTTTAATGATTACTGCACAGTCAAAACCTCAATATGGCCTCACTGCACGACAATTATATAACATATGATATAAATTTGGCACATGAATATCATATATACACTGCACACAAAACCCTTTCTGCCCTAGACAGCAAGTCTAGGGACTGTGACTAAATTATTCCTTCCTCTCCTGATGGATATAAAACATTTGAGCACTCCAAAATAACTGTTTGTTAGTAGATCCCACTCGTCCAAGATGAGATACCAGAAATCAGTAATCCACTGATGAAGGTCTTTCAAGCTTGGCCAACAGACCCTGAAGCAATCAATCAGACACAGTTATAAAAAACATTGACATTATGATTGTGGAAGAACAAACCAAACCCTCATATCTTACTGACTCATGTTAGCAGACACTAACTTGTTCAGTAAAGCCAAGAGGGAGGGATCAGCCCACAGCCCCTGCTTTATCGCTTTGAGTCAACAAACTCCCTTTATGAACATCCTATGCAAGATGCCTTTTTCCCTAACCATTTGAGCACTCCAAAATAACTGGTTGTTAGTAGATCCCACTCGTCGAAGATGAGATCCCAGAAATCAGTAATCCACTGATGAAGGTCTTTCAAGCTTGGCCAACAGACCCTGAAACGATCAATCAAACACAGTTTTAAAAAACATTGACATTATGATAGTGGAAGAACAAACCACACCCTCATATCTTACTGACTCATGTGAGCAGACACTTGCTTGTTCAGTGAAGCCCAAGAGGGAGGGATCAACCCACACCCCCTGCTTTATCGCTTTGCATCAACGAACTCTCTTTACAAACATCATATACAAGATGCCTTTTTCCCTAACCATTTGAGCACTCCAAAATAACTGTTTGTTAGTAGATACCACTTGTTCAAGATGAGATCCCAGAAATCAGTAATCCACTGATGAAGGTCTTTCAAGCTTGTCCAACAGACACTGAAGCAATCAATCAAACACAGTTCTAAAAAACATTGACATTATGATGGTGGAAGAACAAACCACACCCGCATATCTTACAGACTCATGTGAGCAGACGCTTGTTCAGTGAAGCCCAAGAGGGAGGGATCAGCCCACACCCCCTGCTTTATCGCTTTGCATCAATAAACTCCCATTACGAACATCCTATGCAAGATGCCTTATTCCCTAAAACATTCAAACACCCCTTAGAAAGGAAACTGGCAGCATTATTCCCCTGCCCTAACCAATACATTTGCAAGCCACCTTTAAGGAAGCCTATTTCATAGATGCCCCACACCTCACAAGCAACAAAAAGATGCCCCCATTGCTAGCTAAATGTAATATTAATTTATTCATCATACTCAGTTGAATACAGATTTTTAAATTTATAATGTTCAATTCACAAATACATTAATAATATTGTATACTATATTTATAAAATAATATAATATTTATAAATATTGTATTTTACTAAAGTAAAATTACTAAAATAATAACACGGGATCACCTTGCGGTATAGTGGTGACTTGGTTGCACTATTAAAGGTACCACCAATGTTCAAATCTCCGTTTGGCACAATACAAGTGTTAATGCTGGTTTGGTTTATAAACATTATATTTTACTAATGTAATATAATAACAAGGGATCACCTTGTGGTATAGTGGTGACTTGGTTGCACAATTAATGGAACCAACCAAGGTTACAATCCCCGTTTTGGCCCAATAAAAGTGTTAACGCTGGTTTGGGCCCACCCTGGTGACTGTGCAAGTGGTTGGTGGTGGGGAGGACATTGGTGGTCAAGCTACAGATTGTTTGTGTCAGGAAGGAGGGTTTCTATGTGGTGATTAGAGGAGGTGATAATGCCTCAATTTGTTCTGAGGATGGGGTTCCCCTCCCACTAGATCAAAGAATTAATAATATTTTCAATATTGTATTTTTATAAAAACTAGAATTAATAATATTTTCAATATTATATTTTTAATAAATGTACTATTAATGACATTTATAAATATTATTAATATTGGTATACCTTTTTTTTATTTAATAAGAAATACTATATTAAATTTTTCATTTAAAAGTAGTTTTGAATACATTTTAATTTTTCACAATTTAATTGGAACTGTTTTTTATTTTTTGTAAATGGTGAAATAAAAAATGCAGGCATAGTCATGTCTATCACTTGCTGAGGGCAGATGGCAATAGAGCATGCAGCAAAGGGCAGTTTCACGGTCAGGAATTCCATTTACCTACTGTTGAAGGAACACAAAACTGGGTAGTATTAACAACTTTTGTAAACAATATATACATTGGCTAGCGGTTTTGTTAAATGAAGAACTTGAAAACAATCATCTGGTGCCTGACACTGGCATTGCCTCAATGTTCAGCTTCAAAACATATCTGTATTGAATTTCCTTAGTTGATTCTTCAGAGGTATTGGGGAACATCTAATTCCAGAAAAGATCAAAACCTGGAATCAGCAGGGAAATAGGCCAATTAACCAATATAAGATGAAATCATATTACTTGGATCCATTGGGAATGCCATATTCTTCAACTGCTGTGACTGATGTTTATCTCAAATTGAAGAATTTCTCCAGACTTAATATATTTTAGAGATAAATTTTTAGATGGAAGAGCAGTGCTTGCCTCACTTGAATCCGAGCATTCATATATATTCAGTGTAGCCAGGAAACTGGTACTATTACTAGGAAACAGGTACCATTACCAATATACAATTTTTTTCTAAAATGTAGTAAGACAGGTTTTTCCTTAGAGACAATTTCACATTAATAAATTAATAAAAATGTCAAATATACAGATATAAACCATTTGTTCTATTATTCAAAATTATATTTTTTAAATCTAAACATTATAAATCAAATTGTACATATTAAATTTTAATTTGAATATTAAAAAAATAAAGACAGAACTCTGCATCTAAGAATAAATACAGCTCTAGAACAATAAATAGTACAGCAGTAAACCAAAAAAGGAATAAACAAAAAAATTTAAAAATACAAATATTAAATTATAAATCAAAATACAAATATTCAAATAAATATAAATTTACCAAAAATACAAATATTAAATTATAAGTCAAAATACAAATATTCAAATAAATATAAATTTACCAAACACATAATTTCATTTTTCAGTATTCACTTTCACACTCACCACAGGATGAAAAAACTTAAGTGGAACACAACAGGCAAAAAGAAAGGGAAAAAAGCATTGAACTTCACAGAATACAAACCTTCCTTCATTGCTCTGCTCTACCATTTCGAGTTCTCAGGAATTGCAGCAACCAACATTACAGACTGAAGAAAGACTACTGTGGAAAAAAACAGCAATCACAATTGCATTTAATAATATTTTAAGGGTTTTTAAGAATTTTAACATTTTAAATTAAATCTAGGGATTTTGTTAGCAGATACACTGAGAAATAGTCAGGACATCTCAAAACATAAAGATGTCTCCATAAACATCTTCTGTACTGCAGACGAAAAACAGAAAGTCAGGACATGCAGCTCCCATCCATTTACACTGTTATTATGATCAGTCCATTTGAAATACTACAAGGCATGATTGCACCTCATTAGAACTCAATCTGCAGATATCACGGCCTATTTAATGCTGTCAATTAAATTTGTGGTCACTAGAAAAAGCTGCCCAAAAGCTAAACATATATTTTGCTGGGCGGTTCGCAATATAATTCACAAATTTGTAAAAGCACTAGTCTTGGAAGAGAAAATGATTTCCTCAAGCTTGTGTTTCCTGCTTCACAACCCATGAAATTTGTGCATAGCTTTAGCACCACCATGTTCACAACCAAAGCCATTTAAATTGTATGCTTCATGACTAAACATAGTTACTTATTAATTAAGCTATCACTGACACAAAGCAAACAACTTCAACATTTCACTTGACAAACTTCTAGCACACAGTACGGAACTATTTAACAGCCACTAAGAAGAAGACATAAAGATTGGTCCATTACAAAGCCACAGCTAATCATCAGAAATTAAACTAAATCTAAAAGCCCAACCTTGAGCATCTTCTTAAAGCCCACCACATGTGTTTGGCTTTCACAGAATCATACACACAGATGCCATGATCTAACAAGGGCTTCAGTCGTTTCAAATACATTTTATGATGATTAGACATCAAAAACAGTTTATAAAGTAAATCACCAAAAATCAATTGATTGCACTACATGACAGAAACCCAAATCCTGCTCTTGCCATTGGTCATATGCAGTGGCTGTAAAAAAGTATCTTCTTAACTAATATCATACCTACCATATCTACGAAATCTAATACCTTGTGGCTAACAACAAAGTGGCTAGAAAATAGAGCAACAAGGGCGCAGAGGAAAAGCCACACAATCTACAGCGGCACAGTCAAAACCTCAATACGGTCTCACTGCACGACAATTATATAACATATGATATAAAAGTCAGCACATGAATATCAAATATACACTGCACACAAAACCCTATCTGCCCTAGACTGTAACTAAATTATTCCTTCCTCTCCTGAAAGATATAAACCATTTGAGCACTCCAAATTTAAACCACCACAGATACCGAATCAAATACTTCATAGCTCAAACTCAAAGTGAATTACTTATTAACTAAAGAATTACTTGTACAGACAAAAAGTCAATGATAATTCAGATGATCCTACCAAACCCTTTACTAAAAAGGCATTCCACAAGAATTAAACACCTTGCACAATATGACATACTAAAGAAGGTCATGAGGCATTACTCTACATGAAAAGCCCATACGTGCACCTCTTCCTGACATGTTTACATCTTGCAGGAAAATCCTCCGGCACCAATATGAACCCATTTCTAGAATAAATTTTTTAAAAACTCCCATTAAAAGGTGAATTTCTCAACAACTAAGGTAGGCACAGAGCAAAAGCCATGAAATATTCACACAGAACTCACCAAACCCTTGAGATGACACCATCCACATCAATTAAACAACAGTGGCACTTTATTCAATACAATATACATTTGAAAATCAAATATTACACTGCATAACAAAGCCGTATATCCTGCACGCCAGCATATTTCTAAATAATATAAATATGCACTCCTGAAACCATTTGATACTCTGAATTAGAACTGCTCTCCCTACAAAATGTAAAGCCATGCATAACTTTATTTGCACACAGCACTCCATAAGCCTTTAATATGAAAGCGTTGCACAACAATAAAACAACGGCAGTTTATATCATTCAAAATCCAACCTCTAAATATGGAACATGAGAAACCCCTATTTCCTGCTCTCGTCAGCATGTCTGTGGCCATTAGAAACAACCACTCTTGAAACCGTTGAGCCATCTGAACTCTAAGTGTTGTTGCCACGAAATGCAATACTTCGTCACTAAATACAGATTACCTAGAGCATAAACAGTATCGCCATAAAAAGGGATAACAAATAGCCAAATACAAATCACATGACTGCACATAAATTTGAGGAAAACTCACGAGTGAACAAACCTGTAAGCCAGGGCGAGACAGGCAAATGAATTCATTCACTCCGCTGCTACTAAACAACATGAAGATAATTCATACGTCAAAGCACACGGCTTCTAAACTTCAAACATCAACCTTTATAACAAAGCCCTAAGTAACTATCACCTGCGCTTACCAGCATATGTCTACCTAGTAGAAATATCCACTCCTGAAACCATTTGATACTCCGAATTAGAACTATTATTGCTACAAAAACTAGCTATACATAATTTGCACACAGCAATCCATGCACCTTTAATATGAACTCGCTCCCCAACAATAAAACAATGACAATTTATCCATACAACATCGAACATGACAAATCCCTATTCCCTGCTCTCGTCAGCATGTCTATTGCCATTGGGAATAGCCGCTCTTGAAACCATTAAGCACTCTAAACCATTACTGCTGTCGCAACGGAATGGAATACTTCGTCGCTAACTACAGATACCCTAGAACATAACAATTATCACCATAAAACGGCATAGCAATTAGCCAAATACAAATCACATGACTACACGTAAATTTGACAATAACACGAATGAACAAACCTATCAGCCAGGGCAAGGCAAGCAAAGAATTCATTCGTTCCGCGGCTACTAATCAACATGACGATAATTCATACGAAAAAGCACAAGGCGTCTAAACATCAAACATCAAACTTTATAACAAAGCCCTAAGCAAACCGAGCAACACTTTAAATCCAACGCAAGCCCGTACAAGCCATTAAACACGACCGCAAGCTGATACAACCCAATAACTCCAGCAAATCATAACCTAATTGCAAAATCAACTGAGCTTCCACATAAACTTAACTCATCATCGAACGGCTCTATGAATTCCACAAAATCTCGCTCCGAATTCTTCCTCACGCCCTAGGAATTGATCATCTACTACTTCAAATTCCAAGCATATTTAGAGAAGGGTTGAAAGATTACATACGTGCGGGTGATTCTTCCGCCACGCCTTCCGCTCTTCCGCAAGACGACCACGAGCAATGCCGCCGGACATTTTAACCTGCGATTGCGATTGCGATTTCTCCGCTACTTCACAGGGACAACCCAATTGAACAACAAGCTGCGACTAAAGCTAAATTTCCTTCCAAAACCCTGCTTTTCCAAACACCTCTCCACACGCCAAATCATGTACATGAGAACGGCAAGATATAGAGAGAGATTTCAGAACTTACTTCCACAAAACAGCACAGAGGTGAAAAGCCCAATTTATAAACTCGTTTGAATTCTCCCGTCGGGTCCGAGAAAAGTAGGAACCTACCGTTGTTCCCGCCTATATTTTTTTATTAGCCATTATAAGATAAAAAAATAAAATAACTTGTCCGTATTTAGCCTCCAAAGTTCTAATTGGATGCCTCTGGCCACGTCATCAGAAAATGATGACGTGGAATCTCAGCCACATAACAGTGTGCGCACGTGGAATTACAACCACATAACGGTGGTCCTGACGTGGCATTAAGAGCGGCAGAAAAATAAATAAAGTAAAAGTCGTGGAATTTCTTGTATAGGGCGGGGCCCACCTTTTCATAGTCTAGATTCGAACCAATCTCTTCACAATAGGAATGAGGTAGGTATGTGCCTGCAATTTGCATGGAATAAAAAAAAAGGTGTGTTGGATCTAAACATGGAACTTCGTTGTACCCTTGGCCAAATGAGAGCCTAAAGAGGGGAATTTCTTTTCTTTCTTAGGCCCCGTTTGGTTACTAGGTTTTCGAAAACTTGGTTATGTATTTTAGGAAGATAGTTGGACCGTTTGGTTGACACGGAAGATGAATTTTCAAATCCATATTCTGCGTTTGGTTGCCAATTTAGAAATTGGAATTGGAACAGAATATGACTAGGAATATCTTTTTGTTGCGTTTGGTTGTTCATTTTCTAATTGGAATTGGAATTTGATGTAAATTTTTTTAATCTTATTTAATTAGTGAAACACAAGGATTAGAATGAGTAAAGTATTAATATTTATGATTTAATTTATTTATAATTAGACTACATTATTATTATTTTTTATTTTTGAATATTCACAGTTTTATTTTGTTAGTCAATAATAAATAAAATGATTATTATTTTTTATTTTAATTCTATTTATTAGCAAAGAAAAGTAAAAAATAATCATACATGCAATCATTTGTATGAAGTTATTTTTTGTCCCATTGTTGGAAATTGTGATCATATATATTATATATTTTTGAAAAATTGTGTAAGACAAATTTATCGTCGAATTGAATTTATTGTCAAGTTCATCCGAACTTCATAATTGTCGAACTCGAATTGAAACTTGAACCTTGTGACTTAGCCGCTAAATATGTGTGTTTGTGTCCTCTCTCTATCCCTCCCTATGTTTGTGTTCATCCACGTGATTTGGCAGAAGGATTGGACACAATAAATGTTGTTTATGCAGATGAATTATTACCTACACTATATGAGAATTCTCACATCTCTTAAGACTAGTTGCCGACACAGAGAGAGATTGTGAGGCGTGTTGTGGCTCTTGGTCGGTATCTTCAAAATCCATTGGCCATGGTTGCAACATTATATAGTCTTGGCAAAGAAATATTATCATTGAAGCTTCATTCACTGGAACATTTCCTTACTCCAGATGAAAAGTATGAAGCTGTTGAGCAGGTAATAGTTACAACAACCAACTGTAGAGGCTATGAAGCCACTTGTCTTTATAAATGCTATTGGTTTTTTTAAGGGTTAGAGGGAATGGACAAGCAGCATCCGAAAACCATGTTATGGATCCATTGGATGATACTAGAATTCATCCAAAGTCATATGAATTTGCGAAGAAAATGGCTAAGGACATATATTGTGAAGAAGTTGGACATGATATAGATGATGTGGATGAGGAAACACAAGAAATGGTTGTTGAGCATGTCAAAAATATCCTGATTTGTTAAATGCCCTTGATATTGATGAATATGCTAGAAGTGTGGAGCAATGGACATCCAATAAAAAGCAGGAAACCCTTGCTGACATAAAGAGTGAATTGTTACATGGATTTCAGGATTTGAGATCGCCATATAAAGAGCCATCCTAGGATGAGGAATTTTATCTGCTGACTGGAGAAAATGAAGAGACCCTGTTAATGGGAAAAATTGTCCCCGCAGAGTCCAAAATCATCGTATAATTTGTGATCTGGAATCAAGCTTGACATGAATAATATTGAAAGAGGAGCTTTCTGATGATCTAGATATAGATCCTTTAGAAAAAATTGCAGAAGGCAGCATCCTTACCTGTTGGGTGAAAACTATGACAAAAGTGAAGTACCTAGTTGAGTTAACTTGCAAAGAGAGTTCACTAAAGAATGATAACTATCAGGGTGCATAGGATAAGGATAAGGAGGTTAAGGATCCATATTTTGCGGAAGAGGATTCCATTTCACGAAGTGAACAAGAGAATGAAACCATTAAGTTCCTAACAGATAAAGAGCCAGGGGAGAGTATTATCCGTCCAAGCTTGAAAGGGCCTACTCACTTGATTCTAAC
Source organism: Cupressus sempervirens (assembly GCA_028749045.1). Classification (NCBI taxonomy): domain Eukaryota; kingdom Viridiplantae; phylum Streptophyta; class Pinopsida; order Cupressales; family Cupressaceae; genus Cupressus; species Cupressus sempervirens. Next base: position 44,795,060 of record CM053788.1, on the reverse strand, counting down.
ACTGAACATTTTCAATGGAGTTTATGCACACAAGGATATTGTGGAGGGAGGAAAAGACCAAAAGGATTTTGCTAGCTATCTTCGACTTGGAAAATACTTTCAATTGGGGAGGAGACATTTGAAGATCTTGATGAGGTCATAGACAAATATATATTCAAGAGAGGATAAGATATTTCAGTATTTCGTTCTACTGTTTGGTGAGTCGTAAAACACACATCAACAGACACCTTTCTACAGATGCAGGAACACACAAGCTCCTCTCTCTCTCTCTCTCTCACTCTCTCCCTCTGTCCCTCTGTCCCCCCTTCTTATCCCGCACTCTCTGCCCCTCTATGTATCTCTCCTTTTTAATAAATTTATTAAGTTACTTAATTATTCAACAAAATATGCAACTAAATTTTACGTGAAATATTATATAGGAAAAAATATACCATTTTACATTCACATACATTAAACATTTGATGATAACTTTAACAAGAAAAATGATGCTTTGTTAATAATTGCTCTTAAAAAATGTGGAATTTTGGCAATATAGATTTTACATGCAATTTTAAAAAAAAGATCATGAAAATCATTAATCATATAAATCATATTTTAACATCATGAAATTCTAATAATGAATTTCACATAATTACTACAATATGAAAACTTGCTAACTTGATAGAACAATATCCATGATTTGATGGTGGTGTGAAAACACACCGTTAAACACGAAAACACTGAGAAATCCACGATGTATGCCTTTATGCCCCACATTCGACGACACACCGTTACATACGAAAACACTGAGAAATCCACGATGTATGCCCTTATGCCCCACATTCGACGGCAACCCTCTCATGCTGCTCAATCTTCCCATTACTGTTTGTATTGTTAGATGGTCAATCCTGCATATATGAACTAAACATGCTTGAAAAATTAAAACCTGATTTTTTTTTAATGGAATACACCAAGGAGTGGCATCAAAAATATTGATCGTTTACAAACACAGTAAACAATCATCAGATAGCTCATTTTTTATCAGCATGTGTGGTCTTGCAATATTAGCAAATCAAGAGCAATAAAAAAATACAACAGAAAGACACTTTATCAATACTGTTGACAATCTTGTCAAGAAGCACGTACATAGGAAACCAAACTGTGGAAAAAAAAATAAGAAATTTAAAAAATATCCAAGCAAATTAGGAATATACATATAACATGGGACATAATCATGACTGTACAATCATCTACCAAAAATCCTCAATACTTTTGATAATCTTGTCAACGAGAACATACATAGGAAATCAAATAGGGACAAAAAGACAAAAAAAAAAAAAACATATGCAAGCAAATTAGGACTATAGATATAACATAGGACAGAATCATGAACTATACAATCATCTAGCAATTCACATTTCTATATGCTTTCAAGTTCTACAATTGAGCATTCGTCATTTGCCACTCCTTGTGTATTCCACGTATGTATGGTTCAAATATAACTCTAATTAACAATGCAATGAACAACTATACCAAACGTTTACGGGATCATAAACTACATGTTGTGAGAGATCAATGCAATACCATTAAACAAAGCCAACTAACCCTCTGGAATTATTTCACATGCCAATCGTGTGAATGCCAATGAAATGAACAACTAAACTATGTACTGACCAATGCCAATCATGTCAATGAAATGAATGACTAAACTATGCATATATCAAGTATGTATACATACGTACATACATGCGTGAACATACATATGCACAGACATACATATATACGCACATACATACATACATACACATGTACATACATGTGTACATACATACACACGTACATACATACATACGCACATACATACACACATACATACATACATGCTTAGCAAAATAGAAAAAAAGTGCTCAGTAATGATTTCCAATATAGTGTTGTGACAGATCAATGCAATACCATTACACAAAGCCAATTAACCATCTGGAATGACTTCACATGCCAATCGTGCGAATGCCAATGAAATGAACAACTATCCTGCGTATTGACCAATGCCAATCATGTCAATAAAATGGATGACTAAACTATGCATAGATCAAGTTTGTATACATATGTACATACATGTGTGTACATACATATGCACATACATACATACATACGTACATACATGTGTGTACATACATATGCACATACATACATGCATACGTACATACATGTGTGTACATACATACATACGCATATACATACATACATGCTTAGCAAAATAGTAAAAATGTGCTCAGTAATGAGTTCCAGTATAGTGTTGTGAGAGATCAATGCAATGCATAGATCAAGTATGTATACATGCGTACATACATGTGTGTACATACATACTGTTTGTTTCAAATCTGTTTAGCAAAATAGTCAATATGTGCTCACTAATGAATTCCAATATAGTGCTATGACAGATCAATATCACTGAAATGGACAACTAAACTTTGTAACAGTTTCTTGCCAGTAATGAGTTCTAGTATAGTGCTGTGAGAGATGAATGCAATACCATATAAATAGAGCCAATTCATAAGCTATGTATAGATCAATGGCAATCATGGCTTTTATCTAGACATAATCAATATGTGCTCAATATGTGCTCAATAATGAAATTTACAAGTATATCACTAGCTTTTATCTATACATAGCTGACCTATACATAGTTTATCATGCTTCTATTTCTATCTGCTATTTGCTTAGCATAGTCAATAGATGTGGTAACTATTTGTCTCAAATCTATTTAGCAGAATAATCAATATGTGCTCACTAATAAATTCTAGTATGGTGCTATGAGAGATCAATACCAGTGAAATGAACAACTAAACTTTGTAACAGTGTCTGGCTGTTTGTGTCAAATCTGTTTAGCAAAATAGTCAATATGTACTCAATAATGAATTCCAGTATGTGCTCATGTGATTACTTGTATATATCATAATGCCAATCATAATAGCAAAACATGGCAATTATGCTTTTATCTATACATAGTTGACCTATACATAGTTTATCATGGTTCAAATCTGTTTAGCAAAACTGTCTAATATATGCTGTAACAGTTTGTTTAGAATCTGTTTAACAAAATAGTAAATATATGCTCACTAATGACTTCCAATATAGTGCTGTGAGAGATCAATGCAATACCATTAATCAAAGTGAATCATGCCAATGAAATGAACAACTAAACTATGGATATATCAAGTATGTATAGATCCATGTAAAATCATTCAACATACTTATGATGTCATAAACTATGTACAGATCAATGCAATACCATTAAACGCAGTCAACTCATAAACTATGTATGGATACATGGAAGATCAATGGCAATCATGGCTTTTATCTATACATAGTTGACATATACATAGTTTATCATGGTTCAAATCTGTTTAGAAAAACAATCCAATACATGTTGTAACAGTTTGTTTAGAATCTATTTAACAAAATAGTAAATATATGCTCACTAATGACTCCCAGTATAGTATTGTGAGAGATCAATGCAATACCATTAATCAAAGTGAATCATGCCAATGAAATGAACAACTAAACTATGGATATATCAAGTATGTATAGATCCATGCAAAATCACTCAACATACTTATGACGTCATAAACTATGTGCAAATCAATGCAATACCATTAAACGCAGCCAACTCATAAACTATGTATGGATACATGGAAGATCAATGACAATCATGGCTTTTATCTATACATAGTTGACATATACATAATTTATCATGGTTCAAATCTGTTTAGCAAAACAGTCCAATACATGCTGTAACAGTTTGTTTAGAATTTGTTTAACAAAATAGTAAATATATGCTCACTAATGAGTTCCAGTATAGTGTTGTGAGAGATCAATGCAATACCATTAATCAAAGTGAATCATGCCAATGAAATGAACAACTAAACTATGGATATATCAAGTATGTATAGATCCATGCAAAAATCATTCAACATACTTATGACATCATAAACTATGTACAAATCAATGCAATACCATTAAACACAGCCAACACATAAACTATGTATGGATACATGGAAGATCAATGACAATCATGGGTTTTATCTATACATAATTTATCATGGTTCAAATCTGTTTAGCAAAACAGTCCAATACATGCTGTAACAATTTGTTTAGAATCTGTTTAACAAAATAGTAAATATATGCTCACTAATGACTTCCAGTATAGTGCTGTGAGAGATCACTAATTAAATAGTCAAAATGTGCTCAATAATGAGTTCCAATATAGTGATGTGAGATTGATATAGTTTTAGTTTAGTGCTATTAGAGATTAATGCAAAACCATTGAATAGAGTAATCATGCAGCATAAGTCATTGCAATCCAGTCAGTAGCTGAAATAGCTAAATGGTACCAAATGTCATTGCAATCCACTCCACTCTCTCCACCTCATCCATCATCAAGAACCCTTTGGCTCTTTCACGTTGAAGTACGAAGGTATCATGTGCTTTCACGAAAATTGCTCGACTCAGTCCAAGGACAGCTTTGAGAGCAATATATGCAGCAGTCAAAATATTATCATCTTCAGATTTATCCACTTTTACAATCAGAGGCTTAATGAGGCCATCTTTCAGTTCCTTCATAGTTTCGCATATCACATCCAATGATGCAGCCAAAGATGTCTTCTTCCTCTTTCCCCTCCTTGATGATGATGGTGGAGGAGTCCCTCTAGCACTTGCACTCGACTGATTGGAATGATATAACTCTTCATCAATATCTGGTTGGCTGTCAAGAGGTGTACCACAATTGCTATCATCCTCATCAAGCACATTAAATGCATCATTCATAGGGTGCCCTTCTTCAGCATCAAGGGGTGTTGTAGATGTGAACCCTTCAGCAATGTCATTACCGACAATTACAGCCAACTCATTGAAATATTGGAAAGGTGACCTCTTATACATTTTTGCATTTTTGAATTCTCTCCTCTACATATAAGCATTAATAGATGGATTAGGTTGTAAGTTTTTCATTATTAAAATAAGAAGGAAAAATTTCTTCAATGAAAAGAGTACAAAGATGATCCTACCTTCAAAAGGTCATCCCACACTGAATCCTCAGCATCCACAGTTTGAGTTTCTTCATTCCAAGCTAACCCACTTGTATTTTTCAAGTCCTTCATTACTTTATATCCTACTTTCCATTTTTTTAGCTTATTCTTAAAATGATCTCGTGACAGATTCGAGTTCATCGCTGCATTGAATGTCCTCTCTATCGCAGTCCATGCCTCTTTTTTAAACCCACCTTCACCTTTCCGTCCGAGATGGACTTGTTCAAGGAGCAAGTCTAAAAACTTGCGTTCCATCGATTTTGTCCACATTTTCTTCTTTGAAGAAGAAGATTTGTTGCTCACAGCGAGGGATCCATCTATATCACTCAAAGTAATGGGAGAACACATCTGTTTCACATGATCATATCCGTCCATGCTCATCATGAGCTCGGTATATGCCATTGTGTACTCCTTCCTGTATTTCATTTAGATTTGAAATAGAAAATCTTTAACTATCAATTTGTAATACGTCATAATGGAACAAGGCTAACATATTGAATAGGTAAACGTATTACGATTTAAAGTAATCATACGACTGAAATTGAAAGTTATTGCTCTTTAAATTTAAATGGAATGCAGCAAGCAGTAACATCAGAAAAATAGGATTTTCAACGAATTCGTTGTTCTCTTCTTACTAGTGGGCTTATGATCTTCATCATTTGGTACTCCTTGTTGTATTTCATTTAAAATTGAAGATGATAAACTTTAAATATCATTTTTTAATACATCCTAATGCAATGAGGCTAACATTTAATAAACTTGAAAGAATTTAACTGAAGATGATACACATTTTAATTGATGATAACACATCAACATCAAAAAAACTACCAGTAAGACAAAATGGTGATATCAATGGCAAGTAAATAGTCATGAGCCCCATTATGAAGCATGTTATTGTACTTTCTCAATGCAAAGATGTATAATAATTGTGCTTTCTTGCATTTAAATCAATGTAATCTATATTTCAAGTTGAATTGTGTATTGCAGATATGATCAACAATTTTTGTACATAATGTAGGTGTGAAATTGAAAGTTAATGTTCTTTTTATTTAATTAGAATGTAGCAAAGACTGATATCAGAATAACGAAATCAAACACCATCATTGTATATGCATACATCAATTTAATCATATAAAGCACATTGCCTTCTAATAAATCATTTATTCTCGAGATCTATAATCTTCCCACATCCTATTTGCTATATCTTCTCGAAATTGGGCCCACTCATTTCTATCCTCCTGAGACAACCCATATGTCTCAAGTAGTGGCACCTCTATCCCATCACGATCATCTTCCTCTTCAATAGCTTCTTCTGATGGAAGGCCATCCTCTATCGTAATGAAATTGTGAAGTATGCAACATGCTAAAACAATATAGGATTGTGTCATGATATCATAAGACGTTGCATGTCTTAAGATTGGAAAACGCTGCTTCAGAATACCAAATGTACGTTCTACTGCATTTCTAAGAGAGGAGTGTCGATGGTTGAACAACTCATGTGCAGAGTTTATTGGGTTTTCTCTTGACCACTCTTTCAAGTGGTAGCGTGTACACCGATAAGGAGCGAGAAATCCAGGTGCATTTGGATATCCAGCATCCACGAGATAATATTTTCCTATATAAAGAAAGTATATTGTCAATACTTGAACCATTTAGCATAACCTTGAGTATATTAAAATGTGATTTGGCTTACCAGGGGGAACTACAAGTGGATCTGATCTGGATAGAGCTGAGGCTAGAACACGGCTATCTGCAGCAGAGCCTTCCCAACCAGCAAGGCAATACTGAAACTTATAATCAAAGGAGCAGACACCCATAACATTTTGCGATAGGTTCCCTTTTCTATCACGATATTTACCCTGTATGTCGACATCAACTCGCACTGGAATATGGGTACCGTCGATGGCTCCAATGCAATCCTGTGGGATATGATACACTGATCAAATGTATGCTCAAGTAATAATAAGATAAGGACAACATTCTAGACAATAAACTTGTAATAATGTGTGATTTACCTTGAAGAATGGTTCAAAACGATCCTTCCCACTAATTTCAGGAGGAGTGCCTGGACTAGGTGGTATGAAGTAATCTCTATGAAGGGCTAAGATAGCCATCAAAACCTTGTGGAAGTACCGACTGACTGTCTCTCCTGAGTGCCCAAAGTTATGGGCAATCTTGCGGTCCCTTAGATTGTGCCCAAGGGTGTGGAGGAACATCACTAGTTGTTCCTCTAACTTCAAGTGGATCGTATCTCTCAAGCTTCCTTTCAGCCTCAGAATACGAGCTAGAGAAAAGAAGGCTGCCCTACTCATCCGAATCTGATCATGACAATCCACCTCATTCGAATGAATAATGTCTCTACAAAAGGAATTTCCTTTTCTTATTCGTTTACCCATTTGACTACCTTCTCGGGCTACTAGTACTTTGGCTATGCCAACAAAAGCAAAAAGAATTGTGAGAATGCGGGTGTATGTGGTCTTCCTAACTATGCTTCCTTGGACCTCTATACTCTCCATAGGATCCATCAGTGACCTGAAATGTGGACAATTTAAACACTATCAGTTATGAAATATCAACTATCACCTATCGAGATACAACATGATTATTTGCTAGCCTCATTGCATTAAGAAGTCAATTATTTATTCAAATACAACAAGGAGTACCAACTACCGAGGATCATAAGCCCATAAAGAACAAATTACAATGTGTCATTATACTCCATGTAATCTATCTATACCAATGAAAGCATAATATTGATTCCATTTGTCTATATGTATACACACATGTATGTATATATGTATGTGCACACACATGTATGTATGCATGTATGTACGTACACACACACACACATGTATGTATGCATGTACGTACGTACACACACATGTATGTATGTGTGTATGTACATACACACACATGAATGTATGTATGTATGCATGCATGTATGTACATACACACACACATGTATGCATGCATGTACGTAGACACACACATGTATGTATGCATGCATGTACGTACACACACAAGTATGTATGTGTGTACGTACATACACACACATGTATGTATGCATGTACACACATGTATAAATGTACAGACACATGTATGTATGTACACATACACATGTACAAACTATAACTTGAATTTGGGCTTTTATGAATGTGTTTTAATAAATCGTCGGGTCCGCTAAAACTGAGGCTCGTCTTTTAGAAGATGAAAAGTAGCATAGTTGGCAATAGGAATAGAGTTTCTTTCTGCATTGATCTATACATAGTTTGAAATCATGGCTTTTATCTATACATAGTTTATGACCTCATAAGTATGTTGAATGATTTTGCATGGATCAATACATACTTGATATATCCATAGTTTAGTTGTTCATTTCATTGGCATGATTCACTTTGATTAATGGTATTGCATTGATCTCTCACATCACTATACTAGAACTCATTGGACTATTTTGCTAAACAAATTTGAACCATGATAAACTATGTATAGGTCAACTATGTATAGATAAAAGCATGATTGCCATGTTTTGCTATTATGATTGGCACTATAATATATACAGGTAATCAAATGATCACATACTGGAATTCATTATTGAGCACATATTGAGCACATATTGAGCACATATTGATTATGTATAGATAAAAGCCATGATTGCCATTGATCTATACATAGTTTATGATTTGGCTCTATTTAATGGTATTGCATTCATCTCTCACAGCAGTACACTAAAACTCATTACTAGCAAGAAACTGTTACAAAGTTTAGTTGTTCATTTCACTGGTATTGATCTCTCACAACACTATACTGAAAGTCATTAGTGAGCATATATTGACTATTTTGTCAAACAGATTCTAAACAAACTGTTACAACATATATTGGACTGTTTTGCTAAACAGATTTGAACCATGATAAACTACGTATAGGTCAACTATGTATAGATAAAAGCCATGATTGCCATGTTTTGCTTGATTGGCACTATGATATATACAGGTAATCACATGAGCACACACTAGAATTCATTATTAAGCACATATTGAGCACATATTGATTATGTATAGATAAAAGCCATGATTGACATTGATCTATACATAGTTGATTCATACATAGTTTATGACTTGACTCTATTTAATGGTATTGCATTCATCTCTCATAGTAGTATACTAGAACTCATTATTGGCAAGAAACAGTTAGAAAGTTTAGTTATTCATTTCACTGGTATTGATCTCTCACAGCACTATACTGGAATTTATTAGTGAGCACAAGTTTATGACTTGGCTCTATTTAATGGTATTTCATTCATCTCTCACAACAACATACTAGAACTCATTACTGGCAAGAAATTGTTACAAAGTTTGGTTGTTCATTTCACTGGTATTGATCTCTCACAGCACTATAGTGGAATTTATTAGTGAGCACATATTGACTATTTTGCTAAACAGATTTAAAACAAACAGCCAGAAACTGTTACAAAGTTTAATTTTTCATTTCACTGGTATTGATCTCTCACAGCACTATACTCGAATTTATTAGTGAGCACATATTGACTATTTTAAAAACAGATTTGAAACAAACAGTTACGTTTGAATGAACCAAAAAAACTTAAAAAAATCCAGTATGCAAAGGTGGGTGTGAGAGGAGAACCGTTTACCGCCGCCGTTGTTCAAAGTGGAGAAGAGAAATCGCAAAAAATGCCACGGCCACAGAAAACCCACAAACCAGAAACCCTCGCAAACCACGACCATAGAAAACCCACAAGCCCAACAAACGCAGCAAACCAAAAACCCTCGCCTTCGCACAACAGAGCACGAAAACAATACAACTGTCGTCTTCCAAAAAACCCAATTTGTTCTTCCAAAAACCTAAGGCGGATTCGGCGCACCCGAAGATTTATTCAAACGCATTCATAAAAACCCAAAACCTGGTTTTCATTTCAACTTCCACCTATTTCTTGGAAGAAATTTTTTCCAATTTTTGAGCGAAATTGGCAGACGAAACCCGAAACCGGGTTATGCGTTTGATGAACCAAACGCCACCGTTTTCTTCCATAACCCAGTTTTGGCGCTGAAAACCCTATTCCGCACCCGGTATTCCCGCAACCAAACGGGGCCTTATGGAAACAATGGCATCTATAAAATAATGTTGTTACTTGTTTTATTATAGGAGTATATATATTAAAAATTGTATCATTGACTAAATTTTTAAAAAATGAAAATACAATAAGATTTTTTGAAATTTTCAACATTTGATCTTCATAATTTGTATATTTTGTAATTGAAAATAACAATTTTTTTTAGAAAATTATGTTGTGTATTTGTGAATTTGAAAAAGAATCATGTTTACTTTTTTTTTCTCTTTGGTGCATTTTGTCTCGAGATTAGCCAGCGCCTATATATAGGACAAATTTAGTACCAATGTCAAGACTTCTCTAATTATCTTGTGTTTTTTATTTATGGGAGCTTTTGAAATTAGTTATTTGAATAATTTTATAATATAAGAGTGTACATTTATTATAATATAAGAGTGTACATTTATTATAATTAGAATATGAAAGTCAAGCCTACTCTATTTTTTATCTTTTGATTTTTAATAGGAACATACATTTATTGCATATAGAGTATGAAAGTTGAGCCCACTAGAACTATTATCTTTATTGCTTTCGACTAGCAGGTTCAATTAATATTTATTATTATTATTTTATATAGTATTTTATAATGATAAGAGTATATATTTATAACAAAGTCTCTTCTAATTATCTTTATTAGTAAATATTTATTATGATAATTGTTTTTATATAATATTTTATAGTGGTAAAACTATGTGTTTTCTATAAATAGAGTATGAAAGTCAAGCTTTATCTAATTGTCTTTATTAGTTTCTATTAAGAGTTCTAAAATTGATATTCTTTATGTTAATGTTATAATTCTTAGGATAAATTATATATTATATATGAGATATATAAATAATATATGATAAATATTATATATGGAATTATTCACACACACACACACACACACACACACACACATATATATATATATATTGTAATGATCTCATCTTTTAGCTCTCACATTAAATTAATTTCTTATAAAGTCATTCAATTAAAAATTAAAAGGTGACTTTGTATTTAATTAATTTAATTATTATTTACAAGGGAGTAGTTTCTAGGGTATTTATTAATTATTGGAAGAATGGAAGCCTCTCGTAATTTAATTAATTATTGCCAAAGAAGAATTTCTGGGGTATGCATTAATTATTGGAAGGAGAAGCTTCTAGCTCTTGCAATTAATTAATGTTTAGTTCCTTCCAGAAGGATGAAGAAAAGGATAACAGGAGCATAACAGGCGAATGGATATGATGTTGCAGCTTATGGCTAGATAGATGGGCATCAATATTGACAATCTGTATGTTGCTCTAGTGCAGAAAGAAGTTGTTTCCTCAGGTGGGATCGAGACACATATAGAGCCACCTAGCTCTGATGCTAGTGATATGGAGTACATCGATGTGGGATTAGAAGAATGCAAGGATACTATCATATCAATAGCCACTTCTATGTCAGTTGAACCATCCAACGAGGAGTTTGGCAGTATGCATGCGGTTGTAGATGTGTGCTCTGATGATAGTACACTTGTTATTGCTAATGAGGTGAGCAATATAGTGATAGAGTCATATTATACTATCGATCAACAAAGTGTTAATGTTCACTCTTGGGATAGTACTATGTTCAACATGGATGCAACATTGTCTTGTGACAATCTGATGTTTGAGGCTGATGTTGATCATTCACCTGAGTGGAGTTGGGCTCAGTTTTCACCATCTACAAAGATTCAGTTTTGTGTTGCAGCAGTTGGGAGGAAGAGGTTTCATAGATCTTCTATGGAGCCGCCTTCTGGTGACATCCAGACTTATACTTCATCAGCACAAGTTTTGGGAGCTAACTTGCAGGACATGTGGTTGGTCTTAATGATGTTCATTTGCGGTTTGTTTAATGTATATATGGATATCACATATTACTTCAATTGGGATCTAGGTGGAGGTTGGAGTTCATTATGTTGCTTAATTGCTTGAGGACAAGCAATTTCAAGGAGGGCAGATTTGTAATGATCCCATCTTTTAGCTCTCACGTTCTCCAAAGTCTAAGTGGAGGATAAGAAAAAATTAAATTAATTTCTTATAAAGTCATTCAATTAAAAATTAAAAGGTGACTTTGCATTTAATTAATTTAATTATTATTTACAAGGGAGTAGCTTCTAGGGTATGTATTAATTATTGGAAGGACGGAAGCCTCTCGTGATTTAATTAATTATTGCCAGGGAGGAATTTCTGGGGTATGCATTAATTATTGGAAGGAGAAGCTTCTAGCTCTTGCAATTAATTAATGTTTAGTTCCTTCCAGAAGGATGAAGAAAAGGATAAATAGGGCTGAAAGTTTCATTGCTGATCATCGAATGATTATGACTTGCATTTGATAAGAGATTGGATGTGTGAATCACACTCCTTTTTGGGCAATAGAGGACGTTCATTCTCTGTTGTAACATTCTACACGTCATTCCCTTAGAGTTTGACCTTTGGAATACATATCTTTGTAATTGATTGTAGCATTCTCAGCATTAATATAATTTCACCCTTGGTTTAGCTTTTGGGCATTCCTGGGTGTCCATTATATATATATATATACATATGTACATATATATATACATATATATGTGTATATACATACATACATAGATGTATGTATGTATACATACATACATCTATGTATGATATATATATATATACATATATACATACATATATGTATGTATGTATGTATATATGTGTATATATATATACATATATACATACATATGTATGTATATATGTATGTGTATGTATATATGTATGTATATATATGTATATATATATATGTATGTATGTATGTATGTATATATATATATACATATATACATACATACATACATACATACATACATATATACATACATATATACATACATATGTATGTATATATGTATGTATGTATGTATGTATGTATATATATATATATACATACGTATGTATATATATACATGTATGTACATATACATACATACATATATAGGGTATATTACTTATGTTATATCTATAATTAATGTAAGTTAATTTATTAAAGAGACATGTCTCTTCAAGAGACATGCCTCTTTATATCACTTTATTTCGCATTGTAACTTAAAACACACATAAAATATCCACAATTGCTATTACAAGTTAAATAATAGATTAATGGATCTTATCTTTAACATGGTATCAGAGCAAGTTCGATTTCAAGGAAAGCTAGAGTAATTTTATAAACACCACAATGAAGGCTACAGGAAAATGATTCAATCTCCAAAATATTGAAGTCAGTGAAGAATAACTTTAAACTTAATTATTCTGGTAGCTTATCAAGCCCTAGACTTCTACAATTGTGACTGAAAATAATCTATAGGGATGTATCTATAAACAAACAAATTTTTGGAAGATAAATTTATCGGCACCAATGTAAATCGTTGAAGTATGATTCCATTAAATAAAGTATGTGAGATTTGTGGATTTTGATACATTTGAATTTACAGGAAGTAGTAAGGGATGACATATTTGTGTTATTAAGATTTATTCAAACCCTTTGCATGAATATTATTGCTAAAGGAAATTTTATTGTGATGGAAATTAAGTTTCTAATCCTTATATATTGTTGTGAGTGTTAATTGCAGTGGGGCTCAATAAATTATTGCCATGGAAGCTCAGAAATTTGACGGCACCATTATTCTTTGGTGCACAACTCATTCTTGGAAATAAATCTGCCCAAACAATGCAATATGCTCAGGTTGAAACTTTATATAGCACTGTGATTTCATCTTATTAATGAAATCACTTTAAAGGAATTATTCTTATCTGGAGTGAGTTAAGAGTTTTTATCATGAACAACAGTGTAAAGGGATATAAGAGGTATGAGATATTATGTGGGATAAAGTGCAGAAATCAAACCAGAATATAACAAGGAAAATGCATGTTGTCTACAACGATAGAAAATATAACACAAAGTCGTTTTATGTTTGCTATGAAATGACGAAACTCTTTGCCAAGTTTAAAGAAAAGGAAATTTTGCCTTATACGATGAAGAATATTTGCATTAACAAGATAGTTCATGCACAAAATAGTATTTGGTAATTGTGTGAAGTCCACGTGTAGAGAAGAAGTTGATGTGAAGGTGGCCATATTTGGCACAAGTTTCATCAAACATGGAGACCACATGGACACCATATATTAGGACGAATTAAAAACTTTATACATGACAGGCTCATACACATCATGTTTCCAACCAGTAAAATATTAAATTATCAGAGAGATGTAGCTGATGTGACATCTCAATGTTTTTGGTTGTTGTTACTATTTCCCCCAACACGGGTTTACACTATGCAAACTATCTATGAAAGAAAGTTATTTGTGAATATATACCTACAACTGTGCATGAGGAAATATATGCAATAAGCATAAGTAAAAATATTGGATAACTAAACTCAAGAATCCGCAAGAGATCTCTGACCTTTGCAATAATTCCAAGGACCACCATTGTGGGATTTTCTTCATCAAGCCCCGAGAATCAATTACAGATTAAGCCCTTCTCATTCTTTTTGTGGTGACGTTGCACGTCTCTACCACCTGATCCTCACAATCTTCAAAGAAACATCCTCTATAGTTGAGCATGAGATTAGATCATGCCACTTGCGATTGGAGGGAAGCGCATTGTGCATGCACTGCAGACATAAACATTCAATCTGGAGTCTGAGCTCTTCTAGTACCTGAGCACAAGCTCAGAGCAATAAATTTGATCACAGGCAACATAACATTGATCGATGCATGCCATTGGACACATTGACTTTACACCCAAAAGCTTTGTATTGATATTTGTTATCAACCAGTATTTGAGATTAGCCCATAGAGGTGTCTCAGATCTGGTGATTCTATTGATTTCAAGCACCTACATTGGAGAGGAATCGATTCAACTTGGACATGTTGCAAGAAAAAGGCCACATTAGCAAATCATTTGATGTTGGTGACAATAGCTAGGCAATCCTTGATTTTGTAACTTCAAAGGCCTCACTTGCAATCATCCAAACATGTTTTCAAATATGTGCTTTGAAATTGCATGAAGGACATGTGAAGTGCAAGATCATTTGCATGATTTAAATGCAATGTAGACGAGTGGAAATTTTACATTGTGTGGGGAATAGTAACCAATGTTTCATTTCTATTATTTGATAAATTCTTATATGGAGGCATTTTATGATTTGATACATATGAACCTTCATTGGAGCTACTTGTAACAAGGATGTTGACATACTGACAAGTATTTATTATCATTTAGTATTATATTTATCTAATCATTATAATATCTCCCTTACTTGTATTTTTTATATGAGCATTTGCTTTGATATTTTTGTCTGAGAATGTTATTTCAGGAAGAGGGAGATGTCAGAGGATAGAAACTATCAAAGTTTCAAATTTAATCCATCCTTAGTGGGGAGATGATTCAAAAGGGGAGATGATTGAAAAGAAGAGTCGCCTCTCAAACAATCTAAGAAGGAAAAGAAGAATGGTACATTAAGCATGCTACCAAATATTGTGTATGACTCAATCTCATGTCATATATGGATCATGCTAGATAATGTGTCTTCAGAAGAAAGATAACTTCTATGATTGGGATCATCTAAGATTAAACATCTAGAGGACTTGTTTAGGTTGACCATCAAGGATTATATAGAGAGAAGATGTCGAGATGACTACAATCTTATGACCCACTTAGGGCTAGCTCTATGATGTACCAACATAAGAGAAGTATTTCCCATCCTTGGATAATGCTCATTAGCTCATGCTATAACATTGGGATGAAAAATCTTATGTAGTACAATAATAGGAGTGGAGATATGACATTGGCATGGCAGTTAATGCCTTGTTTGATGATGGAGATGATATAAGAAATGGTCGATATCATGACTTATAAAGACCTAAGGACTACTAAATAAAAGATAAGTTTTTTTTTGTGCTTAATTAATTCATATGAATTTTAGTTATTAATTCATGCTATAACTATGGGATAATAAATTGTGTATGCTTCTATTATTGGAATTTCCCTTCAAGTATAGTTTAATTTCATGAAATATTTGTAATCTCTTTCTAATATTGCTTTAGAATGGAAATTATTTACGAAAAAGAGCTTCATGCTTGCATTCTTGGGATTGAGTGAATGATTGAAAACATTTTCTTGAAGAGAAGGAAATAATATTCAAAAGGAGTTTAACATTCCTTGATGCATGAACATGGAGCTTCATAAGGAAGCCATGTTAGCATGAATGCTTGATGTAATCAAAACTGGGGATAAGTTCCTAATTTAGTACATTTATTGATGTTACTATGAATCAAGGTTGGAAGGCATTATGCAGAGATCTAGCCTATAACATTTCTAGATAGATGGATACTTGTTAAACTAGGGAAGCATGACATGACTTGATACTAGGAGGTTAGAAGGATGATGTTAGATTTAGAGGGAGTCTCACACTTCTTCAGAGGAAACCCTATGCTAAGAAGTCAGAAAAAATGATATTAGACTTAGAGTGAGTTTTGACACTTTGCTAGTGACCTTGATGGGGTGGTCAAAAGGTTATTGTTTCTTGTGAAGAAGAATATCCAAGTACAATCCCTTGTAATGTATTATCATCTATGAGAGATAAGTTTGAGGTAGAAATCTTATTCTCTGGTATGTTTCATGGTGGATGTTATGACAATACCACATGGCAATATCTATGGTGACTTCATGTGAACTTTCTTGTTATGTGTGTACATGTTTGCCCCTTGTGTACATTATGAGGAAGTGACGACTTTCAAATGATACCACTTGTATTTGGAGAAGTTATTGAAAGGTGACAACCTTACAATAACTTGTATCATGATATACATTTTGTGTAAATGTTGAAATAAATCATGAAAGGTTGTATCTTATAAATCAACAACCAGGTGTTAGATGTCATTAATTTGACTATCTCCAAGTTGTTTGTATAGATATATTTTAGGTACTTGGTGAATATCTTGCCTTGATATTCTGATAGGTCATTACCACATTGAGTACTTGGTGAATATCATCTGGCTAATGTTCTGATAGGCCATTACTTAGAGTACTTGGTGAATATCATTTGATTGATGTTCTGATAGGCCAATGCTCATGTTACCTAATATGATATCAAATAGTAATTGGTGGATATCATGTGTTAGTATTTTGATAGACCAATACTTATATGATATCATATACTAGAAATCATCTGATCAAAGATCTCTTATATTTATTATTCTTGATATATTACCTATGGTATAATATTTATGTGTTTTGTCCTTCATTAAGGGGGAGTGTTAATGTTATAATTCATCAAATAAATTTTATATATATATATATATATATATATATATATATATATATATATATATATATATATATATATATATATATATATATAACAATTAATGATATACATTTTGTGTAAATGTTGAAATAAATCATGAAAGGCTTTATCTTATAAATCAACAACTAAGTGTTAGATGTCATTAATTTGACTATCTACAAGTTGTTTGTATAGATATATATTTAGGTACTTGGTGAATATCTTGCCTTGATATTTTGATAGGTCATTACCGCATTGAGTACTTGGTGAATATCATTTGGCTAATGTTCTGATAGGCCATTATTTAGAGTACTTGGTGAACATCATTTGATTGATGTTCTAATAGGCCAATTCTCATGTTACCTAATATGATATCAAATAGTAATTGGTGGATATAATGTGTTGATATTCTGATAGGCCGATCTTATATGATATCACATACTGGAAATCATCTGATCAAAGATTTCCTATATTTATTATTCTTGATATATTGCCTATGGTATAATATTTGTGTGTTTTGTCCTTCTTCATTAAGGGGGAGTGTTAATGTTATAATTATGTCGATATATATATATATATATATATATATATATATATATATATATATATATAGAGAGAGAGAGAGAGAGAGAGAGAGAGAGAGAGAGAGAGAGAGAGAGAGAGAGAGAGAGAGAGAGAGAGAGATTACTAATGTTATATCTATAACTAATGTAAGTTCATATATTAAAGATGCTTCTTTATATCACTTATATATTCATCTGTATAGTAACTTGGAACACATATAAAATATCCACAAGTGCTATTACAAGTTACATAACAGATTAATGTATCTTATCTTTAACACTTTATTTCAGTTCCCTTTATGATATTATTGGTATAGATATCTTAAACATACCTATACCTACATTTATTAATTTGAAATTAGTTGATTTACTTAAAAGGTATTTTATTTGGCATGTTAATAGCTCCCAGTTGCTAATCTTTCTTCTCTACAATGGAAAAATGTAGAATGGATCAAACCCGAGAAGAAAGGATAAAAGACAATTTTGATTGGAGCTTCAAAAAGGACCCCTCGTTCATCAAGAGCAAGTTGTGTTTCAAAGGATGAGAGATGCAATATGTTGGCATTAGAAATTTGGAAATCAAGAGACTAAATGAACATGTGGTAGAGGCAAAAGCAATCTACATCACCATAAACATGAGGAGATTGGTTGCCTCTAGACATGACATTTAGGGGGGAAGTGAAGGACGGTGTTGACATACAATTAGAAGCCTACAAAGAAAAAAGAGTCGTGGAATTTCTATGTATAAGGTGGGGCCCACCTTGCATGACTTATATTGAACTAATATTGTAATAGGAAAGAGTGAGGATGTGCTTAAAATTTGCATGGAATAGAAGGAAAATAAAAAAGGTGAAATTGGGTCTAAACTAGAACTTTATTGAGCATTTAGAAAATCTTTAGTTGTACCCTTCCTCAAATTAGGGTCTAAAGAGGGGGAAAAAATTCTAAGTTAGAGAAACAATGGTATCTTTATTATGTGTAGTAATATAACCAATGGTGAGCAAAAGCAGAGTGAACAATTTGGGCAGGAAGGAGAATTTGAATTATGCAAGATCTGCACTAGGAGAGCGATCTCTGTCAGCTAGAGATTCCTCCGACTCTGGCGATACTGAGGATGACGGGGCTTTGGAGGACACAGGAGGGGGCGAGATTTTGGAGGACTCGGGTGGAGCGTCCAAGCCAGTCAAAAAGTGGTAGAGCTTGTTTGGCGTACGCCCATTAGCAAATCTATCTTTCTACCGATTAGGGATATTTCAGAGAGGGAGAAAGGTAAGTTCTCCATCAATATCCCTGATCAGATTATTGACAAAAACATTTTGAGTATGGATTCAACTTTGGTTGGGAGATTTATTAGGGCTAGACCTAACATTGATGATGTGAGGGGATTTGTTCATAAGAAATGGAGCTTGCAAGGTCAAGTTGATATTTTAGCGATGGCTAAAGGGTGTCTCTCTTTTTGCTTTTCTTGCAAGGAGGCTAAGCGGAATATCCTTTGCAGTAGCCCTTGGAACTCCCAACCTTTACTCTCTGGATGATTCTATTATTCAAGCCCCAGTTTGGGTTTGTTTACCCGGTCTTCCCCTTGAGTTCTAGGTGGAAGATGTTTTTCACGGCATTGCCAATACCATTGGGGAGCTCCTTTCTTTAGATCCAGTGACTATTTCTCAGAAAAGGATGAACTTTGCTAGATTTTGTGTTGGAGTTTCACAAGGGGTGGATATGCCTGAATCTATCTCTTTAAAATCCAAACTGGGGATATGGGATCAATATATTGAATTCAAATCTATCCCCTTTATATGCTTTCATTGCAAAAAAGCTAGGCACTGGGCCAAGAAATGTCCCTCTTTAAAAGTCAAATCCAAACAGGCTAAGAAAGTGTGTGTGCAAAAGGATCAAAATAGGGCTATTGAAACTTTGAAGGGTGTTGGGGTGGTTTCAGGCGAGACTACTTCTTCATAGGAACAAAATCAACATCAGGTTTTAGAGACTGCTAAGAATGATTGGGTGGTTTTAGGTGAGAATGCCTCTTTGAAGGAACAATCGAATGGCTTTAATAATGTTGTAGGTAGTGGTGTGACTAAGGATGTGAGGGATTCTCTTTAGTCGCAACAAGAAAGTATAGATTGTGTTGTGGGGGCTGCTCAACCTAGATTGGATTCTCCTTTAGAGAAGGGGAGAGGTATGGAGGCTTATGCTCAGAATAAGCAAGAGATCACTAATAGTGATAGTTTAAAGCATACCCTAGCTAATAAGGATATCATTCCCAAGGACGGGAAGGGTAATGCTAGAGATGGGATCCATATGGAGACTGTGGTGCCTAAGGGACCTTCAGCCAATGTGACTTTGTTGGAAGGAAACTTTGTTAGAGGTGAAGTTGAGGACCTTATTACTGTTTCTCATGATGAGGAAGCAATGTGGGAAGAGGAAGGCTCTATTGCTGATTGGATTCCAATTGGTAAACAGGCCAAAGGTAGAAAGAAAGGAGGGAAAAAAGAGGAGAAGTCTACCAATAATATTAAGAAAGGACCCAAGGCAAATGGTGAGATTCTAAAGGGTAGATATAGTGGCCATTCTCCTATGCCTCTTGGGGCTACCCTCAAGAATGGAGATGTTGGTTCTTCCCCCTCTCTAGTGAGAAGACCTTCCAACTTGCAGAAAAGAACAACTAAGACCAATAGGAGCATTACTGATGGTAGTCAGAGAACCATTCTTGAAGCAAAAAAATTCCATAAACTATGAAGATAATCTCGTGGAATATTCAAGGGTTAAATAACCCTCATAAACATGATTAGGGACAATAGGCCTGATATTTTTGTTATTCAAGAAACTAAGATGCTGAAGGATAAGGTGGAATGTCTTCCAATTTTTAAGGGTGGAAGGATTATTGGAAATGATTCTGAGGGAGCCTTAGGTGGTATGGTTGTTTTTTGGACAAATAGATGGATTCAAGGGGAGATTATATCAGAAAATAGAAATATGATGAATGTTAGATTCATAAACTCTAAAGATGACTTTAGTTGGGTCCTTACTTATGTCCATGCCCCCAATTCCAAGTGGGGAAGAAAGGTATTGTGGGAAGAAATTTCTAATCAGAGAAATTTTTTTGCTGATGACAACTAGATTGTGATGGGGGACTTCAATACTCTGCTAAAAGAAAATGAAAAATGGGGGGGCAGTCAGACTAATTTGGATAATAGATTAGATCTAATGAATTTTATTGATCATCATCTTCTTCATGATATTGACTTGCATGGGGTTGAGTACACTTGGACTAGTAGAAGATATGGAAAGGATCTTATTCAGGTAAGGTTGGATTGTGCTCTCATTAGTAATGACTGGCTCCTAAAGTACAAATGTACTCTTAGTGCCCAAGTTTGGGTGGGATCAGATCATTACCCAATTTTCCTGATTGTTGAAAAAATTAATTTTTATAAGAATTTTCCCTTTAGGTTTGAGAAAATGTGGACTATCCATCTGAACCTAGAGATTCTCATAAAGGAGTGGTGGGGTATTAATGTGGAAGGTACAACTATGTTCAGAGTTGTGGCAAAACTGAAGAATGCCACGAAGAATATTAAGAAATGGAATAAACATACCTTTGGCAACATTTTTGAGAACAAAAAAAGGATTTTGGAGTAGCTTAAAGATATACAAGATAGAATGATTGAGGGTTATGAGGTGGTTTCTAGGGAAGAGGAAAGTGGAAAATTGGTTGAGCTTCATGACATCATTTATAAGGAGGAAATGTTTTGGAGACATCACTCTAGAAAGATCTTTTTGAAGGATGGAGACCGTAATACTAAGTACTTTCATGTGACTACTCTCAAGCATAGGATGGCCAATAGAATTTCTAGACTCTATACGGTTGAGGGTCTAATTGATAATGAAGAGACTATCAAAAGGGAGGCAGTGGATTTAAAAAAAAATTTACTACAAGGTACCAATCTGGACTTGGAGAAGCAAGATATGTTCCTTGAGTGCATCCCTTCCTGTGTTTCTGAGGATCAAAATTTGTTTCTTTCCTCTATTCCATCTTCGAATGAGATTTCTAAGGCTATCTTTTCTTTTGAAGGAGATAAAGCCCTTGGTCCTAAATTCCTGTTCTTTCATAAGTATTGGCATATCATTGGTGTTGATATTAGTAATGGTGTGAAGGAATTTTTTAGGTCTAGGAATATCCTTAAGGAGTTGAATGGTACCTTTCTTGCTCTAATTCCAAAGAAGCCGAGTGCGGATAGTATGGATTTTTTCAAGCGTATCAATCTATGTAATTCTTTTTATAAGATTATTTCTAATGTTCTAACCCTTAGAATTTTGTCTCTTCTACCTTTTATTATTTCTAGATAACAAAATGGGTTTGTTCCTGGTAGGTGGATTGTGGACTTCATTATTACAGTGCATGAAAATATTCATTCTCTTTTGGTGTCTAAAAAGGAAGGTTTTTTGCTCAAGCTTGATCTCTCTAAAGCTTATGATAGAGTTGACTGGCATTTTCTTCTCTGTGCTCTTGAAGAGTTTGGTTTTAATAAGAGATTTCAGGATCTTATCTTTATGTTGGTGTCATCAGCATCCTTCTTGGAGCTGGTGAATGGTTCTCCCACTTCTTTCTTTAAGACATCCAAGGGCCTTAGATAAGGAGACCAGATTTCTCCTATTCTTTTTATCATCTTGGCTGAATGTTTGGGGGGATTTGTGGATAATATGGTGCTTAAAGGGGACTTTGTGGGCCTTAATCCTTCCTCATCTACTCTAGTGTGTTCTCACCAACAATTTGTTGACGACTCAATTGTTATGGGGGAGGGGCTTCGGTGAGGAATGCTAAGAATATTAAGAAGGCTTTGGTGGACTATGGGAATGCTATAGGTCAAATTATTAATTGGAATAAAAGTTTAATTTATTTTATCGATGTTAGTGAAGCCAAAAAAACTAAGATTAAAAAGATTATTGGCTACGAGATTAGTTCTTTGCCCGACTCTTATTTGGGACTGCCTTTGGGGTTATCTCCTCCTAAAAGCTTTTGGAACTCACTGATTGATAAAATTCACTCAAAACTTGCTAGTTGGAACTGATCTCTTCTTAGTTGGGCAGGCAAGGTTGTTGTTTTGAAGTCTATTTTGCAATGTGTCTCTCTTTATGCTTTGAGTATTTTCAAAATTCCTAGAAAACATGCTCTTGCTATAGAGAAGATTTAGAAAACTTTCTTGTGGATAGGTACAGAGAATAAAAAAAAGACTCCCTATGATTGCTTGGGAAAATGTTTGTATGCCTCGAAAGAAGGGTGGGCTTGGCTTGCGAAGGGTCACATCAATGAATGATTTATTATTGGCAAAACTCTTATGGAGATGGCAAAAAGAGTTAGGGGAATGGAAGAATATATGGACTGATAAATATAACAAGGATAACCTTGACTTTAATCATTTCCTTAATAGTAATGTGGATCAAGGAGGGTCTTTGATTTGGAAGAATGCTTAGAAACTCAAAAATATAATTAGAAAAGGTGTAAAATGGAAAGTAGGTAATGGTAGGAGAGTTATGTTTTGGGAAGACATTTGGATCTTGGATTACCCACTTTGTGATGACCCAAGATGGAATAGGTATATGGAACATTGTAAGACTCAGATTAGATCTCTTGTGGCAGATTATTGGAAGAGAGTAAATGGCTAGATCTCAATAGAGTGGACCCCAATTTGGGTGAACTTAGTAAGTGCTTGAATGCATTCTTCTTAAATCAAAATGCAGATGAACTGATTTGGGAAACTGAATCGAGTGGTGTGTTTTCTATAGCTTTTTCCTATGATGATTCCTTTGGTGATTATGATGAACCATGTTGGGCTAAGGCTTGGGTGAAAGGTATAACACCCAAAGTCAATATTTTCTCTTGGATCCTTTTGTAGAATAAAGTCCTGACTCTAGATAATCTTAAAAAGAGAGGGTTTATTATTACTAATAGATGTGTTCTCTGTAAGAATGATGGGGAATTTGTTGACCACATCACTTTGTATTATCCATTTACCAAGAAGATTTGGGATAAAATTTTCAGCTTATTGAATGTTGAATGGGTGTTCCCATCCACTATTCATTTGTTCTTTACTAGTTGGAAGGCTCCCTCCAAGAATACCCTGATTGCTAAACTATGGGATTTCATCCTTCCATATTTGGGATGGGGTATTTGGAAGGAGTGCAATGATAGGATCTTTAGAGATGTGGAGTCCAGTCCTAATAAGGTTTTCCATAAGATAAAGATCCTTATAATTGAGAATATTAAAACTATTGGTTCTAAACAACAACCAATTAATGAGTGGGAAGACCGAGTTCTTCATAATTGGAGTCTAAAAAGTTTGTGTATGGGTGTTCAGAGACCTAATCATAGAGAATATGCAAGATGGGATTGTCCTCCAGAGAATTGGTTTAAGATAAACTTTAATGGGGCTTCGAAAGGAAACCTGGGAAAAGCAAGGTGTGGTATTGTGATAAGGAATTCAAATGGTGATAATATGGGAAGTATGGCTATCCCAATCGAAAATCAAACAAATCATGTTGTTGAAGCCTCTACTGCTCTTCATGGTCTTATTTATGCTAAGAAAATGAATATGAAAAAAATATGGTTGGAAGGGGACTCACTCAATAATATTAATTGCCTTAATAAAATTTCTATCCCTTTGTGGACAATTAGTAATATTATCTATGAGGCTATTAACATTATTAAATCCTTTGATTCTTGTGTTATAACTCATAATTTTAGAGAAGCTAATTGTACAACAGACTGGGCAGTGAATGTTGCGTGCTATAGTGATAATATTATCATTTGGGAAAATTATGACCCTTTACCTCTGGATGGTTGCCAATTCTTTCATCATGATAAATGGAGGTCTATGCAAAATAAAAAAATTAAAAAATGACAGTGTCAATACCATGTAATTATGTGAGGATATGTGGCCGCGCGCGTTGAGTCATGTTTTTTAGTGATATGAGCATTTACTCGTATGGATTCTGGGTCAGTTTTGCCATTTTGTTCTTTGTTTTTTGTGAGACTCTTATTTTTAGCTTCATTTGGGGGTTTTAGAGGAAAACGAAATGTGATTTTGGTGAGAGGAAAATGGGAGGTAAGAGGAAAAGGGCGGAACCAGTTAGTTGTTCAGAGTGGATGAAGAAGCAGGAGGTGTGGGATATTCTGAGGTGTGATAATTTTACTAGGTATATGGAGCGGCTCAATGGTAATAACCCAATCATTACACAACAATTCATAAAAACCTGGAAGGAAGGCTCAGTTATGGTGGGTAATCAGTGTATGGAGGTCACTGAGGATGTGATAGCTGAGGCCATGGGCTTGGAGCTGGACGACATCAATTTCTATAGGGCATGAAAACTTTCAGACATAGCTTTTGAGGAATTTGTGGAGTCTGAGAACGAGAAGAACTGTCTAGTCAAAATAGGTAATTCCTATATCAATCCGACCTTCGTTTCTTGCCCATGGTGTTTTGTGTTGTTTGTGATTATGGAATACCTAACTCTTGATGGGAGATTTATG